>CAUYUJ010003625.1:0-67500 GCA_963575745.1 Prorocentrum cordatum
AAACATAAACCCATGCACCTCGATCATCAGCGTCGGCGGGAGGTGAGTTTTCCTAGAGCGAGGAGGTGAGTTTTTTTTCCTGGAACGGGAGGTGAGTTTTTCTCGGTCCCGGGGGGAGAGGAGTTTTTTATATATATATATATCTATTATAGATATAATATATATATATATAAATATATGGGCCTTGACTCGCGCGAATAATCTGCCCCGGGGCCGCCTACATCAGCCAGAAACAGAGGCGACGCGGGCCCGAGGGGCCCGCGGAGACCTCCCGCCAATCAAGCGCGGCACCGCCGAGCCAGTGCCCCGCTTAATTCGACAGCGTCCCCGCGGCACAATTCATTGGTTTAATGTATAAGTATGTACCATTTGTTACACGAATTTGTTTTCAAAAAAATGCTTCTCTTGTGTTAGTCATTGGGCTCCGGCAGGTTTGAAAAAAATTCATCGACAGACGCTTAGGGGCCCCTGGGGCGGGCATCGCGACCTCCGCATCATCCGTCGCCCCCTGATCGCTGCCGAGCTTGGCCCCGCGCGGCGACGCCGAGCCAGGCAGCCGCAACGGCGCGCCGGGACTTTGCGATCTGGCGCCCGTGACGACGGAGCCTGTTAGCCGCATTGGCACGCCAGGACTTTGCGAACTGACGCCATAGCCCTGCTCGGCAGCCCGAGCGTCGCCACCTGCCAACCCAACCTCCATCTGAGCTGCGTGCCAGGGCGCATATCGAGCTTGATCTGCACCCAGGGGGCGAAGAGCAGCAGGAAAGAAACCACGAAGCAGAGACAGAAACCGACAGACAATCAGAGCCCGCGCAGGCACAGTCCGCCCCGACGTCGACGAGCCGTTCGAGGCGGCGTAGAACACGAGGGCACACATCGTCCCGTAATAGAAGATCAGCCGCCGCCTGCGCCAGTCGCCGAACTCGCCGCGCGTCGGGGGCAGCCGCGGGGCGCGGACCTGCAGGTGGACCTCCGGCAGTCGCCAGCGGCGCTCGACGCGGGCAGCCCTTCCCAGATAAGGAGGCGGTTCCTGCCCGAGGCCTTGGACCTGCGCCAGCTCTTGCTCAACGGAGTGAATGAAAACGGCGCAGAGCCCATCCAACCTCATCTGGGCCTCGGCCGGGGGCGCCCCACCACCAAGAGCGACGTCCGCCTCGATGGCGCCCACGTGATCAGCGTCGGCAATCAGAACCCCACCTCCAGGAGGCTCTTGTTTAGTGAATGCGCGAGGCCCAGCCATCGCCGCGAACTTGACCTCCTCGGCGCGCGCCGCGGGCGCGGTCATCATAGGATGGCGCGGGGCCGCGGGCCAGCCAGGCACATGCCTTGGTGAAGAGAACGACCCAGCCGAAGACATGCTTACCAGCCAAAAGTCGATGTTGGAGCAAGTGCCCTTCGCACTCCGACATGTCCCAGCCGCGATGTCCCGGGCCCGAGAACGAGCGACAGCTTGCGCGGGAATGTAGTCCAGGCCGCCTACGTCCTCCAGATCCATCGGGCCGCAAATGAAGTCCGCACCAATGGCGAACGGGCGATTCCAACCACGAAGTACCTGCGCAAGATTGCATGACCTGCTGGCGTTCGACGCAGTCCACTCGCCAACCTCGAAGTATACAGAACGTCACCAGGCCACCTCTGATGCCAAAGTCTGCGCGGCACACCACGCAGCAGCTCGGCGCCACCCCAAAAGAACCAGCAGCGCCACGACCTGGCAACGCTGCGACACTGACATGCCGCCGAACGAAGATTCCAACCCCAGCGGCCGCCCTGACTCCAGGCGGCGGCATGGCGAGATAATGGCCTACCATCCTGATCGAGCTGCCCAGCCCTCGAGGGCGGGAGGCGGGGGGCGGTCGTCGCGTCGTCGTTCGCCAGCCCCCGCACCCTCAGCCTCACTTCCTCGTCCTCCCCCGGCTCCGCCGCCCCCCCAGAAGGCACCCCCTTTCTCCGCCTGCGCTGGCCCCTGGGTGCCTCGGCCATCGCCCTCCGCCCCCGCGCCCCTCATGATCGCCGCCCCCTCCTCGAGCTGGCCCCCGCGCGCCTCGGCGCCCTCGTCGCCCCCTCGGCGCCTGAGCCCCATTGCTCTCGATCGCTTCTTTCGCGCCCTCGCCCGCAGTTTTCTCGCCAGCTCCCTCTGCCTTCGCGCCCTGCCCCCCCCCCCCCCCCCCCCCCCCACCCCCCCCCCCCCCCCCCCCCCCCCCCCCCCCCCCCCACCCCCCCCCCCCCCCCCCCCCCCCCCCCCCCCCCCCCCCCCCCCCCCCCCCCCCCCCCCCCCCCCTCTCCCCACCCCCCCCCCCCCCCCCCCCCCCCCCCCCCCCTTCCCATCCTGCATCCTCCTGCGCCTCTCCTCGACCTTCTTCTGGCACTCCTGGTCCGCCTCCCCCCCCCCCCTCTCTGACTCCTCTTCCTCCGCCCTCCTCCTCCCTCCTTCTTCTTCCTCCCCCACCCCCCCCCACTCTTTCCCCCCCCCTCCTCCGCCACCCGCAACCCTCGCTCCCTCCGCCCCCCCCTCCTTTCACGTCGAACCAGCGTTGGGATCGAGCCCGTCGCGTCAACGACGCAGCTGGGGGGCGGCAAAACGAATCGGGCTTATAACAATCAAGCGCTATGTGCATGCAATCGAGGAACTACCGGGCGGGCGCTGCGGAAAACGCGGGGGGAAGGGCGCAGGGCAATATAATCGGCGAGAGCAGGCGCCCGCCAGGTGCGACGACGCTCGCCCAGGCCGCCCAGGGGGGGATGCGACAGCAAAAACACGATGAACTATCGTGACCTCGAAATAAGAAACCTTGAATTGGCGACGCGCTGTCGCATTGCAGGGCAGCGCAGCGCTGGCTGCGCGCAATGGACGGAAGGCGCCGCGCCATTCCTGGTTGCTGCGGGGGGGGGGTTGGCTTGGGGGTCACATGCGAACCCTACCCCTGCCCCCTGCGACTTCTGAAGGGGGGGGCGGGGGGGGGGGGGGCGTGGTTCACTTCGCTCGGAAACTCCCGAGTGTGAATCCAAACCCCCCACTCAGAAATCGCGGGGGGTAGGGGCGGGGTTCGCGCGTGGCCCCCTACTGGCGCGCCCCAACCTCCGCGCGAGCCCCCCCCCCCCAACCTCCGCGCGCACGCCTCCTCCGCCCGCCCGCCCTCCAAGAATAATACCAGGCGTGGTGCGAGAAGTGGCGAGAGGGCTGTCGCCGGCACCTGCGTCGCGCCAACCCGCCGGGAACGGCCAGCCACGGCGCAGTTCTCGGGTTGGCGCCCATGGTTTTGATGGAGCCCCAAACCGCAGCGAGCCAATCCCCAGTCCACCTCCACAACCATCGCAGAACCAGCCCACCCCACCCACAAGCTCTCAGCGCGCCGCTCGGCTTGCTGCCTAAGCATAAGAGCTGGCGGCGCGCGCGCAAGAGAGAGAGAGAGAGAGAGAGAGAGAGAGAGAGAGAAACAAAAAAAAAGAGAGAGAGAGAGAGAGAGAGAGAGAGAGGAAACAAAAAAAAGAGAGAGAGAGAGAGAGAGAGGGATAAAGAGAGAGAGAGAGAGAGAGAGAGAGAGAGAGAGAGAGAGAGAAAACAACACAAACAACAAACAAATGACATTAAAGAAAGAAGGCGGGAACAAAAAAAGAAAGACATAAAGATATATATATATATATAAAACATAGAAGGTGGCAGCTCTCGGGCTGCAGCCCAAGGTTCTTTGCGTGGTTCGCCCCAGAACCACCTCGCAACCTGGACCCACGTGCTTTCTGCATCTTTGTTCTCGGGCTTAGCACGAACCCTTGTGGCTAAATTTGCCGCCCGCACTGAGATCCGTCATTCAGTATTTCTGCACGGGCAGATTGCTCGCGCAGAGGCTGCGACAGGCCCTCTGGGAAAGTGGAGTCGCGTCGCCGAAGTGCCGCTGCCCGGCTGCGCCCGAGGCCGCGCGTGCAGCATGGCAGCATGGCGCAGCAAATTATAGCATTGATAGGAGCGCATGGTGCACATTGGGCGCCCGTCAAAGTCAACCGCGCGCGCCCAGCTGCCGGCGTAAACAGCAGCGCACTGGGCTTCGAAGAGATGCGTCAACACATTAGGCTTTGAAGAGATACGTCAGCATGGCCACGCGCGAAGTGACACAGCACACAGGGGCTGGAATCGTGCCGCCGTCAACGTGCACAAATGTTGCTGCCTGGCAGCGTCCGAGGCTGCGCGTGCGCTCGTGCGCTGTCCGCTGCAATAAAACTGAAAAGGTTACCCGTAACCTCCCCCTCCTCCCCCTCCCCCCCCCACCCCATCCCCCTTCTCTTCCCCCCGCCCCACGCCTCTTCAGCGCCTCCCTGGCGAGGCAGCAGGTCGGTGCGCGGCCTGGACCTGCTCGGCCACCCCGGTTTGCAAGGTGGCCGAGAAATCCCGCCGGAAGGCAGCCGCGCCCGCGCCGGCACGCCTTCCGCGCGGGCAGTGAAGGGCAACCCACCGGGCCGCCAGCTTCAACGGCGAAAGGGGCGAGGAGCGGCGTCGCGGGACCTGGCGGGTAGCGCAAATGCCCCCCCCCGTGCCGCGTCCTCGGCCGCCGAGCCGGCGCGGGCCGCCCTGGTCCGCTGCTCGCGCGGCTCATCGCTGTCTGTCTAGGCCCGCGACCGCCGCGTCCGCGACGCGCCGCGCGCCCTGTTCGGACCACTCGACGTCCAGCACCGCCGCCCCCACCCCGCCCAGGCCGGTCGTCGGGCCGCGGCGCCGCCGCGATCGCCGCGGCGCAGTCTGCTAAATCCGCGCCGAGCTGGGGGCGAACAGGTCGCGGATGCGGTCGCGCCGCCGTGCCCGGGCAGGCGCATCCCCGCACGCGATGGCGCGATGCTGGCCGAGTTCGCGCGACGCCCCGCAACCGACCCCCTCGCGGGAAGCGCTCTGACAGCGCGTCTGCGATGCGCGACCCTTCAGCGGCCGCGGCCCAATCACCCGAAGGCGCCTCCGCAAGGACAGCCAGCGCAGGTCGGCGGCACTCCGGCGCTCTGGCGCCGTCGGCAGCAGCGCGAAAGCCCCGGCGCCCGGCCCGCCGCGGAACTGGATGCGACTGAGCGCGCGGTCGCCCAGGCCGCCCTTCGCCCTCGCGTCGAAAGCACCCGCATTCGGCCGCGCCAGGTCCTCCCGCCCGCCCTTCCCCCCCAGCGCCAGCAAGACCTGCGGGCAGTGCGCCGCGCTGCCCACCCTGGCGTTGCACGCTGCAGCAGCGCGGGCAAAGTCCTGCGCGCCTGCGACGTGCCTAACGAGGGGTACCTCCGCGCTGCTCATGCCTGGGGCGACCGCGACCTTTGGGGCCGCGGCGCACCGCGCGGCCGCGCGCGCGCAGCCTCCCGCCGGGGTTCGGCCGCGCCCGCAGCCAGGCCGCCATCGCGCGGCGGCAGGCATGCCTGAAACCACCAGCTGTCCGTCTGAGCCTCGCCAAGCAGGCGACCCCCAAAGGCCCTGGAGGGCGCGGTCGAAGGCTTGCGCCGCCAGCTGATCCACGAGCTGCGAGCGCAGGACGTGATTCGGCAGGCCCTGCGCTGTCCAGCGGAGCATAGCGCCGGCCTCTTGAAGCCCGAGCCCTTGCGCTGAGCTCGCGCAGGTCGCCCTCGCCGTCGCGCCAGAGCCCCGCCGCGGGCGTCGCATTGAGCAGGGCGAGCAGGCTGCCGAGCTCGGGGCGGGCCGCCCCCAACGCGGCGAGGACGGCCTGGCGGGGGGCCGTGCCGAAGGCGTTGCTGACGTCGAAGGCCGCCAATGCACTTCCCGGTCGGTCGTGGACTGCGCTTTGCAGAGCCCAGAACTGGACGCCCGCGCCCCAAGGCACTCCTCCGGGCCCGCGCCGGAGCGGGCCAACCGCTGCCTGCGCGGCGTCCGCGGCACAGGCGACGCAGCCCGCGAGGACAATGGCGGAAAGGCGAGAACATTGGGGGGCCGTGCCCCGCCAGGCGGGTTCGCGGAGCGCTGCGATTGTGCCGGCGTTCATCCAGTCGTCGACGATCGGCGGCGCGGCGCCTTCCACCCGCGCGAGGGCGGCGTCGGACAGGGCTGCGACGGCGTCGGCGTCGGCGGCCGCCGCGAGCCAGCACTCGTTCCGACTGCCATCCAGCCCGCGCGCGCGGCCAGAGCGGGCCTTCCTGAAGGCCCTGACGATGGCGTCTCCGAGGCCGTTCTTGTCCTTCGCGAGAAGAGCCGCGGCGGCGCGCTGCTGTTGGGGACTCCAAAACCGCGCGGTGACAGACCGCGCGGTGACCTCGGAACCCCAGGAGACTTCACCGCGCGGTCCGCCACCGCACGGTCTTGGGACCCTGGCGGCCCCTGTCGCCCGAAACATCCTCGGAGAAGGACTCGAGTCCCAAAACCGCGCGGTGACCTCGAATCCCCACCGACTCACCACACGGTGCAATCACTACACCGTCTGGGGCCCCCCGATGCTGGTCCGGGCCCCTCGCGTTCCCCCGGGGAGAGGGCTCGGAGCTGGTCGCGCGCGCCGATCCCCGTGGCCAAGCGGCTGGTCTGGCGCAGGGCGGCGACGGCACCTGCCACCTGCCCATCGCCCAGCATCGCGCGGACACGGCGCACCCGGAAGTCGATGCTGCCAGTCTCGCCGCTTGCTGGCGCCAGCCGGAGCTCCTGTCTGTGAGCTGCGGCTGACGTGGTCGTCGTCGGTCGTCGTCGGTCGCGGTCGTCGTCGTCGCGGTCGTCGACGGTCGTCGTGGTCGCCTCTTCCTTCGTCGTCGTCGTCGTCGCGGTCGTCGTCGGTCGTCGCGTCTGTCGTCGTCGCCCCCCCCCCCCTTCCTTTTCCTTCCCCTGATGAGAAGGAGGGGGAAGAGGTCGACGACGACGACGACGGGGAGGTGGCCGGCGAGCCATGCTGGGACGGAATGGGAGAGGGGGGCGTCGTCGCGGTCGTCGTCGCGGTCGTCGTCGCGGTGAACGTCGCGGTCGTCGTGGTCGTCGTGGTCGTCGTCGTCGTCGCGGTCGTCGTGGTCGTCGTCGTGGTCGTCGTGGTCGTCGTGGTCGTCGTGGTGGTCGTAGGTCGTCGTCGTCGTGGTCGTCGTCGTCGTTGTGTGGTGGAGGTCGTAGTCGTCGTCGTCGTCGTGGTCGTCGTCGTCATTGTCGTCGTTGTGGTCGTCGTCGTGGTCGTCGGCGTCGTCGCCGTCGTAGTCGTCGTCGCCGTCGCCGTCCCCGTTGTCGCCGTCGTAGTCGTCGTCGTCGTCGTCGTCGTCGCCGAACACGCGTGGGCGCGCTGAATAAACCATCCTGTCTATGTTCCAACGGTTTCAAGAATTTGCGTAACTAATCATAACTGTTTACATGTGTAGCTCACTCCACATACAACTACAAATGTCCAGATGTACATCGGCTAAAACAGCGTAACATCAGGGTCCTACCGCGGGGCCCTGGACGCCGCGTACATTATATATATATATATATATATACATATATATATATATATGTACGCTATGCCAGCTGAGGCAAGGGCTTCACTCCCCCCCCCCGCAGCAGTCAGGGCAATCGACTGAGCCGCGTCTTTGACATCGCGCGCAGCGTCGACAATCGCGCATGACAGAGTCGAAAGCTCCGCGGCCCGCAGCGGCGGAGCCTCCGCGGGCGGCTCCGCCCTCAGTCTGGGATTCTCGTTTTAACCAGAAAGCCCAGACCTGCCAATCAAGCACCGAGGCCTTCAACGGAGCCGCATGGCTGGAGGGCTTCGACGCAAACGTCACTCTGGCCCAGGCCCCGCTAGGAAACTTCCACAGGCCCCCACGGCACGAAGCATTCCCCGAATCGCGCGGCGAACCTTCCTAAGCGCGACGGCGGTTTCCTCGGTCGATGGGCGAAGCCTTGCCGATGGCTCACGCGAAACAGAATCGCCAGTTTGCAGGCAGCTGGCTTGAGGGGCCACGCCGCGCATGATCTTGATGGCGGCCCGAGGAAGCAATATTTTAACGTGGCAACAAAACCGCCGTCCTTCTCCGCCGCATTGGACATGGTAGCAGGCGCAGATGTCTGCCGCATTCTGGACGTCATCCACGCTGGAAGTGGGCCCTCCTTGGCCCGCGGCCCGCCAAACTTGCCGCGCAGTCGAGCCCGCTGGCAGCTCGCAGCGCGCGCCCGACCTCATCGGGGCGGGGCCGGCAACAGGGCTGCAACCGACATGCGGTGGACGAGAATTTCCCTCAACGTGCTGACGGTACGATTGACGGGCTGACATGCCACATGGCACCTCACCCCGCGGATCTCGCGAAATTCAGCGACAGCATTGATTACTCCGCCCACGTAGACGATCACACCGCGCGCGAAACTTCGATACAAGGATCGCCTTCATTAAGAGAGGAACAGTCACCGGCACCCGGATCAAGGAATAACTCCGCACTCCTCCAAGGAGACCGGCGGTTAAATCGCCCACTCGCAGGGGCGCTCGCCACTCGCGTCCATTTGCAGCGAGATCCACAAGGGCGCTCCTTGCTCTGGTGCCAATGCCAGCAAAGCGCCGCGCCTTTCCCGCCGCCGCTGCCGCCCTTCCGCTCGCCCCCCCCCCCCGGCTGCCTGAGTCGGATCCAGGAGCGGCGCTTGCTTGATGCGTTGGCAGCATAGGCTGGCGCGCTTCTGACTGCGTTCGCGCCCCAGGTTTTCCCCTGCTCCATCAACGGCGCCTCCCGCCTGTCCTCTCCCATCTTCTCAGCGTCGGTGAATCCCTGGCGCCGTCTGCAGCGGGGGGGGCATTCTCCGGGCCGTCGAATTTCCCCTAAAGAAAGCGAACGCGCGCAACGTTAGATTGCTCATGCATCGCGCGATGGGCCCTGGCAAGGACGGGGCGGCCTGGGCTCGGGCGGCCCAAGAGTGGCGGAGCGACTCCGCCCTTCTCCTTGCGCCGTTTCCCCAGCTCGGCCCCTTGCCCCCCAGTCCCCCGCGGGAGCAGCGCCGGCCGTGCGCGGGGCCTGCGCCGGCTGAGCCTGCGCGGCCTCGGGCCTCTCATGACTGGAAGGGCACCGTGTGTTCCACCTGGGGCAGGCGCTCCCTTGGACCACATATTTGCGCGCAGCCTCCTTCTGGGCGCGCCCATCTCGGGCGCGGTCTGCGCTCTTCAGCCCCCGGCGCAGCTTCGCCAGCCCTCTCGCGCCCCCATCGCCCTCGCTGGTTCGACGCCATCATTCAGAAATCCCGATGAAAATCCTCGCGCTCGTGATCCATTAGCTTCTTGAACTGACCGATCCGTCAATCATAAGTGCGAGCCCCGCCCCTGCCGGGCAATCACCCTAGGCGCATGCTTCATTCGTTCGTGGAAAAGTTCGCGGGTGGTGGCGGCCATCTCAGGGGGGGGGCGACTGACCGCGCAGCATTTCACGATGCACAACCATCCTTGCGTTGTAGGAACAGGACAGGTCCTGGTCAGGCTCATTTCCGTCAGCGCCAATCTTAGGAAGATCCCGTCAAACTCTATGCCGCCCATGCTCCGAGATAATCGAGGCCCAAACTCAAAATTCGCAGATCACCTCACGACCCGTCAACATTCACATTTCGCGCTGGGTATCTTGCTCCGCCCAGCCCATTTGGGCGACAAAATAAACTTGCTGCACGGGCAAGTCCCACCTTCGACGCGCCCTTATAGATTTTCGGCCAAGCCCGATGCAACGAGCATGCCAGGCCGAATAAAACGCCCTGCATCCTCGAACTTCGAAGCCTGAACAGCGGGGCCCATGGCCCCCATGATCCAAGGCTGAGAACCTGCGACGCAGCGGAAGAAATCGCACGCGCAGCGAGCAATATCCACGCATGGTCGCCAAGACCTGGAACGGGCCCCAACGTCGCCTCGTTTGCTCGACCTGCCTGTCACCGCCGGTCAAGAGGGCCGGGCGGCGGCGGAAGGGCATCTCCTCCACCTCCACCCCACCTGGCGGGCCGTCGCCGAGCACGGGGGAAGAACTGCGATTGTCTTTGTTCCCATCACCCCCATCGTCGGGGCCGCCCCCGCCACCCCCCCCCCCCATCGCCCCTGATTGAACCGGATTCAAGGGGGGGGGCCTGGGGCGCCTGACGCACTCTGGAGATGGACCCACCACAGGGCCAAGCGAGAACGCAAGAAGCCGTGACATCGGTGCCTCTGCGTGGAAATGAGGCATGCCATCCAATGGTCCTCCTAACGTAGCAGGGGGCGCGCGCCCCCTGGCGTCGCGCCGTGTCCTCGCGCGGGCAAAAGGGCGAGATGTGGCGTCGCCCGATGAATAAATCCCCCCCCGCGCTCCAAAGCCCCCCCCCCCCCCCCCCCCGCGCGAGTGCGATGCAGGATTTTGGCCCGTGCCGCGATGAAAGCGGGGTTCTTCGCATCCGCCTCGACCTGGCGAGACGCTCGCTTTTTCTTTCATATCCGACGCGTTTCTTTCTGCCCTGGATTCGGAATCTGCCTTTTCCAGAGAACAAGGCGCGCGTCGCTCAGCGCCGACGCTCGCGCGGCAATTGCAGCGCGGCGCGCCGCGCTGGGCGCGACATTCCCGCGTCGGCAGCAAACGGAAATTGCGCTTCTCCAGCCCCCCCCCCCCCCCCCCGGCGAACGCAGCGTCGGCGGGCGCCCCAAACGGTCCGAAGGGGCAACGACTGCAACATCTGCGCGCAATGTCTGGGGGCGCTCGACGGAAGGGGCCGAGCGATTCTGGGGCGACTCTAGTCTCGGCGCCAGCGACTGCCCAACGGAGAGCCAGCCCCCTCAGCCGTGCAATTCGTTCCCGGGCGAGTTCTGCCCAGACAGGTTTCAGCTCGGGTCGCGCGCTTCCCTGTCCGACAACGCCCCCCCTGATTGCCCTCGCTTCATCGACGGCGGCATGCCCCCTAGTGGGCGCCTGCTGGGCGGCAGCTTCTGGCCCCCTCTTTTCACGCTGCGCTGCGCCAGTAGCCTGGGCCGCCCTCTCACGGAGGACTGCCGCCAGTTTCTGCTCGGAAACAGACGCAGCCACTCGGGCCCATTGTTTTTCGCGCTGCACCTGTCGTTCTCGCTCAGCCATTTTCACGCCCGAAATCTTTTCTTCCTCCGGGAGATCCAACCTAGCTGCCACCTCAGGTGTCTCCCGGTCGTTCTCAGCTTCCTGCAGAGACAATCGAACTGCGCCCGAGGTCGCAGGTTGATTCGCGCGAGCATTCTGCGCCATAGAACTTCAACCGCTCGTTCTTTCGCTCGAACGTCTCCACCTGCATCTGTATATGAGCAGCCACGCATTTGCTGAGGAGTCATTCTCTCGCGGCGGACCTGTCCAGCTCCTTCTGCCGCTGCGCCGGGGCCAGGAGGCATTGGCATGTTATGTTCTCGCGGATCAACGCAGTCCGCGCGACGCCAGCTAGCGTTGCGCTGCACGCGCGCGACGGAGCACGCCCCGCGCTTTGGCCATCGACAAAGGCCGCTCTCCGCCGCCGCCGGGCAGCGGGCCCCCCGGGCCCACCGAGACACCAAAATTGAAAGCCCACCCCCGGGAAAGGGCTTCTGGATCCGCGCGCGCCCTCGATCAATTGCCGCCCGGCCTATCATAGGCGGCCCGACATTGCTGCGTCTCACGGAGATCGGGGATCTCGGAGGGGGCGCTAGACCCATGTCTGCCCGCCCTTTTCCGCACCTTGAACTTGGCAGATTGAACGCGCCAAACCAGGTAATTCCTTATCTGCCCCCTCCATCTCGCGAAAGATATGATAGTCCAACTGCCGCTGCATGGCTCCCAGGTGAACGGGAAGTCCACATTGGCGAATCATCTACCCCATGCTATGTTCGGATCACCGTTTTAAATGTTTTGGGAACGGCGCATCCCTAGCGGGGGTCCCTCGGGTGGTCTACCACCTCTGTTCTTCGAAGGCTCAATGCGTCAACGAATGATTGAAACATTTCGACAAGCTCCGCTCCTCCACAAGATTGGAGACGGGGTGCCTGGAAGGCGGTTGAACAACCCCCCCCCAAACGCCGGCACGTTCGTCTGACTTCATACCATGATGTTCGGCTAGAAACACCGGTTACACCGGCAGTTCCGCTCGCAGCGCGAATTTGCGTTCGATGATAAACTCAACGAGTTAATCTCCGAATCAATGAGCGCGGATAACTCGCAATCAACATCCATGTTGTTCACGTTGTTGACCCCTCTAATTCCATGGGGATTTTCATTCGGGACATGGGCCCAAAACACGTCGATACGAACCATGGATTGGTTTTCGCGGCGCGGCTGATTTCCCAAGTCGTTAACATTAACAGATCCAGAACATTCGGCTGACAACCACTCATTTGCTAGAGGAATCCACTTTTCTGACACCATGAGTTGAAGATACTATTGTTGTGCAGTCGCCCTTTGATATATTATGTCAGTAGTTTGGACGTTCGTGGATTTGGCCATTATATAAAACAAATCCGTTCAGCAAAGACTACGAGTAAGCTTGAATTGGTATAAAAGTACGCAGGCACGGGAAGCGAGCGCGCGGGCCTTTTTTCTGACAAACTCGCAACCCAAAAAACTGCGGTCCACGCGACGACCGAGGTCAACAGTCGGTGGCGGCGGCGGCGGCAGCGGGCGATGGCAGGGACGGAGCCATATTGACTGTTTTTGAAAGCGGAGTTTTCTCTTGACAGTTCGTTGGGCTTTATTCTCCGGTTTTTAGTTGGAATTTACGATGGCAGGTCCTTTTCGATAAAGGACTGTCGCCTGAATTGCAGGACCATGGGATGCTCGTAGTTTAGCAATACATTTCTTGCAAGGAGATCCATATCGTGCAAATTCTTCTGACGACGGGACTTGGGACGGGTGGTAATATTGCAGCAGCGCTGACACATCTTGACTGTACTCTGGCCCTTCCCAGACATCCTCCGTAAGGACTTGTTCACCACGCAACTTTCCACCAAAGGTATGGGCCCGTGCCCCAGGACCGGACGGCTTTCCGCCCTTCGTAATGGTTTGACGGTTCCAAGGCCTGGCGAAGGTCTCTTTCATCCTCACCCCCTCCCTCCTCTTCCTCCTGTTCCCTCCTTGTTTTCCTTCCTACCTCGACCTCCCTCCGCCTCCTCTTCATCCTCGTCCTCGTACCTGTCCTCACCCCTCCCTCCCCTGAGAAAACGGCAATTTGAGACAACGGCGGCGGGTCTCCCGACTGGCCCAAATCGGTTCAAAATCAATCCCACGACCCACCAGGCTCCATCCTGAACCGTTTTGCGGAACGGATCCAGCCGTGAAGACGAGAAGCTTCCCGGAAGCCCCGCACAAGCACGCCGGGCACTCCCCCCCGCCTCCACGCCCCTGCGCGCCTCTCTGCGAGCAGAAGGGGCCGAGCCACGATGCCGTCGAGCGGGGCGGCGACTGAGGAAATGCCGCCATGGCGGGCCTGGAAGGCGACTTCCTCTCGAGAGCCTGCACGGGGGATGGGGGGCAAGATAGCTCCAGACTGGATGGGTTTGGGCGCTTCGACCATCAAAGAATATGAAAAGGAACTGTGTTTAGTGCTCAACTCCTCTTATCCATTCCTCCTTTTCCTCCTCCTCCGCCTGCTCCTCCTCCTTTTCCTCCGCCTCCTCCTCCTCCTCCTCCTCCTCCTCCTCTGGAGAAGCAAAACTCTTCCTGCTCCACCACCTTTGTTCTCCTCGTTCCCTCAGACCATTGGACAAACCCAGAAAAATGTACTGGGCGATTCCAGACTGAAGGCGGACCTTTGCAAAACAGTGTTTGCATTGTTGTGTGGTCTTTGTTTGCTCTGTTTGTTTTTCCCCAACCATCCTGTGGTGTTGTGTCCCCGTTTTGAAGAGACAGCGCCCCGCGTCTCACCTCACATCACCTCCCGCGCTCCTCCCCCTCCTCCCCTCTCTACCTCTGCTCTGTCGCATGCCCATTTCGGTGCACCCCTCACACGGTTCGTGGCCACATAGGGTGCTCCGCCCAAGGCCCCAGTGGCAGGGTCCGCATGCAGTTCCACCTCCATTTCGGCGCAACCCTCACACGTTTCGTCGTGGCCCCATATGGTGTTCCACCCAAGGCCCCAGTGGCAGGGTCCGCATGCAGTTCCACCTCATTTCGGCGCACCCCTCACACAATTCGTGGACCCATCGGGTGCTCCGCCCAAGGCCCCAGTGGCAGGGTCCGCATGCAGTTCCACCTCCATGTCGGCGCACCCCTCTCACGTTTAGTGGCCCCATAGGGTGTTCCACCCAAGGCCCCAGTGGCAGGGTCCGCATGCAGATCCACATCATTTCGGCGCACCCCTCACACGATTCGTGGCCCCATAGGGCGCTTCGCCGAAGGCCCCAGTGGCAGGGTCCGCATGCAGTTCCACATCCATTTCGGCACACCACTCACACGTTTCGTGGCCCCATCGGGTGCTTCACCAAAGGCCTCAGTGGCAGGGTCCGCATGCAGTTCCACCTTCATTTCGGCGCAACCCTCACACGTTTCGTGGCCCCATAGGGTGTTCCACCCAAGGCCCCAGTGGCAGGGTCCGCATGCAGTTCCAAATCCATTTCGGCGCACCCCTCACACGTTTCGTGGCCACATAGAGTGTTCCACCCAAGGCCCCAATGGCAGGGTCCGCATGCAGTTCCACCCCGATTTCGGCGCACCCCCCACACGTTTCGTGGCCCCATAGGTGTGATTCCCGCTCACTCCCCGTGCCCTTCTGCTCCTTCCCTGCTCTCCCGCTGTATCCCTCATGCCCGCCTTGTCGCTGCCATTTTGTTTCGAACTAGGGCCCTTGGCCTTAGAGCTACGCAGATAGATTGAGCAGCGCTCTCTTTCGCCAAAAGATCGTCGCGCCGCGCGCGCCATCCATATCACAGTGGCAGCTTGGAGCGAGGCTCGCTATCCCGGCCCGCGGGGCCGTATATCCAAGACGACGTCCGCGACGTCGCACTCCATACTGGAATCGAGGCCCAGCGGCCTCCTCGCGCTGTTGCTCAGCGCCTACGCCTACGCCAGCGTCAGCGACGCCAGCACCTACGCCAGCGTCAGCGACGCCAGCACCTACGCCAGCGTCAGCGACGCCAGCACCTACGCCAGCGTCAGCGACGCCAGCGACTACGCCTACTACGCTTACATCCCTGCCGACTCCAACGCCAGCGTCAGCGACGCCAGCTACTTCATCTTCTTCCCCACCCTCAGCAGCGACGACAGCTACTTCTCCTACGCCTGTGTCAGCGACGCGGCATACTTGTCCTACGACGGTGTCAGCGACGCCACATATTTCCTCTACGACGGTGTCAGCGACGCCACATACTTCCTCTACGACGGTGTCAGCGACGCCACATACTTCCTCTACGACGGTGTCAGCGACGCCACATACTTCCTCTACGACGGTGTCAGCGACGCCACATACTTCTCCTACGACGGTGTCAGCGACGCCACATACTTCCTCTACGACGGTGTCAGCGACGCCACATACTTCCTCTACGACGGTGTCAGCGACGCCACATACTTCTCCTACGACGGTGTCAGCGACGCCATCTACTTCTCTTACGACGGTGTCAGCGACGCCAGCTACTTCTCCTACGACGGTGTCACTCCCCACCACCTCATCGACACGGCAGGCGCCGACATCGATTACGGCATCGAGTTCAATTTCAATTTTATTTCGTGGTCTGGTATTCTTTGCAGTCCATTCATGGACAAGATGACGGAGTTCAATCACAACCAGTCAGTGATACCAAGCTGGAATGGAGATCCAACGAAGTGGCGAGATTACAAGCAAGAAGTAAAATTGTGGAAGCTCGGTGAGAATCTGGAAGTGACACAAAATTTGGCATCGAAGCTAGTCCTGCGGCTGACGGGCACCGCAAGGTCGGCTGCCCTCAACATGACGGAGCAGGAACTCCACCCGCCGCCGGACGCCGACATCGAGGATGCGAACGAGAAGAAGCGCGATCGCAACCAGAAGGGCATCGAGAATGTGCTGAAGCATCTCGAGACAAACCTAGGCCAGCAGAAGCCGGTGCAAAAGGGAGAGACGCTAGAGAAGTTCTTCGAGTCGACTCAGCACCATCGCCGCCGTGGAGAACGCATGACGGATTGGCTCGTGCGATTCGAAGCGGGACTACAACAATTACGCGAGAACGAGGTTGACCTCACCACGCTTGACGACGCGGCCGGCTGGTTCCTGCTACGCAAGGCTGGGCTCACGGCCGAGCGCCGTGAGCGCGTCGTAGGCAACTTGCCGGACGAGCATTACTCATTTCAGCGCATCAGGGGCCTGCTGGTGCGCATGTTCCCCGATATCCATACATCGGAACGACACGCAAGCTTGCCGTCACGATCGTGGCCGCAGCGATCAAACAGTAGTTGGCAGCGCTCGCCGCCAAGCCGAGCACGTTCAGCCAACATCGCTGACGAGCCAGAGGACGAGCACGAGGACTCGGAGGACGGCGACGACAATGACACGGAGGCAGACGTCCAGGACATCGTGCGCCAGGAGCTCGAGGCTTTCAGCGCCGAGCTCGAGCAGCCCAATTACGACCTCGGCGAGGTGTTCGACAGGGGCGACTCTGCCAAGGTGGAGGCTGCCGCGGCGGAGCTCGCCGCGATTCCCGAAGCCATGGCGACCATGCGGTCGGCCCGGGAGGCTATCAAGGGCCGCGGGAAGGCTTCGCCTAAGCGCCAACCCGCGGGCAAGCTACAGGGCCGCGTGGACCAGCGCAAGAAGAACTCCAAGTGCTGGGACTGCGGCGAGGCGGGGCACTGGACCGGTGACAAGGAGCGCCCGACACCAGGCGCTCGGAAGTTCGCCCCGAATTCCAAGCAGAAGGGCGGAGGACGAGGCGGCGGAGGTCGCTCGCACCGCCAGGCCAACATCACCGAGCAGGTCCACGATCAGAACCACGTGGAGTTCGGTGACGAAGAAGTGATTCTTCATCCAGAAGGTCCGATCACTCCGCCCCCCGAGACCCTGGTCTCCGAGCGCGTGGTGCCAGATTTGCCCACCATAAATGCCACCAACGCTGGCGAGAAGCCCAATGACGACGGTGTTGGCGTGATCGACACTGCCTGTCTCTTCTGCGTTGGCGGGCTCAGCTGGTACAAGTAGTACAAGGAGAAGCTCACCAAGATGGGTCTGGCCGACCAGATCCTGGAGGAGCCCGAGAACGAAGTCTACAGGTTCGGGAACGGCGGCACGCTCCCGAGCAAGCTGCGCGTCACAGCCCCACTCGTGCTGTGTGGACGCGCTGGCCGCATAGTATTCAGCGTCGTGGACAGTCCCACGCTCGGCCTGCTTATCGGCCGGGACTTCATTCAGCCGAGCAAGATCGACATCTCGCTCTGGCGGGAGCAGATCCGCATCGGGAACCATTCCCAGAAGCTCATCACGAGCAGCGCGGGACATCCCACGATCGACCTCCACCCGGATGACTGGCTCGCCATCGAGGGCGCGGGCCACGAGTTCGGACCGAAGGCTGTCAGTACAAAGGGCATCGCCAAGCGGCCAGCCCCGAAGCCCACGGTCAACCTCACTACGAAGGCGAGCAATTTGCTCGAGAACATCACGAGACTCATCCCCAAGAAGGAGCTCAACGTACCTAGACGACTTCAACAGCGACGCGGTGGCAGCTCAAGGCTCATGGCCGCCGTAAGCTCTGCGTTGGTCTGCTGTTCGACGGCGGTCGCGCCGCCGACGTTTGCTCCAACAACGATTTCAGCTACTGCCTGCATCGCCGAGCCCCTCGACGATTGCGTGGCCTGCGGCGCCAAATCCTACACAGACTGTTGCCACCTCGGGTTCTGCTCCGAGTGTGTTTTCGGCAACTCGGTCACGCTGGACATCAAGAACGACAACGACCCGAAGGAGGTCAACATCGTGGAGGAAGAGCAGATGAAGGTACGTCAGCTCAAGAAAGGGACGAAGCTGCAGCTGACCGCCGGCAAGCGGTCGGCCATCGTCACCAACAAGAGCGGCGTCAAGCCGCACACAGTCAGCCAGGCGCTCAAGGCAGACCTGGCCAAGTCAACTACAAGCTCGAGCGGAATCTCGAGCAACAGCGCCATCCTCTATGAGTGGTGCTGCAACCCCGACAGCAAGCTCAGTGCGAAGTGGACTGAGAGTGGAGGAACTGCTGTACGTTGCGGTCTTCCTGGATACGACCTTTCTCGGAAGCCCATCGTCGAGAAGCTCGAGGGCAAGATTCGGAAGAACCTGCGGAAGGGCCAGAGTGTACGGGTCCACGCCGCATTTCCATGCACGCCCTGGACCGCGTTGCAGCGCATTATCCTGAAGATCGACCCCGGCAAGGCCGAGAAGCTGGAGAAGGACCGGAAGCATTCCGCGAGGATGATCGACCTTTTCCTGACATCAATGAGCCGCCTGCGGAAGGAGTTTGGCAGCCAGCTCGCGGTCTCCTTCGAGTGGCCGCGCTACTGCGACGGCTGGGATCAGAAGAAGAACTACACCGCGAAGAAGCTAAAGGACCAGCTCCCGCGCATCATCGATTTCGATGGTTGCGCCTGCGGCCTGCAGACAAAGAAGGGGGGCGCGATCAAGAAGCCGTGGAGGATCATCACCGACCACTACGGGATCGACAACTCGCTGCACAAGCTTTGCGACGGCCTACACAAGCACGTCGAGGCCCGTGGCAAGCTCGCTAAGGACAGCGAGAACTACACCGACAAGCTCGTCGCCGCGCTGGTCATGCAGCTTCGCAAGACGAACAAGACCGAGCACCGCGAGGCAAACCCCGCGGAACCAGCGAGACGGAGAGCCGCGAGAAGGACAGTGCCTGCCCCGGCAGCTCCTGCAGAGCCAGCCTTAACGGCAGCGGAGGAGCGGACGCTCAAGTCCGCCATATTGCAGCTCCACGTCAATACGGGGCACCCTGCCAACGACGCGCCGGCCCGGGCTATCCGAGTGACGGGTGGATCCCAAAGAGCGGTCGAGATGGCACTCAACCTGCACTGCGAAGTCTGCGCCGCCCATCAGCGACCCCTACCTCACCTACCTGGGAGAATCAAGCTAGATAGGGACTTCAATGATTCCATTGGAGTGGACTTGTTCACTCTTGCCGACTACGCCGGCAATCAGTTGGTTTTCCTCAATGTGGTCGACCTCGCTTCTGGATTTACCTTATGTGGTACAGTTTCTTCAAGACACCCCTCGGTTGTATTCGCGAGGCTTTTGCAGGTTTGGATTGCACCGTTTGGGGCGCCACAACGGGTACTTTTCGATGGAGGAGGCGAGTTTGAGAGGGAGTTCTCGAAGGAACTCGAGGACATGGGCTGTCGCCTTATGACTACTGCCGCGGCTACGCCGCAACAGAACGCCACCGTGGAAAGGCGCGGCGGCATGTGGAAGGTCCACGCCAGGAAGCTGATCGACCAGTTCAGCATCAGGTTCGATCAGCCCGCGAACGCCCACAAGATCCAGTGGCTGCTCGCCGCTGTCTGCTGGGCTATGAACACCTCAATCAATGCCAGTGGGTATTCACCGGCACAGTGGGTACTCGGACGTGGCCTTCAACTACCCTACTGCCTGCTGGACAGCGCTGGGAGGCTCTCGCTACACGAGAGAGTGGTCTCTGACAAGTCCTTCTCTGAGAGGATTGCCCTCATGACGGCCGCCCAGACGTCAATCCAGCATCTGCGTTTCAACCAGTCCCTATCCCGGGCTTTACTCGCACGATCGCGTGCGGATGGAGCTCAGCACGCGTCGGATGTCTACCAAACGGGGGACCAGGTATATTACTGGAGGGAGAACGGCAAGCCCAAGCGCGAATGGGCTTTGCAGTGGCATGGACCCGGTATCATCATCGGCTTCGAGGGCACATCGAACGTATGGGTCAGCCACCGTTCCACCACCGTCAAGGTCAACCGAGGACACTTACGCCACGCTACTGCCTCAGAGCTCGTGCCCTGGGGACAGGTGCTCAACGCCATGAACGGCAACCAGCCACCGCCACCGCCAGGACAACCACCATCTGACCAGCCCCCACCTCCTGACGGACCACGGCCACCAGGACCAGGAGGAGGGGGCGAAGGATCACCACATGAAGGAGGAGACGGCGGTGGAGGCGGATTACCACCATCAGACCAAGGAGGAGATGGAGATACATTCATCGACCTCACGGGCGAAACGCCGAAGAAACGCCCGCGAGTGGAAAACGTTCCGCCAGCACTACCACCTCCGCCGACGGCTATCAAGCAGCACAACTTCGGCAACATCGAAGATACCCCGCACAATCGCCGCGCTCATGCCACCCTTGAGTGGATTCGCCGACGGCAAGGAGATGAAGAATATACGACAAGTGGGGGCGCCTCAAGCAGCGGTTCAGCACCAGCACCTTCGGGGGGAGACCTTCCCGGGCTGCCGGCGCCTATTTCTGACTCAGCTGCTGCCGCTGACCCCGCTCATGACCCCGCTCATGCTCAAATACAAGCCCAAGAAGACCCAGATCGCGCTGAAGATCCAGCTCCAGAACCCGCCGTGCAACCAGAAGTACACGACGAACAGCCTGAAGAACGCGATGGAGCACGACTTCCACCACCAGGAGCTCGACGCACAGAAGCTGATGGACATTCATCGGATGCCGACAGCTCCGGATCCGAAGGGCTACGCGACTGGAGCAAGGCCGCGGAGGAGGAAGTTCGCAGAGAAGCCTTTGCCCGCAGACCACAACATCCTGAAGGACAACGCGGCAACAAGGCTCAGCGCCAAGCTCAACAAGAGGACGCACCTCGCGCACTTCAACGTGACAGGCACGACCAGACAGACGATCGCAGCAAAGCCATCAAGCGCAAGGAATTCTTGGAGAGTCTCAAGGACGACCTACCCAAGTGCTTCAAGAGGCCGAAAGACACACTCACGACCGACCTCTACTTGGACAACTACTTTGAGGTCAACGACGACGATTTGCACTCGACCATCCGACTCCGGGAGGTTATGCTCACCGGAAAGGCCGCTGCTAAGGAGATCAAGTACGACAAGCTCTCCGCCAAGGACAAGAAGCTCATGGACACGGCCATGAAGGTCGAGTGGTCCAAGTGGACCGAGTTCGGGGCCTACAAGAAGCTGCCGCCCAAGGAGCTGAAGGAGATCTTCCAGCGACACCCTGGGATACGACCAGTTGGTACCCGCTGGGTGCTCACGCAGAAGGCCGCCAACCTCATGAAGGCCCGCCTTGTCGTCCAGGGCTGTCAAGAGGACAAGTCCCAGATCCGTGCGGACGCGCCGACCGGGTCAAGGGACGCGCTTTACCTCACGCTTGCTGCCGCCGCCCAGCTTGGCTGGGACCTCACGTCGTACGACGCGATGACGGCTTGCCTGCAGTCCGGCAACATCGAGAGGCTGCTACTGCTACGCATGCCAGCCAAGAACCCGCCGCCAGGCACACTGCCCGGTGAGATCGTGATGGCGACTGGCGCCATCTATGGCACCCGAGATGCAGGACGTCAGTGGTACCTCTACGCCCAGAAGGCGTTCCAGGAGCACGGCCTCATCGAGAGCAAGCTCGAGAAGGGCCTTTACTACTTCTACGACGACAAAGGGCTCGCTGCCATGATCCACTCCCATGTGGGCGACTTTCTCATCGCCCAGCGCGGAAGCTCCAGCGAGTGGAAGCGAGTCATCAGCTCCTTGCAGAAGAAGCTGCACCTCAAGAAGGTAGAGGGAATCATCAAGTACTGCGGCCGGACCATCAACAAGATCAACGAGGAGTTCCGCATTACCCAGGCGACGGCCGCCGCCCAGGTGGATTTCATTGAACTCAACGCTCAACGCGGACGATCACTAGAGGATCGGCGTACTACCTCGGAGGTCTCGGGATATCGCCACACACTCGGTCAACTGCTTTGGCTCGCAGTACAGACGCGAGTGGACATCGCCTGCCCGGTGAGCCTTGCAGCTCGCCGCGCCAACACCGCCACCGTGGCCGACGCCAAGACGCTGAACAAGACCGTCGCTTACGTGCACGGGTCCGCCGATTTCGCCATCGTCATCAAGCGCAACATCATCGATCTGCGCACTTGCACCATTATCTGTTTCAGCGACGCGGCCTTCGCCAATGTGGACGGGGTGAAGAGCCAGTGGGGCATGGCGATTGGGCTAACTCACAAGCCACGGGACGTCGTGGCCGGACGATATGATTTGTGCCTGCCCGTGGCCTGGCATTCGGGCACGGTCAAGCGATCCGTGAAGTCGACGCTGGCCGCCGAGGGCTACGCTACTCTGGAGGGCGCCGAGTCGAGCACGTGGTTCGGCCAGCTACTCACGGAGGCCTACAACCCGAAGAAGACGCTCAAGCAGATCGACGACCTCAGCACCAAACGATCCGGGGAGATCTACAGCGACAGCAACGGCCTGGTGACGCACATCAAGTCTGACGTGGGTCAATCCACGGACAAGCGGTTCCGCATCGTGGCATCGATGATCAAGGAGACGGTGCACCCCAACAGCCAGCTGAAGCTCTCGTGGATACCTACGTGGAGTATGGTCGCCGACGCGCTCACCAAGATCATGGAGACCGGAGTGCTCCTCGCTTTCTTCGGGGCCAAGAAGCACACCTTTGGCACTAGGCAACCGCACGCCGCTATGCTTGCCTCAGTGCTGATGACCTGTCTCGGACGCGTGAAGGCACAGCCTCCCTCGCAGGAATGGCAAGTGCCAATATCATATTGGGTCTACTATATGACATTCATCGCGATGCTCAGTGGAATCATGATTGGATTTACATTGTTCGCAGCGCTGTGGTTTGTGGTGCGAAGAGAGATATTTGGGTCAGGCGACCCCAATCCCATTCAGATCGGGACCATCAACAACACCAGCAATGGGTCCAAGGCTGACCACACCGGGCACGCTGACACCCCCTTGCCCGGAGTATATCCAGGATGGGATGGACGATACCTTGGACGCCGCAACAACGTACCGCCTACCATTCCCGAAGACGCCGACGGAGATGTCTACATGGAGCCGCCGATGATTGCCGTCGCAGCCAAGAGTTCATCATCAGCAAGCGGATCGGCAGCGCCAGCCGCACCGCCACCATCACCGGACAGCTTCGCGCAGGGAGCGAGTTCTGCGCCATCATCGCCGATGACGGTTCACAGTTCCTCGTCAGCCAGTGTGGTCTCGTGGAACGGATCGACGCCAACGGTTTCGCCATCGGAGATGAACGCATGTGTAATCGCCGAGCACAACATACGCGTGGGACACAACACGCATAGTGTTTACATAACCTGCAGGACGTGCCGGAAACATGCGTCATGGCTTCGCAGGAACCACATGACCCATGAGCCAGACTTTTCGAGGATGCGCAATAGTCTGCGCTGGGATTTGCAGAATAGATGGAGGCAGCTACAGGGGTTGCCCGGCAAGGCGAAAGCTCAACAAAAAGATTTCGTGATGCACGCCGCCGCTCTACACCTGGCGCCACACTGTGTGGCAGATTACGTTAGTCCGCATCGTTTTGTCAGCTCGGTTTCCCTACACCTGGCGCCACATCGTGTGGCAGATTACGTTAGTCCGAATTGTCTTACCAGTTCGATTTTTTTTTTACACCTGGTGCCACATCTTGTGGCAGACTACGCTAGTCCGCATTGTTCGAAGCTTCATTCAGTGTGCACAGTTTTTTTATGTGGTGACGACCACACTATTGAGACTTTATCTTGATAAGATAGCGCTATTTGAGCTTTGTCGCATAGCGATCGGACTCGCGCTGCTGTTTGCTTTGAAAATTTATTTGTTTCTTGCCGGTGCGTGTAGCAGCACCCGTTAAATGCCCAGAGGCAGCCGGATAGCATGCCGACAAGGCCGTTTGCCTGTGTTTGTTTTGGAGCGCTCTGATTAATGAAGTGAGCTGCGATCGGTGATCGTCGCTCGACGGCGCCGCGAGCGTCGATCAGGAGGAGTGTGATTCCCGCTCACTCCCCGTGCCCTTCTGCTCCTTCCCTGCTCTCCCGCTCTATCCCTCATGCCCGCCTTGTCGCTGCCATTTTGTTTCGAACTAGGGCCCTTGGCCTTAGAGCTACGCAGATAGATTGAGCAGCGCTCTCTTTCGCCAAAAGATCGTCGCGCCGCGCGCGCCATCCATATCACAATAGGGTGCTCCGCCGAAGGCCCCAGTGGCAGGGTCCGCATGCAGTTCCACCTCCATGTCGGCGCACCCCTCACACGGTTCGTGGCCCCATAGGTTGCTCCGCCGAAAGCCCGTGGCAGGGTCCGCATGCAGTTCCACCCCCCCATGTCGGCGCACCCCTCACACGTTTCGTGGCCGGCGCTGTGTGAATGGGAATGGGCCAGTTCTAAGCATTCCCAAACGGCGACGGCGCGAATCGTGACGTGATCGGCACCCTCCCCCTCCCACCCCCGGGTCACGCTCATGCTCACGAGGGAATAAAAACGCTCTCTGGGGGCAGTCATAAAAAAAGTCAGGGGCCTCCTTGGAAGCCATCCCGCCTCTCAAGAAACCCTCCTAGAGGCCCCCCACCCCTTCCGAGGAGCACCTGACCGTCTGGCAAAAACAATTAGCCTGGCGAAGGACCCAACCATATGCAGTTGTGAGTACCCTCGTTGTATGCACCGCATTCGGAGGAGCTTCTTATAGGGCCACGAAACGTGTGAGGGGTGTGCCAAAATTGTCCGGTGGGCGCATGCGAAAGCAGCCACTTGGGCCGTCGGTGGAATTACCTATGGGGCCACGAAACGCGTGAGAGGTGTGCCGAGATAGGTGAGGTGGGCGCATGCGAACGCAGCCACTGGGGCCGTGCCGAAATGGGTGCGGCGGGCGCATGCGAACGCAGCCACTGGCGCCTTCGGTGGAGCTCCTTCCCTATGTGGCCACGAAACGTGTGAGGGGTGTGACGAAATGGGTGTGGGTGACGCATGCGGGCGGTGGCACTGGGGCCCTCGGTGGAACTCCCCATGGGGCCGCCAAACGCGTGATGGGTGTGCTGGAATGGGCGTGGGTGACGCATGCGGGCGGTGGCACTGGGCCCTTCGTTGGAGCTCCCTGTGGGGCCACGAAACGTGTGAAAGGTGTGCCGAAATGGGTGCGGTGGGCGCATGCGGGCGGTGGCACTGGGGCCTCCGGCGGAGCTCCCTATGGGGCCACGAAACGTGTGAGGGGTGTGACGAAATGGGTGTGGGTGACGCATGCGGGCGGTGGTAATGTGGCCTTCGGTAAAGCTCCCAGTGGGCCACGAAACGTGTGAGGGGTGTGCAGAAACGTGCGTGGGTGACGCATGCGGGCGGTGGCACTGGGGCCTTCGTTGGAACTTCCTATGGGGTCACGAAACGTGTGAGGGGTGTGCCGAAATGGGTGTGGTGGGCGCATGCGGGCGGTGGCACTGGGGCCTTCGGTGGAGCTCCCTATGGGGCCACGAAACGTCTAAGGGGTGTGACGACATGGGTGTGGGTAACGCATGCGGGCGGTGGCGCTGTGACGCATGCGGGCGGTGGCACTAGGGCCTTCAGCGGAGCTCCCTATGGGGCCACGAAGCGTGTGAAGGGTGCGCCGAAATGGGTGTGGGTAACGCATGCGGGCGGCGGCACTCCGGCCTTCGGCGGGCCACGAAACGTGCGAGGGGTGTGCCGAACTGGGTGTGGGCATGCGGGCGGTGGCACTGGGGCCTTCGGTGGAGCTCCCTATGGGGCCACGAAACGGTGTACTGGGTGGGTGCAGCGCAAGGAGGAGGGAGGGAGGAGGAGGAGGAGGAAAGAAGGAAGGAGGGAGGAGGAGAACGCGGGGACCGTCTCTGTAAAACGGGGACTCAACACCACAGGATGGTTGGGAGAAAAATTCGCCTGGGCTAGAAGGCGGGGATGGCAAAGGGGGCGCTAGCGAATCATCTGCGTGCGTGGATGGATGCCTGGGGTGGGCGAGAGCGTGGCACGCCCGGCATGGGTACAGGGTACGATGCCCAACAGCAAAGGTTATCCAAAACCGACAGCGGCTGCCGTTGGGCAGGCGACTCCCTGTCTCGGCCGGACAACGCCCGCGGCGGCGCCGACAGCGAGCCCTGCTCAAAATGGACAAGGACTGCTGTTAGTATTCGTCCCTATTCTATTTTGCAAGGAGCCAGGGGGACTACGCTGGATGTGCCCCGAGAAAAAATCGGCAAGAGGGGGGGCGAGGGCAAATCCGCTCAAACTCTGTCCCTGGGCCCCTCCTGGGGTCGAAACTGACAAATAGTTCGAGCCGCGCCCAGCCGTAGTGACGAGGGGTGCCCTTTCTCCCCCATGTCGGATATCATAATATGCTGGTCACAGATTTTACTTCAAATCTCGAAATCAGCCGCGACAGATTTGCTTCAAAATCGGTTCCGACCGATCGGTCGCGACCGATTGGGAGTGCCGATGGGTCGCTTCCGATCGCGACCAAAAGAGTACCGTATCCAATGATCTGGGCTCTGCTGGCCGGCTCAGACCCCGCATGAACATCGTTTCACCGATCCCTATCACGACTAGCGTGCCCTTGGCCCCACTGGCCGATTTACCCCCCTGAGAGGGAATACAGGCTGCTCCCTCCGAGCTTCGGAAGGCATATCCCCAACTGGGGTGGTGGGATGGTGGGGATCGCGATGGGGATGGAGATGGGGATCAATCAAACAATACTGACCTCAGCCCCCCGGCCGGCTCCGACCCCCCGTTTCGACCGCACCGAAGCGCGAGCCCTGGGAGCCTCCTCGGCCCCCGCGTCTGGCCACCGGCAGTTGAGCATGCGCGGGATCGGCGGCCAGCGGCCGAACGGCGAGCACTTCAGAAGCGCCCCTCGCCACCGACGAAGCGCCCGCACGCTCGTCCTCGAGCGCCTTCCGGCAGGGCAAACCTCTGGCAGTGTTGCTGCCACCCTTGCGGCAGAGGACGCCAAACGGGAGGGGTCACGATGGCGAACCACGATGGGGGCAACGATGGGCCACCGACCTCGGGGCCCTGGCATGGGGGGCAGCGCTGGGGGGCGCAGATGGGCCACCGATCTGGCACCCGAGCTGCAATCTACATATATATATATATATATATATATATATATATATATATATCGTACATACATACATACATACATACATACATACATACATACATACATACATACATACGTACGTACGTACGTACGTACGTACGTACATACATACATACATACATACATACATACATACATACATACATACATAAACAAATACATACATACATACATACATACATGCATGCATACATACATACATGCATACATGCATACATACATGCATACATACAAACATGCATACATACATATATGCATACATACATACATGAGTGCATGCATGCATGCATACATGCATGCACATATATATATATACACACCCACATCCTGGGTTCTTTTTGGGACGTGAGGAGGGTCTGAATTGTGGTCTGTTGTGCAAGAGTAGACCGCGGGCCAAACTTGGAGACAAAAAGAACTGTGTGATTCCAATGTTTTTCCAATTCCTCGGCGCTGTTTGGCGCTGGTTTTTGCTTGTGCCTCGCGGGTTTTGTTAGCCAGGCCCCTCGGGGGTGCGGGATCTTCCGGAACCCTTGGGGGTTCTGGCCTCCTGGAGGCCTGGAGAGCCGTCGGAAGGGTGTCTCGGGCTGCGCGGAAGTGTGTTGGGCCGGTCATGGGCTGTCCCTCGGCGTCTTGGGTTCTCCCCCCAGGAAGCCGGGAGGCGCGTTACCGGCCAGATGTCAGGGGATGTGTAGGACCACCGAGTAAGAGTCCCACTTTGACAAAAAATTGAGTTCCCAAAATTCCGCTTTTTATCTCCAAATCCTCGATCTTCGAGGGTTGGAAGCGAAAAAAACGTGAGAAGGCGAAACACATCAGAAAAACAATTAGAAATCAACGATGTTACCATCTTTGGGCTCAGTGAGACGCCTGTCTGCGATGCTTGCCATAGGCTCATCCCTGATCGCGGCGTGGTTGTGGATGTCGCACGTGATGCGTCGTTCCACATTGGACCAGGCTGGTCCGTCACCGTCGGCTGTCTGAAATCGACAAGTGTTTTTGTCCGTACGAGTCCAGGTACGAAGAGCCGAGTCGTGTCGGACTTTGCGTGCCCGGATTACATCTTTGGCGAACTCTCGTTATGCTTTTCTTTCCTTCTTGGACATAGTATTCCAAAACTCGGGCAGAACGAAATCTGGTCGGGCAGTAGCCTGGACGCGAGTATCCGGACCGAGGACGTTGATCTTGCCGTCGGAAGTAATCTCAGAACGTTTGTAGAAGCGTACAGTACCCGTCCAGGGCTCGTTGAGATGGCGGTGGTCGTTGGTGGAACCGCCCCACATCACGGAAGTATTTCTCTCCTTCGAAGCTCGAAGTGGTCTCGAAGCTACGAATGACGTCCATTTTGTCCTCAGGGACAGGGATCCCGATAACGTCGTCGGTGGGGCGAGAGGGTTGGGTCCGTGGTGTGCGGATGTGGCGTAAGATCGCCTCGCTGCGCTGCTCCCAGTAGTCGGGCTCGGGGGCCAGAGCCGATGTCTCGGTCGCCTCTGGGGGCGGCCCCCCGGAGCCAGGAGCCTCGGGGTGGTCTCGCGCGGCAGGAATCGAGACGCTGGGGTCGCCCAATTCTGTTGGGTACAGGAGAGGTGGATCGTCCTGAGTTGTGACGCCCAATGGACGAGGAGGTCTGCAGCGAGATCAGCTCGCGTTCCTCGGGGCTGCGGCGCCGCAGGAGGCCTTCTCGAACAGGAAAGATAGGTCTCCCATCAGGAACCACAATGTTTTTGACGCGATGGGCGTGGCAGTGTTCCCCGTCAGGGTTTTTAGCGTAGGTTGCTGCGTCGATGGCGAGGTAGTCGCCGGACCAGCGTCCGCCAGAGTGTAGATGATAACCCATGAACAGGCCCTCTCGAGTAGTCTCGTCAAACTTCACCGCGGGCCTGTTGAGGTCTGGGTTGAAGCATTTCCAAAAGATACGAGCACCAAAAGGAACCAAAGGTCATTTCAAGGACTCGCCGAAGTGAACTTGTCGCCGCATGCATCCAATGTCGCAGCAACTTCATGGCACGGTCGTGCGGTGAGGTTGCGGCCACAGCACCATGCTTGCGTAGCCTCTTCCCACCACTCGCGGCCAAGTCCAGAGTTGTGAAGCACAGCCCGTGTACCCTGCATGACAGGCTCGACCTCGCGCTCGGCCACGCCGTTGGTTTGTGGTCGATGTGGTGCACTGGTATCATGACGCCATCCCAACTGTCGGCATGCCTCCTGCAGTTCCCCAGGATGAGCTGTGTAAATGCGTCTGACCTCGTCACTGGGTGCAAGAAATTCCAGGGACGATGCCTCGGTGGTCTCGGCGTCTTTGTGTTGAGCAGGATATGCCGTGATAGTGCCCGTGAATGTGTCCAGCGCAACGAGAGCGCACTTGTCGCCGCGCTTGTCGGCAGCGTCGTCCGCGGCAAATGCGACGTGGTCGGCAGTCAGAGCCTCGCCAAAACGCTGTGGCACAAAGGCTTCGTATTGAACGTCGTCGGCGGCAGGGTCACGAAGGGGGTTCGAGCGGCGACGTCGTTGACAAGGTGTATTGTGAACCAGAATCCGCGCACAAATTTCACAATCGGGATGCTTCGGAGCATGGGCGATGTAGTGCGTCGGGCCGATGGGAGGACGCGGTCGGCCTGGCACTGCGCGTTCGACCACAGACTCCGCTGTCGAAATCTGCTTGTAATCACACGCGTCGGTCTGCAACGTCGGCGCTGGTGTAGCCGCCGGCGCTGCCGCCAACGCTGTCGGCGCGGCCACCGGCGCAAGTGGGTCCTCCAGCGTAATGGACGCCAATAGCGACGAAAAACATCGTGATGCTGGAGTAGACATGTGCAAGTCGGGAGGCAGGATATTCTGCAGGTTGCGCGCATCGAGCTCAGGGATGCATTTGTTGACGTATACTCTATGCCATTGACCACGGGGAACTTGTAGTAACCGAGAGTAGAACCCAAAACTGTCTGAAACTATCATCCTGATCCAATTGTCCCACTGAGAGTACCGAAGGGCAATCCGTCATATACAGAGCCGAACTGGATAGTCCGATCTGTGGAAATTGGAGCTGGATATGCTCGTTGACGACACGATCGCCGTTGGCAATCTCGAGGAGGTGCTAGCACCCTTGCCGTGCTCGGAAAGTCTCGTGAGGTAAGAGGCCAGACTTGTCCTGTAAATTATAGGCCGAGCCACTGTCCAAAATCCATGTGCGTGAAAACGCCACCGTGGACCGTAGGGGCGCCGGTGCGGGTGCGACTGCCGACGCGGAGGCTGTCGTGATCGTCGTGGCAGCCTCGCTATACAACCGCCGGGCGTCCTTCTGCCCGGCACGAAGCGCACGCGCACTAGCCTGTAACCGCCAGTCTGGGAGGAAATCAGAAACATCGACATTGTCGCCCCTGCAGTATGATGATTCCGTCCATCTATACATTTTGTGTTCTACCGTGTATGTAGTAATGTGAACGGTCTAACTCAAATTTGATATGTCTCATCGCAGGGTCAGACAGGATGAGAGTTCGTTCGCGTGAGACCGCAGCGCGGTCACGTCGTCGGTCGCAGCGGCCTGGAGCTGGTGACCGTACACGATCACGTGTAGACGGTGAGCGGCTGTTGCATAGTGATGATGACTGGATGTTCGATCTGTCACTCCTGGTAGGAGAACGGCCGCGGGACGAGTCCCGGTGGGATGTCCTAAGCGGAGAACGTGAACGTTGTGGAGGACGTGGTGACCATCTGCTACGCGATGGAGATCGCGAGTCGCGTCGCCCCCCGCGTCGTGGAAATGGTGATCCTCGTTGTGACCGACGTGTGCCCCCCGGACTTCGGGGGCGCTGTCGGTCTGTGTAAGGCGATTGTCTCCTGCCCCCCGCATGTCATGGGGACCGCGTCCTGTTGCGGCTGTCTGTGCTGCGTCGCCGAACAAGGCTCTGGTCAGGAGTCTGGGTGTCGGGGTTGATGTGGGCGCTGCGGCAGCGGTCGCCGCGCTGGCAGGTTTGCCTCGGGTCTGCGTGGAAGGCGCATGCTGGTATGTGGTGGGTATGCGCAACGCTCTTTCCTGAGACAGGATCCTGTCTTGGCGAAAACAAAGCAAAAAATCTGTCGTGGTCTGTCTTTCGTCGCTGGTCCGGTGGAACGACCAGTAGAAGATCGTCTGTCGCGGTAGTCGCGGGAGGGGGGCGGAGGAGGTCGCGCGGAGCACGTTGGACCTTTTTGCCTATTTCCCCATTCTTGCATTTGCCCGATTTGAACGCCGCGCAGATCAGAAGGTCGTGTCAGCCGGACTCGTTCTTGAGGATGTGCTGGTTGCGCTCAAGTCGGTTGAGTTCGAGGTCGTCAGAAACTGGTCGTCAAAGCCACTCGCGCGTGTTGTTGGGACTGTTTGGGGTCATGTTGTTGTATTCGCGCATGTCCGGTGTCATCAGATAGTCGTCGTATCGGCGCGCGGAATAGTGACTCCAATATTATCGTGTCGGGTGGTTCGCGGCAGTCCAATAGCAGATTGTCCCAGTCTACGATGAACCGTTGGAGGTCGTCGTCCCGCATGCGCAGTAGTTGCAGGCGCTCGAAGTCGTGCGGGGTGTCGCCCACTGCTGTGACTTTGTAGGACTGCAGTATCGTCCGGTAGACTGGTCTGCCTTTGAGCACGCGACCGGCCTTGTGCTCCTGAACCGCAAGGTTCTTTACGAGACCTATGTTGCTTCACATCAGCAATTTGGCCCCTGCTGACTTTTTTCAAAATAATATATTGGGATGAAACGCTGCCGCTGGATATATCGAGCACAGTTGATCACAACACAAACGCTCCTGCGATCCCCGCCAAAATGGCAAGACATGGTAAGCTCAGATCCGCATGGCTACATTGCAACCGAACCGCTTGACCACCATCTCGACCGAACTGGCGGAATTCGACCACGCGTCCGACAAAATACGTTCGACGAGGGATGCTTTGCACAATGCCCCGGCCACGGGCAGCGCTACGAGGGAAAGCGGGCCCTTCGATGTGTCACTTTCAGCGCCCGTGAAAGTGACACCTCCCATGGCCCACTTAAAGAGCACCAGAAAGGCTCCAAGAAGGCCCCGAGAAGGCCCCAGGGCGGCACCAAGAGGGCTCCCAGAGGGACCCAAGAGAGGCCCCAAGAAGGGCCCAAGAGGGCCCTCCGCGGTGTCACTTTCAACGCCCGTGAAAATGACACCTCCCAGGGCCCACTTAGGGCCTCAGAAAAGCTCTAAGAAGGCCCCGAAAGGGCCATAGAGAGCCGCCCTGGGTTCAACTCCGCGTGGCGGAGTTGGAAGCGATAACTTCAATACCCTACTGGAGGCCTCTTAGGGGCCCTAAGACGGCACTGAAGAACCCCATCGGGGCTTTTTCAAAGGCAGAGGAGGGCGCAAAAAGGGGCCTCAGTGAGCCCCTGGTCTAACTCCACCTGGCGGAATTGGAAGCGATATCGCCCGGCGCCTTCATGGAGCCGCTCGGAGCTTCCAAGACGGCTCCAGAAGGCCCCAGGAGGGCCCCAAGAGGATCGAACGACGATTCCTGGAAGTGCACCAGTGAGACCCTTGTTGACCTCCGCCTGGCGGAGTTGGAAGCGACAATTTCCAGTGCCCTCTTGGGGCCTCTGGGGGGCCCCTCAGAAAGCTTTGGGGAGCACAGTGAAGGCCTTCGCAGGGCCGCGTGAGAGCCGTACCAGGGCCGCATGTGTGCGCGGATGGGGGCGACGAGTGCTGACGCTGACGAATATGAGAATGATGAGGGCGATCAAGGCTGGCCCGAAACAAATCCTGGCGCCATTGCAGGCCGCCGATTATCGGCCACGCCGCCAGGACGACGCCAAGCAACAAAACGACACCAACCAACAAACCGACACCAACCAACAAACCAACAAATCGACACCGGCCAACAAAAGGACACCAAGCAACAAAACGACACCAAACAACAAAACGACACCAACCAACGAAACGACACCAACCAACAAAACGGCACGAATAAACAAAACGGCACTGACCAACCAAACGACAAATCACTTCACGACACCAATGAACAACGCGAAATCCACCGACCGCCAACCAAGCATAAAATCAACCGACACAACGAAACCAACCCATAGAGCCAGACCAACCACTGGATTCGTGAGTCGGGGTAGTCATGGAAGTGAGCCGCTGCAGCCCGCGGAAGCCATTAACAGTGACCAGAGCACCGCAATGCAGCAACGTCCCCGGGCGGCGGCGGGAGTCTTGGATCTCCCGCGGGACTGGAGCGTAGCGAGTTCGTCCTGGGTCCGGTTTAGTGAAGTGAAGAATTTCGGGGTGCTTGCATGGCAAAAACCTTCACTTCACTAATCTGGGGCCCCTGGAGCCCCAGGGCGTTTCAGGTCCCCTCGCTGTCTGGGTAGTCCAGGGGGCGCAGTGGCGGCTTACCAGAGGCCCTGTTCCCTAGCCTCACTTGCTTTCACCCGTGGTGCTCGACGGCCGTCTCGGAGCTGTCTTGTGGCGGTCTGGGGCAATCCCGAAGCCTCTTGGAGCCATCCCAAAGCCCCAAGGCGCCACCAATGGGGGCCCCAAGAGAGCTCCCAGAGGGCCCCGAAAGGCCTACAACAGATTGCACGTTCGCGCGAATTCTTTGTACCACTTTGGGGGGTCCCTCTTGGGGCCCTCGGGGAACGTTCTTGGGGCCCTCCGAGGGCCCACTGGGGCCCCGGGAAGGCCCCAAGAACGCTCCCAGAGGGCCCCAAGAATGCTCCAAGAGGGCCCCAAGAGGACCCCCACAAGTGACAAAAACTATTTGCATGAGGGTGCAACTTACTCGGCGCCTCTTGGGGCGCTCTTGGAGCCGTGCTGGGCGCCACTCGTGGACGACATGGGCTGGGCGACGGCATGTGGACCCTGTCGCTTGGGCCATCGGGGGTGCTCCCCAATGGGGCCACGAAGCTTGTGAGCGTATGACGGAATGGGCTGGGCGGCGGCCTGTGGGCCCTGCCTGTGGGGCCGTCGGTGTAGCTCCCCGTGGGGCCACGAAGCGTGTGAAACGTATGCCGAAATATGCTTGGCGGCGGCCTGGGAAACCTGCCGCTGGGACCTTTTTTGGGTGGAGCTGCCTATAGGGGCACGAAATGTTTGAGGGTGTCATCAATGTGGCCTGGGCGACGGCATGTGGACCTTGCCGCCGGGACCTCCGATGAGCTCCTCATGGGAGCACGAAGCGTCTGAGGGGCGTGCCGACATGGGCTGGGCGGCGCACTAAGGACCCTGCCGATGGGGCCCTCGGTGGAGGACCTCACAAGGCCACGAGACTTGCGGGGGATGTGGCGAAGCAGAGACGCGGGGGAACAAGGGGGATGTGTTGATGATGTTGATGAGGATGGTGGTGGTATTGATGATGGAGACGGCGAGAATGCTGATGATGCTGATGATGATGGTGATGGCGACGATGACGATGGACGATGACGACGGAAACACGCGGAGAGCAGGGGCAGATACGCGAAGAGGGAGGACGAGGGAGGGGGCCCGAAGGAATGACGCGGGGCGGTGTCTCTTCAAAACGAAGAACCAACACTGCAATATGGTAGGACATTTCTGGACGACCCCCCCCGCGGCGCGGTCAATGTCCGCGACAGCATCGCTGGCACTACGAACGAAAGGATCGAACTCTTCCTGCGACGTTACCCGCGGGGTGGATCAGCCAGGGATGGGGGTCGAAACCGCCCCAGCGCAAAGCAAACGTACAATCCTGAGAAACCCCGGCCCACATCAACCAATCCGCAACAAGCACGCAAGCCTTTGACGACCCCAACGCACGTGACATCGCATAACGCGACGCGCCATCGAAAACGTTCGACGCGCGGCCTCGGAATGACATCGGGCTTCATGGAACGTCGAATGGAAAACATGAAAAACCGCCCTGTGGGCTCCGAGACCCAAAATTACTGATGTGAACGATTTCGGCTCGTCGATTCTTGACGCGGTATCGGGGCTCAGAATTAAAGACAGTAGAACGCACAGCTGCGAGATTGAAGCCGATGCTCTCGAAGTCGCCGCTGCCCCGGGGGTCCTCGCAGGTCGTTGTTGGTTGTTCTGCAAAGCAAAGGAATGCGTAAGCCTTGGCAGGGCGCCCAGATGCACCGCCAAAGTTGTTGCGAACCCTCTGCTGCCACTCCTGTAGCTGTGTAGTGCGTGGCAGTTGTGGTACACGTGCGGTGTCGGACCCCCTGATAGGAGTAGCGTTGGTGGCAGAGACGCGTGACAACGTCTGCGAGGGAACTGGTTGTGGTGGAGAAGGATCTCGCACAAGGGAAACGCGACGTGTCTGAGCGGAAGCCGCGGCTGAAAGCGGCTCCAGGTGAGGTGCGCGGTGTGCGGTCTGTGCGGGTGGTCCCATCGGCAGGCGTAGGAGCGCGGCGGTGGTCTGGAGGTTGGTGGTGGATCTCAGCGTTGCTGACGCGTGAGGTCAGCGTAGCTTCGTCGGTCGCAATGTTGTGCTGACTTTGTTGTACACTCAGTTGAGGGCCACGCATCTCGACGTTGGTGTCGTGGGCTCGCTGGGAGTACCTGTCCAACCTGTGGTCGAGGTCTAGGAAGCTCTGGGCGTGTGCGTCGCGCTCCTGTCCCAAACTGGCGAACAATGAGTCGGCCCGTGCTTTTGTTTTAGCGTTTCTTTCCTGGGAGATCTTGGTGAGTCGTAACTGCGCGCGGTCCGCCGCCTGCTGCACCTCGGCCATGCGGGCGTCGAGGGAAGCGGAATCGTAAACCGATGTCGGGGTGCCCAGCTGATCAGTCTGGGCCCGTGCAACATGCAACTCTGCCAGCGCGGTCCGTAGCATTGCGATCTGCTCCTCGACCTGGGAGGTTCTCAAGCGTTGGCGCACGTCCTTCGAAAGCTTCTTCAAGACGAAGAGTGAGGGCCGTCTCGGCACCGCGCAGCTTACCGTCTAACTCGGACGTGAGGGTGGCGTGGGTGGAGTGTATCGTAGCAGCGTGCTGTTGGACCTGGGTGCGAAGCGTATCCGAATCATCACGCAGCTGAAAGTCCGTAGGTCCGTGTACCTCCATAGGAGGGGTCTGCCGTACCATCAGGAGCTCATCGTGTAGCGCCCTGACAGCAACAGTCCAAGTATCCCTGGCTGTCACGAGTTGTGCATCCATCCGTAGGAGGTAGGTCGTGAAGCGTCTGGATCGTGCTGGAGTCGGCGCCTCGGTGTGACTCCATCTGGTCGATCTGGAATTTAAACTGATATTTGATCGATCGATCCTCGGCGATCCTAGCCAAGGCAAGAGCTATGTGAAACTCCAGTCTCATTTTGGCCGTCTGAATGGCCAGACCCGATAGCTGTTGCGTCGTGCATGTTTCGGCCCGGTTTCGAAGATCCGCCAGATCGCCGGCGGCGGGAGAGGATTGCGCAACGAGGTTGCGCAGCTGAGGGCCATGCCGGGAGCGCCGTTGCGAGGGGCTGCGGCTGGCGCCTCGCGTGGGAGAGCGACTGTGGTACCTCTCTGGAATCTGTCGCTGAGACGCCCGGTCAGTGCGATTCTATGCGGCCCGCGCATGCTCCGAGACAGAGACGTCCGTCGGCGACGGCGCCTTGGCCCAGCGGCGGTTGCGACCGACGCTGGTGTCAGCGAAGGTGGGCGGTGACGCAGCAGGCGCAGCGCAGCCGGGGTCGGCTCCGACGACAGACGTGACAACTGCGGGTGTAGCCACCGACGGGTCGGATGCATCAGGCTCCGCGGGAGGCGCATCCAGCCGCCGTCGCGAGGGTCGTGGCGCGCGAGAGGGGGGCGGCGGAGACGTCGGATAATCAAATATAAAAAAAGCCCAAAGGCCGCCGCAAGAGACGCGGCGCTGCCGCCACCTGAGAGGGGGAGATGGGCACCGCAGCTTCTCGCGCCCTCTCCATGACGCCATTGCTGGCGCGCGCCGCCGAGGAGAACACGCGCTTGAAGGCAGCGCAACGATGTCGCGGCGCCAAGCGGCGGAATCCAAGATGGCGCGAATAGCAACGGCAAAGAGCGGTTAAGAGAAGGCTGATAACCAATGGATACAAGGAGACGGCCGAGGGGCCGCTCCTGTAGAGGATCCGTAAGTAGAAGCTTCCGATTTGCTGGGCACCGCGCAGCGAGCAGCGCCTCAAGGTTAGCTTGCCAATGCCTGAGTCAGTACAATTGCGGGGGGGATGCAATAGGGAAGTGAGCGGACTTCGCGCGCATGCATAATCGCCGGGCCACGCGCGCAAATTTTTGTTTGAAGATCCGCGCTGCGAAATCATGCTTCTTCCAAAATCCGCCGATCCGGCGCGTGAGTTTTTAAGGCCCTCAGATGTAGCCTGAGCCTCAGTTCTTGAGCTTCATCTCTGCCTGGGGGTGGGTGCTGGGGTGGCTCTGCCGGGGCGGCTGGGGGGGGCGGGGTCCAAATCAAATTTGGCGGCGAAATCGAACTCCGGCTCACTGCGGGTCGGCCCCGTCGCCCAGGAGCGCGCGAACGTGGGCCCATTAAAAACCCGGCGGCGGCCCAGGTGGCCCAAGAGGGCACTGAAAGGCCGAAACATCGCCCCGAGACAATCGATATGTTCCTCAGACGGCCCCAAAGCCTAAGAGTGCCCAAAAACGGAAAATCCGTGCCGTTTCCGTTGGAAAGCGCAAATTGTTTTGCATTTTCGCATCTTCGGCATTCGCAGTGTCCAACACGGCCCAAGAGACTTCCAAAACAAATCCAGCGGCTCTCAAGAGGGCACCAAGTCGGCCAAAAAAAAACCCAAAACGGCCCGGGGGGGGCCCAAGACAGCCCGAGCGGGGCCCCAGGACGGGCCCAAGAGGCGCCCAACAAGGCCCCATGACGGCCCAGAAAGGCCCAAGACGGCCCAAGAGGCGCCCGGGAGGCACCAAGATGGCCCTAGGAGCCCCCAAGAAACCCCGAGAGGCTCCAAGCGGCCCTCAATATTGGCCCCCAAAAGGCACCCAAAAGCGCTCCCGAAGGATTGAACATTACTTCCCACACACACCCAAGTTCAACAATCACCTCCAAGACGCCCCCCCAGGGGGCCTCGGAGATGCGTCGTAGAGGCCCCTCAAAAAGCCCGCGCAACCCCTCCGATCTGTTTCCAAACCACTCACGTTTGAACGGGCGCGCTGGGGCGAAAGCGCCCTCCTGACAGCGGGGTCGCCCCGGATCGGCGGCGCCGGTCGGAAGCCTCTAGGAGATATGTTTTGGGCACTCGATTCTGAAATCCTTACGAAACCGCAGCGAGGTTTTCGAACAACGTCAGCACGTCGCGCGACGACGCGCGCGCGCGTCGTCCATTGTTTTGCAAGGTATTCGTGGAAACTGATGATTCGTGATGAACGAGCGCGCGCGCATAACGTGTTTTGGCCGAGGATGAGAGGGGGGCAATGCCGCATGGGCTGGGACGGTACGAGTTCATACTTAGGATAGACGATGGAACATAATCATGTGTAAACTGCACATCCACAGGGGGGGCGATAAGCCCGGCCTCGGGAAAGCGGCGAATCCTATTTCTGTTTCAGAAAGGAGAACGCGCGAGGTGCAAGCTATGTGGCGCAATGAACTTCAGAATTGTTCACTCCGCGGATCGCGCAAATACCCCGCCCGCCCACCCGCAACTCGGTGTGCAAAATTGCTGCGGCGGCGATTGCGATGAGTGCTGCACATTGGCCGGTGCATCTCTGCGCCCGCGCCAGCCCGCGCATGCGCGCGCGCGGCGGCCAGGTAGTTTGGCGCCGCCGACGCGGCCTCTGTGGCGCTGACCGATGGGCGCATCCCAACGGGCACTTCACTGCGAGTCGGCGGCCTGGGCGGGCGCGGTATTATGGCAACGTCGACATTTGTAGACGCGATGATGCTGATAGTAGCGATGTTGGTGACGATGCTGACGACGGCACTGCCAGTGACGGCGCCGATGCCGATCGCGCCGGCGACGATGACGGCGTCTCCGCTTCGCGTCGGTGATGATGGTTTTGGAAGGCATTCGAAATGCGCACGCGGCAGACGCACGAGAGCGGCTCGCATGGTACGATTTGATGCGGATTGTGCCACCCCTGCTCGCGCGCAAGGGCGCTCGAACGATTTCGACACGCGCGCGCGAAGCCTGTCTGGTACCACGCTGTGAAAACGTTGAAAAAAAAACACATAATTGCCATGGGGATTCTCCAGAACGCGCGCGCGCTTCTGTTGAACAGCCGCGTTGCGAAACCACGTTGTTTTGAACGCTCGTTTTGAAAATCTTCCTAAAACCAGAAAGGTTATATGTGTATATAAATGGATTTCGGCATGCGCACGCGACGATGCGCGCGCGCGCCCTTCGTCTCATCTGCTGCAGAGAACTCTCGCGACGGCGCGCGCGCAACGGTGTTCGAACGATTTCTCCACGCGCGCGAACAAAACCCGCTTGGTGACACTTTCTGAAAAATGGAAACGCCACGGTTTCCGGGAGAATTCGCAAGAGCGCGCGCGCATTCGTTGGGGAAGTGCGCAATGCGAAACCCTCTGATTTCTATGTGCTATTTGGACACTCGATTGCGAAATCCTTCCGAAAGCGAATGTTGCTTGAAGGACTTCAGCCCGCGCACGCAACGACGCGCGCGCGCTTCGCCCCGTGCTGGCGCAAAAATGTTTGGGAACTTGTGTATCTTTTATAAGCGATTGCGAGCGCATAATATTCGATGCAAAGGATGGCGGTGGGTGGGGGGGGGGGGGGGGGGGGGGGGGCGATGCTGGCCTAGTTGGGAAAATGTGAGCTCGCAGGTTGGATGGGCAGTGGACCATCATCGCACGTAAAGTACACTACGACAAGGTGAATATTTAAACTCGGGGGGGGAGAGAAGAACCTATCTCCTTTTAAAAAATAAGAACCAATCAATGCTCGACAGTAACTGGTTAACAATTCTCTAGTTCGCGCGCGCGGGGCGGCCCCTGGGGGTCCACGGACGAAAAGTACCCCGGCAAGGTCCTGAGAGAGTCCCGAGAGGAGTCCCCCAGAGCGCCCCAGGAGCGCTCCATGAGCGCACCAACAGGGCTCCGAGACGTCCCCGAGAGCCCCAAGAAAGGCCAAGAGGCCCCCAAGAGGCCCCCAAGATGGCACACGAGGGGTCCGACATGCCACAAGATCGCTCCAAGACGCCCAAGATAGCCCCCAGACGCCCCAAGAGGCCTCCAAGAGCACTCCCAAGAGGGCCCCCGGAGGCACAAGTCCTTGTTGTTCCTTATGTTTTTGACAGATTTTGGAGCTTCCACCTTTTCGGTTCCCGACGCCCCAAGACGGCCCCAGAGGCCCCCAATATCGCCCCAAGAGGGCCCAAGAGGCCCCCAAGAGGGCCCCAAGATGGCCCAAGAGGGCTCGAAGACGGCCCAAGAAGCCTCCAAGACGGTCCAAGAGGGCCCCAAGAACACCCCCAGAGGGGCCCCAGAGAGGGAACACGAAACAAAATTTCGAGCCCTCGGCCCTAAGAAGCCCCTACGAGGCCCCTACGAGGCCCCTAAGAGGCCCCAAAAGGCCCCCACGAGGCCCTCAGGAGGCCCCCAAGAGTCCCCCAAGCGGCCCCAGGAGGCCCCCCAAATGCCCCCCCGAGCGCCCCAGGAGTCCCCCAAGCGGCCCCAGGAACCCCCAAAGCGCCGCATTGACACCAGGCCCTCGGGCAAACGGCAGACATGAGACCGTATGGGCCGGCGGAATGAGCGAAGCGATTAAATAAGAACCAATCAATGCTCGACGTGAAATTGCCGGCCCCACTGCCCGCGCAAACGCCCCGCCGGCCCGCCCGCACCATTGTTTCCAAGCCCCATGCGGCGGCGATTGCGACGAGTGCTCGGCGCCGGCCGGCGCGTCTCCTCGGCCGCGACAGCCCGCGCACGCACGCGCGCGCGTGCACTTTGGCGCGGCCGACGCCGCCGCGGCGGCGCTGACCGCCGGGCGCATCCCAGCGGGCACTGCAATGCGAGTCGGCGACTTGGGCGGGCTCGGCACCATGGCAACGTCGACGACGGTGAACGCGGCGACGGTAGCCGCGATGCCGGCGACGACGCTGACAGCGACGATCGCGGCAAGCTACGGCGCGGATGCCAATCGCGCCGACGACGGCGACGGCGCCCTCGCGTCGGCGACGAAGGTTTTGGAACGAGTTCGGCGCGCGCGCGCGCGGCCGACGCGCGAGTGGCCCGCGCGGCATCATTTAACGCGAATCGCGCCCCCCCCCGCCCGCCCACCAACCCACCGCCGACACCGCGCGCGCAAGGGCGCGCGAATGATGTCGGCATGCGGCGCGAGAGGCCCGGCTGGCAGAATTCAATGAAAATTCTGCGAGACCCATCGGGGCCTCGAGAATTCGCAAGAGCGCCCGCGCTTTTATTGATCATTGCATTAGCGCAGCCATGTGTTGTTGAATGCGCTTTGGACACTATGTTTTGAGATCGCCGCGGAAACGATACTTAAAAAATTGCGGCGCGCGCGAGCGACGACGCGCGCGCACTTCGCTTCATTTTTGTTTCGAAGGGTTCTCGCAGCGGCACGCGCGCTAGGGAATTCGAACGTCGACGTGCGCTGGTTGGCTGCGCTTTCAGAAAATATAAGAAAACTTTAAGATTCCTTAGGGGTTCGGAAGAGAGCGCTTGAAATAATAAAAAAACGCGCTGCGAAGCCATGTGTTCTTTTACGCTCTGTTCGGGCACTCGATTTCGCCGTCCTTCCGCGACTGCCGGTCTTCTTTATGTTCTCAGGATGTCGGCGTGCGCGCGCGACGACGCGCCCGCGCACTTCGTCGTACTTCTGCAAGGGGCCCTTGGAATTGCATCACTTGTGATCATCGAGTTTGCGCGCGTAATATTTTCTACAGAGGATGACCGGGGGTGTCGATGCGGGTTGGGCTGGGGCGGTGTGGATTCGCATTTAGGATGAACGATGGGGCAGACTCACGCGCAAATCGCAACACGAAAAAGGGGGGATAATCCCGGGGGGGCGGGGTAGACTCACTTCTCTGTTTCGGAGCGGGTAAACGACGCGGCGTAAACAGCGCACTGCAATGCGCGCGCGGCGCGCGCTACGCGGCGCAATCTACGCGGCGCACATCGCCATGCCGAACTTGAAGTTGCCAAGTCCAGCGCTCGCGCAATCATTCCGCCCACCTACCCGCAACCCGAATAATATTTTTTTTTTTTTTTTTTTTTTTTAAAAAAAAAAAAAAAAAAAAAAAAAAAAAAAAAAAAAAAAAAAAAAAAAAAAAAACATGCGGCGGCGATTGCGATGACTGCTCTGGGCTGGCTGGCGCATCGCCGCGGCCGCGCTTGCGCGCGCGCTCGCGCGCGCGGCGGCCAGCTAGTTCGGCGCGGCCAACGCGGCCGCGGCGACGCGAATTGCCTTGCACTTGCCAGCGGGCACTTCAATGCGAGTCGGCAAACTTGGGCGGGCGCGGCACTATGGCAACATCAACAGCGGCAGACGCGACGATGGCAGTGGCGATGTTGGCGACGACGATGACAGCGACGACGGCGCGGCCAGTGCCGGGGCCGATGCCCATCACGCCGACGAAGATGACAGCGCCCTCGCGTCGGAGATGAAGGTTCTGAGAGGAATTCTGCGCGCGCGCGGCCGACGCGCGAGAGCGGCCCGCGCGGTCTTTTTCCTGACGCGGATTTCGGGGGGGGCCCCCCCACCACCACCACCACCACCACCACCACCACCACCACCACCACCCCACCCCACGCACACACGCCCAGCACGCGCGCAAGGGTGCCCCAAGGATTTCGACGTGCGGCGCGAGAAACCCGTTTGGCAGAGTTTTATGAACGTGTTGGAAAACCGATGGTGTCCGTAAGGGTTCGTAGGAGCGCGACTGCTGTCGTTCTGGACATTCGATGTTGCAATGGGTTCTCGCGGCAGCGCGCGCGCATGGCGTTCGAGCGAATTCGACGCGTGCGCGAGAGTCCCGTTTGGTCCTTGGTAGAATGTGATAAACACGTTGAAAACCAACGGTTTTCATCAGCATCTGCAAGAGCACGGGCGCAGGTTTTGTTTGAAAGCTCCTGTTCCGAAGCAATGTGTTTGCATCTGTTCGGGGCACTCGATTCTGAACTCCTTGCGAAAACCAATGTTTTTGAAGGACTCTGGGACGCGCGCGCGACGACGCGCGCGCGTGCACTTCGTCGAATGTGTTAGAAGGGATTTGTCAACTGATGACTTGTGATAAACCAGTGTGCGCGCACAGTAGATTCTGGAAAGAGTATGGGGGGATAGCGGCCTGTCTGGGATGGTGCGAGTTCAAGTTTGGGATGGACGATGGGGCAGATCCACGCGCAAATTGCAATGCGAAAAGGGGGGCCGTCGAGTCCAGGGGGGGGAAGGATAGATCCTGCTACTGCGAATGTATGTGGTATCATTTGCAATATCCGCCACAGTGCCTCTGGCTGGGCGCGGAGCGGGAATGCCCCCAGGTCCTGCGCCGAAGCCCTGGAGCCCCAACCTCAGTCATGAGGAGTCTTCAAGGGGCCTGGGGCCGAAATTGCAACACCTCCTGGAGATGTCCGCGGCTCCCTTGGGACCCGCCGCGGGTTCTCGCATGACGTTTTAAGCTCTACATAACAGTCCAAGAGGGCCCCGAGTCGCCGAAACATCGCTCCAAGACGCCCAAGATTGCCTCAAGATGGCCCAAGATGGCTCCAAGACGCCCCAAGGAACCACTGCTTGTCCTTAGGCTGCGTCGTTCTCGCCTTTTCGGCTCTCCGACAGTTCAAGACGGCCCAAGAGGCACCCAAAACCATCCCAAAACGGCCCAGGAGGCCCCCTATGAGGGCACCGCAACGGAACAAGAGGCGCCCAAGACAGCCCAAGAGGGCCCCAAGACGGCCCCAAAAAACACCCGAGAGATGAAACACGAACGGGGAATCCCAGCCTTGCGCCCCACGAGGCCTCAGGAGGCCCCAAAAGGCGCACAAAAAGGCCTCAAGAGGCCCAAAAGACACCCCAAGAGGCCCCCAAACGACCCCCCAAAAGACTCCGAATTGTTTCCAAGAGGCACCCGAGGAGGCCTCCCACGAGATCCCGGCAAGTTTCCAACAGGTTCATACCCACAACCCAGGCACGGTGGCGGGATGGGCCGCAGGCCACTCAATGTGTGGTGCAATAGATGTGGTGCAATACAGATGTGTGTACATCTATATTTTTTATATTTATATGTATTTATATATATATATATATATATATATATATGCGCACTGCTTTTGCAACCAGGAGAACCTATGCTGTCACGAGACTTGCGACCGAGCCGTCTCTGGGGCCCGAGTCGGCAGAAGGATTATTCGGGGAAAGCCCCCCACTGCGAGAGTACAAGAAAGAGAAGGAGGAGAGGAGGAGGAGGTAAAAGCTTGAGCAAAAACGGTGACGGACCCACGTCCGCCCCCTGTCGGCTTGCTGACTTCTGCGCGACGTGTTTAATGCCAAACCGCCAACGCGCGCTGTTTTTGCAACCAGGAGAACCTATGCTGTCACGAGACTTGCGACCGAGCCGTCTCCGGGGCCCGAGTCGGCAGAAGGATTATTCGGGGAAAGCCCCCCCACAGCCCATTCATGTTACCGGCCGTGCCGCAATCACTCACATTCTCACAAAGCAAGGGTTAAATTAGCAACTGCAGCTCAGAGCACGAGATAATTAAAGCAACAACCTCCCTACGTGCGCGTGCTCGATACTATCGGCTGAAGTGACCAGCCATCGAGCTCCAGCTTCCGCCAGCCCCCGCGGATAGGCCTGAGCCAAAGCGGCCCGCCGGCTACCTTCGAGGACGAGGTGCGGCCGAAGGGTCTTGCAGCACTGAGACTTCCCACGACACCTTTGGACGAGCGGGGCGGGCGGTTCTGAAACATTCCAGCCTGCAAGTTTTGTGGGCTTCTTCCAGGGAGTGTTAAACATGCACTGGTCTACAACAGCTATCTTACAACTACGGTGCGCCATCAGTCTTCTCATTTCGGTGACTTGCCACGCCATACTTGTGAGAGGGTTCTCGATCACAACTGGGATCTGTCTCATGATTGCAGCTCTGATGAAACGGACAGTGGCGGCAAAGGTCTTAGTACCAAGGATCACTTTGTGCTCTTGCTCTGCTGTCAAATTCGCTCGGCCACGGAGCTCTCCGGGGCGTCGGCACGTGCGCCGCGAGGCTGCAGACCAGGTCGCGCACGGGGAGGCGACCCAGAGCCCTCGCACGCGCCTGCCGGCCATCCAGCCCAAGATGAGCTGCTGGGCCGAGCGGCGGGTGAGGTCGAAGGCTACGTCGGCCTCCATGTCGATCTGGAGGCAGCCGTTGTCGCCGTGGCGCTCGAGGGCCTTGGCGACGCCGCCAGCACCGCTGAACAAGTCAAGGAACACCTGCCCACGGCGCCGGCCCCGCCTGCTGGCCCGGGCGAGCCCCTGACGGAGGTGGCGGATCACCTTGGTGTCCGAGGCCCGCTCCACCGCCTCTAGGGCGTCGCCTTGGCGCATCGCAGCGCCCGCCCGCAGCCCGCGGCGCCAGCGAGGGCCGGCGGTGGCGGGAGGCGGACACGCCCGCTCAGCACCCCGTCGAGCTGCCTGAGGACCTGCTCGCCGTAGGCTCGGGCCCGGCTGTCGAGGCTGTTGACCTCGGCCAGGTACCTGGTCCCCTTCTTGTACCGACGGGTGCTGGACTCGCACAGGTGGCGGAGCCGCTCCTGGATCTCCTTCAGGCTGCGCGGGCACTCTAGGGCGTCCAGCGAGGCCCCCCCGTGCCTGACCTGGTAGGGGTTCTTGCCTCCGAGGCTGACCTTCGCGGCGTACTCGTTGAACAGGCGCTTGAAGGTGGCGCTCGAGAAGGACCGCAGCGGGCTGGCGTCGGCGGTCTGGGCCTTCAGCCGGCGAAGGAAAGGCGCTAGCGTGGATCCGAACTGGCCGTCCAGCATGATCCCCTCGTCGTAGTGTCCCATCTTGCTGCGCGCCTCCCCTTCCTGAGGAAACAGGAGCAGGCCCCAGCGCGCCCGGGGGCCCCGGGCGGCTGGCCTGACCAGCGAGGCGCCCACCATGCTCACGAGGTCGGACGGCAGCCTGAGGTAAGCCTCCCACGCCAGCACCAGCCCCGGGGCAAAGGGGAGCTGGCCGTCGGCTGCCGCTGCACCCACGATGGCCATCACGCCCGCCAGTGGCAGGGGGCTGCGGGCCCTCGCGCTCGCCCGGCGCCGGAACCCCGCCAGCGCCCGGCAAGCTCCTGGAAGCTCCATGCCCTCCACTGGGCCGTGGAAGGCCACAGCCGCCAGCAACCCCTCGTAATACAGGTAGTCCATGTACGTGCTGAGGGCCCGGTCGATCTGGAGGTCGGTGTCCAGTGGCTGACCCTCCTGGCTGCTCCACTCCAGGAAGGCCTGGTGAAACTTCTGGCGCTGAGCGCGGGAGCGAGGCCCTATCTTGGCCACCTGGAGGCTGGTGAAGCCGCGGCGCCGGGCCTCGGCGATCTCCCGCGCCTGGTGCTGTCGTCTCTGCTGTCCGCGGCGGGCTCGCAGGCCGTGCGATGCCGCTCGAGTCGATCGTGCCGCAGTCGGCCCCGCCCCGGCGCAACGGCGCCTGGCCGTCGCTGCCGCTGGGGCCGGCTGGCCAGCTCTCCTGGAGGAGCTGTCGCTGAGCTCGCCGGCCTCCGCGGCGGCAGCGCCGAGCCTGGCCTCCTCAGCAGCGAGCTGGTCCCCCGGGCCGGCGAGGGGGCGGCCGCAGGCGTCCCCGCCAAGGGCGGGCCCGAGGCTGCGGGCCGCGCTCTCCAGCTCGGCATCGAAGCGGCTGGCGAGCGCGGCCTCGGACGGCGCAACATCGCCCCCCGCCGCGCGAGGCCCGCCCCCGCCCAGCGAGATGGCTGAGCCCGGGAGTCGGGATGCGCGGTCGGATGGATTCAACTCTGAGGCGACCCATCTCACCACGACCTGAAGGTTGGCAACAACTAACAGGCACAGAAGCTCACGACATGTTCGGTTCATCTGATGGCTGCTGGATCTACCCTTACCCAAACTCAATACCACACTTATCTTGTCCACAAGAAAGAGTATACGTTTTCCGCGCGTGCTCGTGGACCTCAGCTCGTGACGGAGGCCGATCATGCATGCTCGGCCCTCGGTCCTCAGGATGCCCTCGGCCCAGGCCCGTCGGCCCCGGCACGCCAGCTTCCAGTTCTCGAAGGCCCCGATGTCGTCCCGCGTCATGCTCTCGAAGTCTGTGGTCCTCTCGCCGCTCTCCGCCGTCGGGCAAGGCGAGCTGGGGTCGGCGGGGCTGCCCAGCGCGGCCGCCCTGGCCGCGACAAGCCCCTGCACCCCGTAGCGCCACTTCTCGGCATGCCCACAGCAGCGCCGGACCTTCTCCACGGGCCACTCCTGCGTGACCACGCCGTAGCCGCCGGCGTCGTCCAGCCCGGCGCCTGAGGAGTCGGTCGCCGCGACCGTGGCGTGGAACGGGCGCTTGGGGTCAGCGAAGGCGAAGGCCACGAGGGCGGCGGCCTGTCGGAGCTCCCGTTCGGCCGAGGGCCACAGGCGCCACCTCTTGTCGCCCGCCTTCTCCGCCCAAGCGTAGACGCTGCTGAAGACGCTGAGGAGCTCACGCCGCAGAGTCGCGCTCCACGTGTAGTGGCCGACCAGGCGCCGCATCTGGCGTCCAGTCAAGTAGCGCTGGTCCGCAGCAAACAGCAGGGCCGCGCGCAGCCTCCAGATCCTCTCGCGGCTGAGCGAGATGCGGCCGGAGGTCCGATCGAACTCCATCCCCGTGAAGGTCTGGGAGTCCAAGGGGCCTTCGACCCCCTTGACCTGGAGGCCGCGCTCCTCCAGCTGCTTGGCCGCGGCGACTCCGCCGGCCTCGACCGCCTCCAGGTCCGCCCCCACTGCGGCCACGCCGTCGACGTACACGGCGGCGCCTGGCTCGGTGGCGACGTCGGGGGCCGAGTGGCGGTCCAGGAACATCCGTCCGTCAGCGAAGCCGGCGTCCTCCGCGGCGTTGAGGACCATCTCCTGGCAGAAGAACAACGCCCAGTTGAACCCCATGGGCAGCGCCTCCATGCGAGGGGAGATGCGGATGCCCGCGGGGAGACCAGGGGCCAGATCAGGAGCGGCCTCGGTGATCCACTTGGCGCCGATGCTGGGCAGGATGAAGTAGTCGTTCATGCCGGGGGGGGGGGCTGGATGCGGTAGATCGCGTTGTTGACGTCGGTCTGAGACATCATCAGCTCCGCCTCGGGTGGCAGGTGCAGAGAGGACCAGCTCGATGGTGTAGAGAGCTGGGTGTGGCAAGGATCCAAAAAGAGCTTGTTTGCTCGTCGAGTGTCCAGGATGAGTCGGAGACGATCTGGACCTTTCTTTGCGAAGAAGACTCCCACGGTGGATGGCCTCTCGCTCGTGAAGGAGACGAGCCCTGAACGTGCCATGTCCACCAAAAACTCGGCGTGCGCGCCGCTGTCCCGAATCAGCTTGGGGTCAGAGTACGGCCGCACTGCCCCGGAGAGGTCCGGGTTGGGGTGCGAGAGACAGTCTCGCCACCCTGTCCACATTTTCAATGCCGGTCCTCGAAGACAGACGGCGCCACGAGCAAGGTCAGCTCCAGGAGCCGGCAACGAGACTGCGCCTCGTCCATAGGGTGAATTTTCTGCCGAGGGCTCAGTATACCCTGGCGCCGATCCGCACAGCACTCGAAAGGCTGCCGCGGGCTCGATCATGGGCGGCCCAGCTCGCTGCACCACGTCACGGATGTGGTCCAGGGCGAGCTGCTGCCCAGCTGAGACGGAGTGATGCTGCTGTACCTCGCCATGGAAGTACAAATTGTTGACTGTGTCGATGATCTCCTTGGCCCAGGACGAGCAGGCTGCGCGTCGACGAACGCGTGGCCGCACAGCCCGGCTGACGCCCACCACGGATAGCGAGGCGCCTGAAGCCGCAGGGCCCCTCAGAGGGAGGAGCTCCCGCGGCGCGATCATCAGGGCGACTAGGTGCCTCGGCCGCGGCCCTTGGCCGCGGCCCGCCTCTCCCCCGTGGCTGGGTCGCCCCCGCCGCCGTGGTTGAGCTTCGCCTGGAGCCTCGAGAGCTCCGCCGCCTGCTGCTTGATCTTCGCCTCCATCGCTGCCGCGGGCGCCGAGACCCCGCCGCCGCCAGCTGGTGGTAGCCCGCGGGACGCCTGGCGCTCCTCACGGAGCTTGCGCCTCTCCTTGAGCACACCCGACTCGCGGTGCAGTTCGTCCGAGATGTGAGCCTGCAGCTCCGGGGCCACCATGAGCAGCCCTCTCGTCTCCGCCGCCCCTATGTAGAGGAACTCGTCCTCCGCCGTGTCGTCCAAGAGTGGACGCCCCAGCAAGCGCTCTCTGTTTCTCCACTCCGTCATCTGCGCGCGCCTGAGCATGAGCTCGAAGCTGGCCAGTTCCCCGATGTTCAATTGGTCATAGGTGATGGCCAGCTCCAATGCGCGCATACACAACTCGTGCTCAGAAACCCCGACGTCGGCGGTCGTGAGACCGCACTCGGCCTTCCACTTAGTGTGTCTCGAACGTGGATGACTGTCCTGGTCACCCACGAAGTTGGCGCACCAGACAGTCGTGCGTGGCCCGCGCACGGGCCACTCCCGCCAGGCCGTCTCGGTGAGCCCCTTGAGCGAGTCCTTGAAGTGCCGTTTGCGAACGCCCTCGACCTCCACGAGCGGCAGGAGCCTGGCGTCCACCTCCGTGTCATCCTCCGGCGAGGCCTTCTCGACCTCCCTCAGCAGGAGCAACTCGCCCTCCTGAGACGCCAGCGCGAAGCCGCCCGCGGTGCAGTACTCGTCCACGTCGTAGTCCTGCAACGGGCGGCGCTCGGGTGTTGGGCCACTGGCGGCCTGAACCTGCCAGCGCATCCCCACCGCGGACGGCAAGGCACCCGAGCCACACACAAAGCTACTCGGAGGAGCTGCCCCAGCCAAGACCGCGCCAGCTGGGAGTGGCCCCTTCTTGTTCATCCGTCGCAGCACCGAGACCGTCTTGTCCGCCACTTGCGGGGCCGCCTCGAACAAGGAGCCGCCCAGCGCGAACTGCAGCGCGTCGACGAACTCCTCTGGTGTCGGGGTCCACTCCTGTCCGTAGATCCTGCCCCCTGCTCGCCACGTCCTCCCGAACTGCAAGGGTCCGCTCCGCTCGGGCAGGCCCATCTGATCGCACAGCGCCGATCCCCGGACTCCCGGGGGCTCCAGCACGTGGATGTAGACGTCCCCGTCGGGTGTGAGAGCGTACCAGATGTTGCCGTTCTTCCCCGCTGCTTTCAGGCCAGTCATCTGGAGATCGCTCTCGGCGTCGGCGGTGGTTCCAGGACAAAGGAGCACGCGTGTCTGCCAATCCTCTCCGTCTTTCCACAAGACTCCGATCCTGTGACCAGCTCGCCAGGCGGCCATGGCTCACAGCCAGGCCCTTGCAGCAGAGGCACCCTCCGATACAGCCCAGCAGCAGCCCTGCGGCGAAGAGACACGTGAAGGCGACCCTCAAGTCGCCGATGCTATTGGCGATCACCACACAGTTGCCGGCCTGGCTCGCCCACTGCGATGCGAGCCCGCCGGCGACGGCGGCCAGGTGGTGGGCCCCCGAGAGCATGTGCCCGAGGGATTGCATAGGCGGTGGCCGCAAATTAAAAGCTTGAGCAAAAACGGTGACGGACCCACGTCCGTCCCCTGTCGGCTTGCTGACTTCTGCACAACGTGTTTAATTACAAACCGCCAATACATATACACACTAGTCCCACGCGCGCGCTTCGCGCGCGCTCAGGTTCTAGTCGACTCCGAAGACGTTGTCAGTGGGCAGCGTGTGCATCCCAGGATGCAGCTGCGCCACGGCTCCCTTTTCCCTATTGGTCAATGGCCTCTGAGGGGTTCCTGGGGGCCTCTAGGGTCCCTTTCCCGAAGCCGTCTCCTGGGTTGTCTCCTCCCCATCCTCCTGTGCCGTCCGTGAAAACTTCCTGACGGGTCTTTTCGTGCTTCGTGAAGTGTCAGGGCGACAATCATCATCAGCAGCAGCATAATCATCATAACAATGGTGGCAATCATGGTGATATTCCTCGTCATAATGATAATGATAAGAACAATCATAATACGACAAATAAAAGCAACAGCATCATCAGTTTCAGCTTCAGCATCACCAGCATCACCATGCATATCATGAGAATCGTAGCGGACATCGCCAGCATCATCTTCATCATCGTCGTCATCGTCGTCATCATCATCATCACCATCAACCTCATCATTATCATGTCACCCGCATCACCATCATCAAAATCATGATCAGCATCGGCATCATCATGCTGAGAATCACCATCATCGCCATCTCCATAGAAACTAGCATCATCGTCATCATCATCTGGACCACCCGTGCCAGAGTGGCGTTTCCGAGCGAGGCCTTTCAGAAACATTATTTCGGGGGGGGCAGAAGCCTGATGAATCATGTTCTGGGAAAGCCTCCTGGGAACATGAGTGGTTTGGGGCGTCTCGGGGAGCCTTTTCGGGTTTCCCTGGGAGCTTCTTGGTGACCTCTTTGGGCTTTCTGAGGTCCTCTTGGGTACCTCACGGGGCTTCTGGGGAGCCTCTGGATGGCCTTTGGGGTCTTCCTGGGGGCCTCTGAAGCCAGAGACCGCGAAATGTCGATTCGCATGGCACCTGTGCTCCCTCTTGTGGGCGTTTTCGGAGCCCTCCTGAGAAATCTGGGGAGCCTCCTGGGCCGTCTCGGGGCCGTCTTCGGAGCCTCGTGGGCTGTCTTGGAGCGAACTCAAGGGTCTCCTACGCCGTCCAGGAGCGTCGGGAAGCGGAGAAGTCGAAAACGTAAAAATCTGTCAGAAACAAACGGTAGATCAACGATTTTTGCGTGGTGGGGCCATCTCGGGGCTTCCTGGGGGCCTCATGGGGGCCGCTTGGGCCTCTTCGAGACCTCTGGGGGCCGCCTGGGGCCTTGTTGGGGCGGAAGGCTCGAATGTTCACTTCGTGGTCCCCCTCTTGGGCTCCTCTTGGGGCCGTCCTGGGTCCGTCTTGGGCCGTCTTGGGTGCCTCTGGAGCCGTCTTGGGGTCCTCTTGGAAGCATATTGGGCCGTCTTGGGGCGCTCTTGCAAAAGCCTACGAACAGTTTCAAGAAGAACCGACGACGACGACGACGCCCACGATGACGACGACGACGACGACAAGAGGCAAGGCGTGGATCCTCGCCCCCCCGAAGCAGATGTTCCCGGAGGCCCCTCCGGGAATATCTCCTGGAACCGCCCAGGCCCGAGAGCGACGGCGTCTGCGTAATTAGCGCGGCGTGAACGCAACTTGACGGAGGGGGCGGGGGTGGCGCTCGTGTTGGGGCCTCTTGGGGTCTTTCGGGGGCCTCTTGGGGACCTCCTCGGGGCCTCTTGGGGGCCTCCTCGGCGCGTCTTGGGGCTCTCTCGGGTCCTCCTGGGAACCTTTCAAAGCGGAAAAATAAAATGTTGACTTTTTGTTTCCCCTCGTGGGCCCCTCTGGAAGCCTCCTCGGAGCCCTCTTGGGCGTTCTAGGGCCCTCTGGGGCGCCTCTTGGGCCCTCTTAGGGCTGTCCAGGGCCGTCTTCAGGCAGTCTGGGGGGCCTCCCGGGCAGTCTTGGGGCGCTCTTGAAGACCTGCTGGGCCTTGTTGGAGCGTCGGAAAGGTAAAAAGGCTATCAAAACCAAAAACATCGAAAAACACGATGGACAATCATCGATGTTGGCCTCTCGGGGCTCTTTTGGGACGCTTCTTTGAAGCCTCTTGGGGCGGCTTCGGGGCTTCTTGGGCTGTCTTGGGGCCATCTTGGGCGTCTTCGGGGCCTCTTCAGGCTTTCTTGACCATCTGTACGCCCCGCATGGCCTGTCGTGGGCAATGTGGAAGCGGCCCGAGGCAGTCCCGGGGTGTCTGTGACCCCCCAAAGGTCTCGGGGGGCGCCCATGGGGGAGGGTGGCACCGGCCTGGCCCCCCGGGGCCTACTCCGATATATATATATATATATATATATATATATATATATACACATTTACATACCTACCTACCTACCTACCTACCTACCTACATACATACAGACAGACAGACAGACAGACAGACAGGCAGACAGACAGGCATGCATGCATGCATGCATGCATACATACATACATACAACGTACGTGCGTACGTACGTACGTACGTACGTATATACATACATACATACACACGTATAAGCATACATAACCATATATAACACATTTATGCAATCCGATCACGTACGATATGTAATATATGAACAAAAGGGAAAGATATGACTCCATGTACATACATATATATATAATATAATATAATATCATATAATCTTATATAACATAGTATGATATAATATAATATAATATAATATCATATGATATAATATAACACAATATATTATAATATACATACATACATACATACATACATACATGCATGCATACATGCATGCATGCATGCATGCATGCATGCATGCATGCATACATACATACATACATACATACATACATATACACACTAGAACCACGCGCGATTTGCGCGCGCTCAGGTACTAGCCCAGTCCATGGCGCTGCCCCAATCATGGCCCGCCCATCGCCTTCCCGAATGTCCTTATCTTCGTCGTTTTCTCCCATCCTCCCTCGTCCCTCTTCCACGCATCCTTGGAGCGCAGGAGGCACTCTCAGAGGCGCCATCTTGGGGGATCCCTTGGGGGCTCGGGATCCCGATTTCTTCACCTTTGGGGGCTAAGCCAGTGGTGGCGTAGGTGGTGGATCCTCGTGAGGTCCTTTGCGCCACCCACCAGCTAGCCATGCTGTTCGAGCATGCAACCTTGCGAAGCCGAGCGTCGCATCATCATCTTCCACGCATCCTCGCCCATCCTCCCCCTGCCATGCTCTCTCAAACTCCTGCCTTCCCCCCATTCCCAGCGGCTTCAAATTACTGGACGATCATGCGGCGCTCTTCGGGCTCTCATGGGGCGCTCTCGTGCCTCTTTTGGCATCTCTTTTTTGGCCTCTCGTTTGGCATCTCTTTGGGGTTGTTCGGGGGCTCCGGGGGACCGTCATTGGGGCGTCTTGGAGCGATCTCTGGGGCCCAGGGGCCAGCGGGGACGCTCTGAGGCCGGCCTGGGGTTGGGCTGTCCTGGACCCAGGAGGCCGTCCGCGGGGTCTCTTAGGGCCGTCTTGGCGCTCTCTTGGCGCCCTCTCGGGCCGTCCTGGGACCCCCGTGAGGCCGCCTCGTGGTTGTCTTGGGAAGGATTGGGGCCAGCTGGGAGCTCTCATGGGGCTGTCGAGGGTAGCCGATTCAAGCACAACCTCTTGAGCTTCAATGGCACGGATTGCGGCCACTCTCTGATGCTGCGATGCACCCCTCAATAAACAGAAAACATAGGCCCGGCCCGCCCTGACACGCTCTGGCTCTGGGACGAAGTGCCGCCGTGGCCGTCGGCCGCAGACCCGCCCCCAGACCTCTGCGGGACCGGTGTTCCTCCAGTCCGTGGACCCCAGGAACGTCCGACCTCCTCTCCGCGGGAGGCCTCTCGCCGCAAATCGACCGCTTTCAAACAGGAACAAAACGGACTTGTTCCTAACGGCGGCGTGTCTTTGGGCGTATACACCGCTCCTGGGCCCAGGATGGGCCTGGCCAGGGGCGGCGGATATACAAGGATCTCGTCGCCAGCTCTCTCGTGGCCCCAAGCCCCCCCCAACAAAAAACGCCGCCGCCGAGGCCGAAACTCATGGACTGAAGGCCGCCGGGGCCGGAGCGGCCCCGCCGGAGGTCTGGGGCCTGCGGAGGCGGCCCTCGCGCCGCTCACGCGCGGACGGCCCGGCCCCAGCGCGCGCCCCAGCGCCTTCTGGAAAGCGCACGCGCGTGCGGGGGGGGGGGCGGCAAGACGCACGGGAGGGCGGGAGGGCGGGAGGAGAAGGAGGACGACGACGTCGGAGAACGAGAACGAGGACGAGAACGAAAACGAGCGACGCGGCGTAGTCCGTCAAATAAGCTGGCCTCTTCCCTGGTGAGCGATGTTTTCCCTCCGGGGTAACGGTCGTTACCCGGGGGGGAGGCTCGGGCAGGAGGGTAATGGTAACGGCGGCCGCGGCGTGCACCCACCAGGGTGCGTCCGCGCCACCGGCACATCAATGGCCCGTGTGCATCACAATCTCTGCGAACGCGACACTGCCCAATGCCTGCGTGCAACACACCGCCGCCTGTGTACACCGCAGTGCCTCCGTACCCCACAACAGCCGCGTGCACCGCAGCACCATGTCGCCCATGTGCATCGCAATGCCTGAGTAAACTGCAGCAACCGTGTGCGCAGCAACGCCTGCGTACACCTCGTTGCCTGCGTGCACCGAGCGCTTGTGCACACCACAGCGCCTGTGCACACTACAGCAATCATGTACTGCAGCGCCTACGCACGCCACAATGCCTCCGTGCACCACAACGCATGTGTACACCAAAACGCACAATGTGCCAACGAGCACATTCGTAGCTTGAGAGGCATCCTTGCGGGGCTCGCCTCAGACCACGCAGGCCTTCAGGACTCGTCATTCATCTCATCCTCCTCCTCTTCCACCTCTTCCTCTTCCTCCTCCTGCATCTAAACCTCCCTGTCCTCTTCCTCTCCTCCTTCAACGGTCCTGGCGGCCTTTGTTGAGGGAGGGGAGTACGAAACGGGGGGAGGAGCAGCAGGATGAGCAAGAGCAGCAACAGGAACAGCAAGAGCCATGGGGTCGAAGGCTAAAGGGTGGAATTGCAAAAAAAGGCTTGTATTGAGGACAAGGGAAGGAGGTAGGAGGGGGGGGGAGAAAAGTATTCGCATTCTGCGTTGTGCTGGGTACGGCAGGTTCGTCTCGCGATGACGCCAGCGTTGGTTTCTGACGCTGCGTGGACTGTTCAATCTTGACCAATCTCTGCTCCTGGAGGACCCTCGAAGCCCTCGACACCATCTTCGATATCGATTTCGCGCCGTGGGCTCGTTTCTGCGGGTCTTGGGGCTCGAAGCGAGCCTCTGCGTCGCGTTCAACCTTGAACGCCCGCCCAGCCGAAAGCCGCTCGACCTCAGTTCCCCACCCAACCGCCCTCCGAGCAGGGCACCTTGGCAGTGAGTCCGCCTGACCTAACGCGCACCGCAATAGCCTGCAAGCGCCACACCATGCACAACACGCATGTGAACACTGGAACATGCCTTTCGGCACCACGCCATGCCTGTGAGCTCGGCGCCGCAGCAGGTGGGATGCCTGCGAGCGCCACAACACGCCTATGAGCATCAAAGCATGCCTTTCAGCACCACGCCATGCCTGTGAGCACAGTCCGCCCCCTAGCATGTAGGGTGGGGCCCAGACCCCCCCGCCCAGTAAGATCGTCAGCGTTACCTTGGGGGGACGGGTAACGAACGTCACGTCGGAAGGACAAAAAATGCTCGCATGACCGCCACGGAGACCGCGAACGAAACGTGACCGACCGCGACGAAAGTGCCATCTTATCTTATCTCTGTAGCGGGGCAGGACTGAGTCTACCAGCAGCACCAAGCTCGCGACGACTGCGCACAAAATACCAGGCCGATGCTGGAGGCAGTGGCACCTTTCACCGTATTTTCAGCAACCGAAGCGCCAAAAAACGTGACGGAATTGCACTTGAGGCCGCCTGAAGGCAACTCCGCGGCAGCGGGCTGTGCTTGCTCTGGCGGGGAGTTCAGATGAGTACCACCATTTTCATGGACGCCACAGGCGCTCAGCCCGCCTCGCAGACAGCCTGAACACGCCAGCGAAGCCCAGCAACAGCTGAATCATGTGTCCCTCTGACGCTAAAGCTAAGAACCGGCCGAGCAGATACATTGAGGTACGCCCAGGGTGGCATGACGTCCTTGTGGCTCCTCCCCTCCCTGGGCGGATGTCGAACACGGTGTTGAGGAAATCACCAAAACACCAATCCGACAAAACAAACTTGATACGACAAAACCGAATGCAAGTATCTTCAGCAACTGTGAAGACAAGAGTGTGTAACAGGCGCACTTTGAAAACACCACAGAGCAATAAGAGGTAACCGCACCAACCAAAGCCAAAACAATGTATGCGCTTGGAGCTCTGGTTGACAGCCTGCTCAGCAATATGCCCGTGTTCGCCACCAGGAAAAGAAACCCGACCAGTGCGCCACCACCGAATGCAACGCCGTTGTCGGAACACCCCAACTGAAATCTCTTATCAAGGGACTTTTTCCCGCGGCTGGGACACCCCGCTCAGCGTCGGGAGCGCCCAAATGGATTTTCCCCCCCGGAACTGTTCCAGGATGAAAATCCATCCGGACCGCCCCCGTTGCAAAAAAAACGCTTTCGGGGAGAACGGAAAGGGTATACCCGCGCCCCAAAAGCCGCAATGTGCCAAATGATTTGTTTTGGGTTTCTTTTTCCTCGCGACAGGGCCCCCTCGCCCAGTCTCAATAGCGCCCTCGATGGATTTTCACCCCGGAGCCGTTCCAGGGGGAAAATCCATCTAGGACCGCCCCCCAGCGCAGAGCAACGCTGTCGGGACCACGGAAAAACGAAAACCCGAAACAACAAAAAACACAAACAACTCAAAACAATCCGACGGCGAAAACCCCTGACAAGCAGAAAACCAGAAAACAAGAAACTGGAAACAAAAACACAAAACAAGTCAAGACACCCCGAAACCGAAGCTCGAAACCACAAGCCCGAAAACTGAAACCCGAAACAATCAAATAACAATTCAACCAAAAAAGAGAACCAGAAAACCCCACGAAAATCTGAAACACACAAACCCGAAACAAAACAAAGACACCAGAAACTTCGGTTTCGGATTGTTTCGAGTTTCATTGCTTCGGGTTTCGGCTGTCGGGCTTTCGTTGTCGAACTTTGGGGTCTCGTTTTTGGGCTGCGATTGTCGGGCTTCTGGTTTCGGGTTTCGGTTGTCTGGCTCGGTTTTCGGGCTTCGGGCTTCGGTGTTCGGGGCTCGATTTCTGGAGCCCCGCGAAGGCCCCGCGAATTAAGTCCAGAATTGATCCGCGGGCGGGACGGCAGGGGTGCGCGCGCAATAATTGTGCGCTCCTTTCTCTGTCCACACATTTTCCCGTCCCGCCACCGTGGGCCCAGCGAATTAACTCCGGAATTAATCCACGGGGGAGGAGTGGATCAGGGCGCCGCCGTGGGCCCCGCGAGTTAACTCCGGAGTTGATCCACAGGGGAAGAATGGATCAGGGCGCCGCCCTTGGCCCCGTGAATTAACTCCGGAATGCATTCACGGGGGAGGGATGGATCAGGGCGCCGCCCTGGTCCCCGTGAGTTGACTCCGGAATTGATCCACGTGGGAGGCGTGGATGAGGGCGCCGCCCTGGGCCCCGTGAGTTCACTCAGGAGTTCATCCACTGGGGAAGGGGGGTGGGTCAGGGCGCCGCCTTGGGCCCCGTGAGTGGACTCTGGAGTTGATCCACGTGGGAGGGGTGGGGCAGGGTGCCACCCCAGGCCCCGTGAATTCACTCAGGAAATCATCCACTGGGGAGGGGTGGTGGATCAGGGCGCCACCCTGGGCCCCGCGAGTTAACTCCAGAATTAATTCGCGGAGACCAGAGGCCGCCTGGGGCGCCGCCATGCGGCCTCTCAAGAGCCCTCCGGGAGGCCTTTGACAGGCGCCGCCCTGGGCCCCGTGAGTTAACCCTAGAGCTAATACACAGGGAAGGGGTGGATCAGGCGCCGCCCTGGGCCCCGTGAATTAACTCCGGAGCGAATTCACGGGGGGGGGGGTCAGGGCGCCGCCCCGGGCTCCGCGAATGAATTCCAGATTCAATCCACGGGGGAGGGGTGGATCAGAGGCCGCCTCTGAGAAGCGTCGCCCTGGGCCTCGTGGGTGACTCTGGAGCTGATCCACGGGCGAGGGGCGGATCAGGGCGCCGCCCTGGGCCCCGCGAATTAACCCCAAAGTTCATCCACGGGGGGGGATCAGGGCGCCGCCCTGGGCCCTGCGAATTAACTCCGGAGTTAACCCACGAAGAAAGGGGCGTGGATCAGGGCGCCGCCTGGGGCGCCTCATTGCGGCCTCTCAGAGGCCCTCCAGGAGGCCTTTGAGTGGCGCCGCCCCGGGACCCGCGAACTAACTCCCGAGTTGATCCACGAGGGAGCGGTGGATCAGAGGCCGCCCCGGGCCCGGTGCATTTACAGGGCCCAGGGCGGCGCCTCGCAGAGGCCTCCTGGAGGGCCCCTGAGAAGCCGCCCGGGGGCGCCCCGGGCGGCCCCTGATCCGCCCCTCCCCCGTGGAGTAACTCCGGGGTTACTTCGCGGGGCCCAGGGCAGCGACCTGATCCCGCGGCGGGCGCTGGCGGCGGCGCCGAACGTGCTGGGGCGTCGCGCGCGGCGAGGCCGCCTCCGCTGCCGCCGCTGCCGGCGGCCGCCGTGGGCGCCGGCGGCGGCGCCGCCGCGGGGGCAAGGTTGCCGCCGCGGCTCGCGTCCGCGGCGGGCGCTAGCGGCGGCGCCGCCTTGGATGCTGAACCGTCGGCGGCGAAGTCAACGCCGCTGCTGGCGGCCGCGGCGGGCGCTGGCGGCTGCGCCGATGCTACGCCGCGATATTCGGCGAGGCCGCCGCCGCTGCCGCCGCTGCTGGCGGCCGCGGCGGGCGCCGGCGGCGGCGCCGCCTCGGGGGCGAGGTTGCCGCCGCTGCCGGCGGCCGCTGGGGGCGCGGGCGGGCCCGCCGCCGCGTCGGCCGCCGCGGCGACGAGGGCGGGCGGGCCCGCCGCCGAGTCGGGCGCCTGGGCGACTGGGGCGGGCGGCCCCGTCGGCGCCGAGGCTGGCGCCCTGGCGCCACGCCGCGCTCCGCGGCGCTTCGGCCCCGCGCGGCAGCCTCGGGCGAGGGCGCGGGGGGGGCGCGGGGGGCGGGGTGGGAAGGAGGGGGAGGGGGGGGGGGGGGGGGCAACGAAGGCAATTGGGCAGGGGGGTAAAGGGAGCGGGAGAGGCGGGGGGCGGTGGAAGGGAGGGGCGGGGGGGGCGGGGCGAGACTGGCGAGCAGGAGCGAGGGGGGGAATGCCTGGGGAAGGGGGGGGGGGTGGTTGAAGGGGCGGCAGGGGTTGGAAGCAGAGCACAGAGCATCACCTTAAAACACCCCCTAACCCTACCAACCCATAGCACCCTATCACCCGAACCCCAACGCTGACTCGATCGCCCCCACCCCGCACCCGCCTGCAAAACGCCCGAGCCCTAACCCGAGCGCCCTGGCCTCAACGCCCTAACCCTAACACTCTTATCTGAATGCCCTAACACTTCACCCTTGCCCGACCACCCTAACCCTGAGGCGCCGACCGTGCGCCCCACCACCCTGGCCCTAACGCCGCGCCCCTACCGCCCGCTGTAATTCTAACTCCAACTCTAGCTTCAAATCTACATGTAATTATGACTCTGGCTCTAACATGTTCACTCCAACTCGAACTCGAACTCTAACTCTGACTCTAACTCTAGACCGCCGGGAGGGAGATGAATCCGCGGATAGGAGGGGGGGCGATTGAGACAAGGACGAGGAAGGAGTACGAGGAAGAACGCGAGGAGGCGAGGCTGAAGAGGACGACGAGGAAGAGGAACGCAAGGAGCCCCGCCCCCGCGCCTGGCGGCTGCTGCCGCTCGGGCCCCTGCCGCAACTGCGTGCGCTGCAGCTGCTGCATCTGCGACTGCGTGGCCTGCGTCTGCTGCAGGGTCATGCCGTTGCTGCTGCCGCTGGGCGCCGCAGCCTTCTGATTCGCCTCCTCGGGGGCGGGCGTCGGCGGGGGCGGCGGCGGGGGCGCCTCCGCCGCGGCCACCTCGACGACGATTGGACCCGGCGCGGGGGCAAAGCCGGTCGGCGCGAGCTGGCCCTGCTCGCGCTGACCAGGGGGGCGCTTCGCCTTCCCCTTCTTGGCGAGCCACCCCTCCTGTGGCGGGCGGCGGCGATGCCAGTCGATCATTCTCCTTCTCATCGCCACCCTCCCCGCTCATTCCCCCCGCAAAATTCGCCCCCCTCGCCTTCCCTCGTCTTGGCCAGCCAAAGGCCCCTTGAGGCCCCTAAATCCTGGAAGCTGAAACGCTTCGCAATTTCCATGATGTAGTCGTCCGACCTCGGCGGCGGCGCTGGCTCCATGCAAGACGTATACCGCCTGCGCTCCTGCGTCGTCGTCGTCGTCGCGGTCGTCGTCGTCGTCGTCGTGGTCGCCGCGGTCGTCGTCGCCGTCGCCCTCGCCGTCGTCGCGGTCGTCGTCGTCGCCATCGCCGTCGTCGCCGCCGTCGTCGTCGCCCCGCGGGCAGTTCTTCTCGCGGCGATCGATCGCCACCTTAAGACGCTCGTGCAACTCTGCGCGCGCCTCGACCCGCATATCGGCGATCTCGAGGACGGGCCAGACGCGAGTCGAGCGCCAGATCATGACAGAAAATCCATTGCTGGCGAGCCCAGCGGCGGCGGTCGCACCCCACTCAGAGTCGAGATGCACCAAGGCCTCGCCGGGGCAGGAACGAGGGCGAGGAGGGGCTGGGAAGGGGGGCGGGGGCAGAGGCAGCAGGGGCAGTCGCGAGGGGGGCCAGAAGCTGTTCAGGTGTAGGCTAGCGCTCAAGCCCGCCACGTGCGGGCGCACACATGTGGGTCTGAACAGTTTGCTTTCCATGAGATGATAGCTTCCCCTGGAGAAAAGCTTACTTGATTATGATTGTCAGTGCGTGAATTCAGATACTCACGAGCTTCGCTCACAACATCCTCGCGGGGATCAACGGCGTCTCGGGGTATGTCTTGGGCCACGTGCTGCAGTTCGCGGATCTAGCATTTAGCACTTCAGAGTGTGTTCGTGACGGTGTGGAGAGATCTTCGACTTGGGATTTTGTACCGCAGTCGCGATATACGTGTCAGTTCATGCCTGTGATGCTTATGTTGATCGTGCTTCTTGTGATGTTCATGGTTATCTACTTGACCGTCAGAATCTGCTGGTTTTGCAGATGTGGCGACACGTCCTATATGTTCCGTTCACTCTCTACCCTCCGCGCACGTCTGCTCAAGTTGGTGTGCGAATTATTGTGCTGTCGACGGATGGCCGACCAACGTTTCGCGCGCCTCATCCCGAGCCCTACCTGTTACTCCCAGAAGTGTACGTCCAACAAAATTCTCCATACACAACAGGACGGATTTTGTTGCCCTGGCTACGGTACATAACGACGTCTTCTGTTTGCATTGACTCTGCGCCTGTGTTCTCAGACTTCATCGGCAGATGTTCAGAAGCACAGTGGCCAGACGTTGACAAGATTTCTGGACTCATATACACCTCTTGGGGCTGATGACGCCCCTGGCGGTGTTCTCAATCAACGTTTGCGACGACGGATCCGAATTTTAGGCAGCTGGTGTGAAGATTTTCCTTTGGGACAGACATGTGCGAGTACCCTGAACGCGCCACTTCATCTGTCACAGTTGTGCGTCGGCTCCCTTTGGCACGTCCACAGTGTCTCCGCTCATGATAGAGGCTCTGAAGACTCCCCAGCAGGACATGGCCAACATTCTTAGCAACCCAACCTATGCGTTGGGCACGCCCTTCATGGCTCAGCTGTACTTTGTCACCGCATGTCTGAGCATCCTACGGATACGCCAGCTTTGGACGTCGGTAGACGTCTGCAGCAGAGAGGGCAGCAACTTACACGACCTTAATTGCAGTTACGCGTCTGTTTCAGGGCCTGTGATAAGACCAACCGAGATATGAGCTTATTATACCAGCTTGGGAGCGTGAGTCTATATATTGGACAGGGTCTTGTAGCGCGAACTTCGTCTGTACGATCAGGGGTCCTCAGCCGTTTTCGGGAACACCTAAGGGGCCTCCAGTGTGCTAGGGTTGGCCATCCACATCCTGACCCCCATCGGTATCGTTGCCTACTCCGAGGCTGTGAAACATGGTTGCTCTTTCTGGTAATAGATACTATGCCCGCTGCGCGGGCGCACAGTGTGGAGAGTGCCCGCATTGCGTTCTGCCGCCCACGAGCCAATAACCCTGTAATTCCAGCGTCTGTCCCTCGAGGCCGCGTTTGTCGGCCTGCTGAAGGTGAACCCCTGAGCCCGCCCACGTCGCGACGACGACGCGGACGGGCCTGCCGGCGACGACCCCTGGAGACCCCACCCGAGATGCTCGAACACCGCGATCTGTTTGCCCAGACGCAGCTCGATCGGCTCTGCCAAAGGTTCGCGGGACACCAGAGGTACACTGCTTTTCGGAAGTCTTAGCAACGGACTCTGGGGAAAAGCTTTGGGGGGGTCTACGACCTGTTCCGCTCTCGGGCTCAAGTCAACGGTCTTGGTGGAGGTCCTCTGAACATATATAGCCGTGGGTATGGGCTCCTGCTGGTTCGCTGGGTGGCCGCGCGTCCTGCGCAGATCTCATGGGCCACTGCGTGTGGGCACTGCGACGCGACCAGCGACCATGCGTACGTGTTCTGGCAAATGTGCACGCTCTTACCACACTTTCATGACCGCATGCGGGTCCAAGGCACCATACGTACATACATACATGCACTACGCCTCCCACCTCCAGGCCCCTGGTCTTTACGGTCAATAATGGTTCGCAGCTTGCGCCTGCTCGACAGCGGCTCCGCGAGGTACGTCAACATGTTCGACCCTTTCGACCCGCCTGGTTTCAGCATCTTCGGAAAGCCACCCGTCTCATCGCCCAGCCCGAGCAGACGTTCAACAAGCAGTTTGTGAACTGGGGCAGCTTTTTAAGGATATGGATATTTCACTCTTGGACTCTGTGGATCTAGACGGGCTTCACCAAGCAGCCCGCGGTGAGGACATGTACAGAGCGCAGGCGAATGCACGTACGACTCCTTCTTCTGGGATTGATCCGACCGAGCTTGTCTCCGCCAGTGCAAAGTGGTTGTTTCAGGCTGACGTCGATGTCGCCAGCCTGCCCGCGACCTTGAGGCGCCCGGCCTTGTTTGAAGGCCACGGCGGGGCAGGCTCCGAGTTTGTCGAGACGCAGGCGCCCTTGCTGCCTGGGCCCGAGAAGCTGGCCGCTACGCTGGAACCGCAAGAAGCATCCCTGGCTTGCTCCGTGGAAGATAAGGGCCCCAACGCCCTCTGGTTCTCCAGCCCCACGTTCCAGGTCCTCCGATGGTTATCGATGCTCAGCCGTGCAAAATCCCGATGGAGCCGCTGCCCGCCACCCCTCTCCCACGTCCTCACCTTGTATCGCTTCTTATACGACAGTACTGTACCTAAGAGTCTCCGAGGTCGGTTTCAGGGTAAGTTTACGTGCGACAAGATCCCGTACATCTACTCTACCATCAAGCTAGAGCGTCGGCGTGGAGATGCTGAGTGCCCCCCTGAAGGCCGCCGCCAATGTCGTGATCCCTCGCATTCATGTATGAGAGATATGTAGTTTTTCGGTCTACCCTCACGGCGTCTTTATCGACTGTTCGGTCGTGCACTTCGTTTCTTGTGCGATCTACCCTGGCCAGGATGGAGCTTTGACTCATTGGAAGTTGTAGTGCCGCGTCTGGCCCGTGAGGCGAAAGTTCTGTCACCTCACCCTCCGCTCCTCTTGCTGCTCGCGCTGTGGGCGTGAGATGTCAGGCCCGGGAGTGCTTGTGGCGGACGCTGGACAGGCGTGCGAAGATATGCCCATTCCCCGGATCTGGAATTGCTTGGATCGCCTCTTCCTCCGCTTGGATAAGATTTGAAGTGCCGGACTGTAACCGTGTTTCGTACCCGACGGTCCCATTGTCGTCTTGGTGGGCATTGCGAGGGGCGTCTGTGGGATCGTGTGGTCTTCTACATTAGCAGTGTGAAGAGAGCCCTTACAGGCTTCATGCGTATGCGTTTCTTTAGGCTGGGGAACATATGCATGGAACAAAAGAAGGGGACATCGATATGAGGACCTCTCTCGGGTAACGTATTACATACTGTATTTAGTGAACAAGAGTGGCATTGTGATATGAAATGGAAGAACAGAAAACAAAAACTCTGCACTGGTAGAGGTTTCGACGATGTGTTGTTATTTTCAAGCCTGGATTGTCATACCTGCTTGGGTCTGAGCATGCACGGCGTGTATTCAACATTGAGCCTGAACGAGCTCCTTTGGTGTGCGGTACGGTGGTCGCGTCATATCTCGAAGTTGATTTGCACATATCGTACACAGGCGTACGCGCGCTCATGATACATAAGAATGAGGCTCCCGCAGCCACGGGCGACTCCAAACACTACAAGAAGAAATCGCTCCCACCCCTTCTTGGCCCTCTTTCTGCGCGCGTTCTAGGACAACTCCGAGGTGAGGTTAAAGGTAGGCTACACCGCTGGGGCACTTATGACCTGACTATTGATAATTGGATGGCCCTGATTTGCATTGAAATGTTGCTCTTCTTCCGCCTCGGCTACCACCCCCACCATGTTAAACGTCGATGGGCTGATGCATTCCCTCCTGGGCCCCGTGAAGACCTCGCCCAATGTTTTTTTGTCCATCTACTTTCGAGGACCTGCAAACACCTTGCCCCCGGACGAGAGCATGTGCTGGCTCTATTTGAACAAGATTGCTACAGCCTTGCCCCCGCCCCCGCGCCACCGGCCCCACTGAGCCCATGCTGCAGAATGTCTCCTGGTGGGAAAGGGCGCTTCGGAGGGCGCCCCTGGTACGGCAAGGGCGGGGGCAAGACGTTCGCTCCTCGCTGCAGCGGCGGGGGCGCGCCGAGGCTTCGTGGATATGGTGGGGCAGATGAATGGGTTCATGGAACGGGCGCAGGCGCTGGGGGCCATGAGCACCCTCGGCGCGACCCTGGCCCAAGCGCAGCTGTCGCAGCAGCAGCAGCAGCCCGCGAGCTCAACCCAGCCTTCGGCCCAGCCGACCACGAGCCCGACCCCTCCAGCCCGCGAGATGGCCGAGGCCGCGATCACCGCCCTTGAGAGTCGGGAGCGCGACCAGCAGGGGGCTCGCCCGTCAGGCGACAGCCGCCTTCGGACGACGATCGACCGCCTCTCGACGATGGCGGGCGGCACGGCTCGCGATTCAGACACGTTCGAGGCGGCGCTGGAGGCCAGTGGGGCTTTCAAGCGCTTGCGGACGGAGAAGGGCACGCCCCCCAAGACGGTGGACGCCCAGGGTCGCCAGCTCGGCGGACCTCGGAGACGACGGCCGACGACTGCCGTGCGATGCGTGCCCTGCTTGAAGGCCGTGCTGTACGCGAGCCCTCCTCTCCGTGGACCCCCGCCGGCGGGAAAGGCGGCCGCCGTGGTCCCAAGCAGGGGGGGGGGCGTCGCCGACGACGGCGAGTTCGGCCCCTTGGCATCCGACCCGCCGGCAGGCAACCTCGCGAACCCGACGATGCACATTGGGCTCATCGGCTACCTGGGCGTGGGCAAGACCCGCTCCGACATGACCGAGCTCACCGACTCGCTCAACAACGACGCGAAGATCGCCTACGGCGAGTGGCGGAGCACCGTCAAGACGTGCAAGGGGATCGTGCAGCGGCGCGCGAAATTGACTTCCTTTGGTGCGACTTCGGAGCATGTAAAAACGGCCCAGTTCAAAGATATTGGCGAGTTGTTCTACGCTCAGGATCGTGGGCACCCGAACCCCGTCAGCAGATTAAGTTGTCCTGAACGGTTACCCCGAGGAGCCTGGAGGCGACGGCGACGGACTCAGGTGCCGCCACTGGCTCTTCTCTTACTCCCTCACCACCGACGGGAAAACCTGCCCCTCGATCTCTGCCCTCGTTATTGCCCCTACTCGCGCCGTGCGTCACATTGAATATGTGCGTTCTGGTGCTCTGGACAGCCTACCAAGCCGGCCTATTTGTGGAGCAACTTCGTCAGGTCACCGAGCTTGCCTGCGAGCGTGTCATGACTACGATGTTCTCTGCTCTCCCCCTAGCCTTTGGTGGTTGGGTCGCCTCATCGATGTTCGGGGTCCAGCGGGGGGTGCGCTGGAAAGCGGGTTTTGAGGCGGCTGCTCCGATGGCAGCAGCGGCAATTACAGACTCTCTAGTGACGTCTGGTCCAGTCCCGATGTCGTTGAATGCAGGGACGGCGTGGCTCGCTCGTGTTGCGGTGAGCTCAATATGGGCGGCCGTGGATTACTCACTTCATATCTAGCAATCAGACGGCCAACACCTTATGTATTCATTTTTTCGTGACAATACGCTGGTAGTAGTTCCCAGGTGTTCTGAAGAAGTCGGGTAGCACTGCTTGGGGTATCACGCCTACACCTTCCACCGCACCGTCCTGCTCTGAGGGCCCCTAAGCCTTGAGCCCTCAGTAATATGTTGCAGGCTGTGCCGCGTTCTTAATTCCGAGGCCTTTCGGGCACGAGCTCCGTGAGGGCCCCTGGTCACCCGCTGGGCCCCCTGGGCCTGACTGGTTCACCTGAACCCACGTGTTTAGGTTTGCTGGCTTGTAAATCCCTCCCTGCAGAAGTCTTGGGATGGTCTGTGTGTGCATGTGTGTGCGTGCGTTTTCTTAGTGCTTTCATCGTGCATGTTTTCAGCTCACCTCTGCAGTCAGTGCCGTGCGAGCCTCGCCTGCACCGACGCCAGCACCGACGCCAGCAGCTTTTTAGGTTTAGGCTAGCGCTCAAGCCCGCCACGCGCGGGCGCACACATGTGGGTCTGAACAGTTTGCTTTCCATGAGATGATAGCTTCTCCTGGAGAAAAGCTTGCTTGATTATGATTGTCAGTG
>CAUYUJ010003625.1:72500-117500 GCA_963575745.1 Prorocentrum cordatum
CCAGAAGGCCACGAACGTGGCGACCGTTTCGCAGATCGCAGCCCCCCAGGGTGGCGACGAAGTCTCGTGGTGATCTGCCTAGGACGCACCTCTGCTGGCCATCCCAGAAGCCCACGGAAGTGGTGACAACTTCGCGAGGTATCGTGGCGATCTGCGCATCACGTCACTCGGTTGGCCCTCCCTGGGGCCAACGAAAGTGGCGACGAGCTCGCAGATCGCAGCCTCCCAGGGGACGGCGAGGTCTCGTGGTGACCCCCGTAAGACGCCCCTCCGCAAGACCTCGTAGGAGCCCACGAAAGTGGCGACAGGTTAGAAGATCGCAGCCCCCCAGAGGACGGCGAAGTCTCGTGGTAATCTGCGCGGGACAGGGGCCCACGGAACTGGCGACAGTTTCGCATATCGCAACCCCTCATGGGGACGACGAGGTCTCGCGGTGATCCACTTAAGACACCCCTCCGCTGGACCTCCCAAAACCCAGCGGAGAGTGGCGACAAGTTCGCAAGTCGCACCCACCCCGGGGACGGCGAGGTCTGACACCCCTCCGCTGGACCTCCCACAACGCCGCGGAAAGTGGCGCCGCTGTCGCAGACCGCAGCCCCCCAGGGCACGGCGAAGTCTCATGGCGACCCCCGTGAGACACCCCTCCGCTGGATCTCGGGGTCGTATTTGAGCGCACCGTGAGCGCGCATGCGGGGCTGTACAAGATACTGTCCATTAGTTCCGCCGATGTCACCATGGGGCAGATGACCGCCTTTTTTTCTGAGCCAACGGTTGGCGTGACGGTGTCGCTCGCGTCCTTCTTGAAAGAGTGGGCGTCGCGCAAGAGCAACATGCCTTTTTGCAGTGCTGATGTCTACAGGAGCGTGCGTTTCGGCGCATCCCCTGATGATGGCGGGTGAGTTGCGTTGCGCCGTGTTTAAAACCATCAACAATGTCGAATCGACTGCCGATGATGGCACGCTGTTGCAATACGGCCTTACCCTCAGCGTCGGCGTTGCCGCCCAGACGATTGAGACGGGCGAGCTCGTCCTTGCGCCGTTCTCTGAGCTGAACAAGACCAGGGCAGAGCCGTCTGAAGGCGCTGTCCAGGTCAAGCGCGGGTCCGCAGTGCTATACGTATCGCCGCCAACGAGGGCTACGGACCAGAAGAAAGAGGATGCTTCAGATGCGTTCTACATTCCTTCTTGGTGGGTTCGGGGGACGGACACAGAGGACCTTGCCAACGTTGCCTCCGTCCAGCAGAACACCGTCCACAGCAACTTTAAAGCTTACAAAAACACCAAGACCTTGCAACAATTCGACAAACTGACTGCTCGTTAACAAGGCCAGGGGGCACCATGCGCCGCTGCAGTCTGCAAAGAGGGTCAAGTTTTCGGAGGGGAGTGTCAAGCCCAAGGCCAAGGCTAAGGCCAAGAAGTAGACGTGCCCCCCGAGCGCTGCCGAGCAATTGTTCATGCCGACGCTCGCAGCGCGGCCACCATTTGCACGCCATTTAATGGCGCATTGCACGGTGCCTCCAACGACGTGCGAATGGCGCAGGTTAAAAGCGCCATGCGTCGCACAATGCATACAGATGCCACGCTTTATACACGTTTTACATTAGATGCAACGACCATGTGTGTTTGACGGGCATGTCAACTAGTCATGTCCGCCGCAGGCCTGCTGGCGGGAGAGGCGCCGATGAAGCCATAGGGAGGGATAGACGAACATGGATGCTCATCGTCGCATCCCTCGGCAGCAATCGGTCTTCCTTTGAAACCCATCCAACCGCGCTCATCATCTCCCCCCTCTACCTGTTCTCTGTTGTTCTCGTCCCTTATACCAATATTTCCTGTCGGGTCATGTCCCCATCCCTCTTCACCTTATCCCCCCTGGGCGGCCTGGACAAGTAAAACCACGTGGTTCCAGTTCGGGAAAATCATGTTAGATACCCCATGGGTGGTGTGGACACATTAAAACACACAGTTCCAGCACAGGACCACCATGTTAGATACCCCCCTGGGTGGCCTGGACACTTGAAATCACGCGGTTCCAGCGCAGGACCACCATATTAGATACCCCCCTGGGTGGCCTGAACATGTAAAAAACATGATTCCAGCTCGGGACCACCATGTTAGATACCCCCCTGGGTGGGCTGGACACGTGAAAACACGTGACTCCAGCTCGGGACCACCATATTAGATACCCAAGCTCGGGACCACCATGTTAGATACCTCCTGGGTGGCCGTTTCTGTGAATTGGTCGGGTCTCCAGACCTCATTATTTCTATTGGATTCCGCACAAAACGCGCCGCCCCCTCCTTTTTACGAAGGACAACGGTGGTCTGCGGATCCTGTTATTCATGGAGGATCCGAGATGGGGGGCACACTTTCTTCGAGCGGGCACGCGAAAAACGCACTTGTTCAACTGCAAATTCACACGTCACCTCGAAATTTATGACAAAACCATTCCGCCGGCCTTGCAGCCGTCGGGGCGGGGGGGTACACCTCTAAAAGAGAACCCTGGGCCGACGCCCTTTCCGGGAAAAACGCATGGTCCGAGCTCGAGGCCACCATGTTAGATACCCCCCTGGGTGGCCCGGGCAAGTAAAAATACGTGGGTCCAGCTCGGGACCACCATGTTCGATAGATACCTCCCTGGGTGGCCTGGACACGTGAAAACGCATGGGTCCAGCTCGGGACCACCATGTTCGATACCTCCTGGGTGTCCTGGACACGTGAAAACACGTGGTACCAGGCCACCCAGGGGAGATATCGAACATGCGGTCGTCTGGAGCGCAGAAGGGCCCAGAAATGCCTGGAGGCGCCCGGAAGCCAACATGATTTGCCCACGATCCTAGAAAGGAATATATATATATATATAGATATATATATATGTATATCCGTCGATCCGGCGTGTGAGTTTCAGAAAGCTACTACCTGAGCTTCAGCTCTGCTGGGGGGGGCCGACGTGGCTCTGCCGGGGTAGGGGGGGGAGGGGGGGGGTTCATGGGGTCCACCCTTTCTTTCCCCCCCCCCCGGGAATCCCAAACCGCCCCAAGACGGGCCAAAAGGGGCCCAGGAGGCCACCAAGACGGTCCAAGAGGCGCCCGAAACGGCCCAAGAGCGCTCCTGGACGCCCAAGATGGCCTGAAGACGGCCCAAGAGGCCTCCAAGACGCCTCAAGGAGATCCCAAGAGGACCCCCAAGAGGGCACCAAGAGGATACAATCATAAAGTTGCGAATAGGTTTTGAAGCATTTTAACATTATCGCCTTTTCCGTCTAGAAGCGTCGAAGACGGTCCAAGAGGCCCCCAAGATCGCCCCAAGACAGCCCAAGAGGCCCCCAAGAGGGACCAAGACGATCCAAGAGGGCCCCAATATAGCCCCGGAGGCCCCCCAAGACGACCCCGAGAGGCCCCCAAGATAGCCTCAAGAGGGTGAATCCGAACGGACCCTTCTAGTCCTCCACCCCAAGATGACCCCAAGAGCCCCCAAGATGCCCCCGAGGCGCCCCCAAGGGGCCCCCAGAGGCCCCCAAGAGGTCCCCAAGAGGCCCCCAACAGGACCCCGAGAGGCCCCCAAGAGGCCCCAAAGGCCCCCAAGAAGCCCCAAGAACCAAGAGGCCCCAAGAGGCGCTCACTCGCGTGCTGCCAGGCCAGAGGTGCACGACCTGACTTGGTATTGCTCGGAAGCGAAAGCGATGAACGAAGAACCTTCCACCCGTCGCCGTCACCAGTCGTCGGTCGTCGGCCCTCAGCAGCCGTTCGCCGTCAGTCGTCGTCGTCGTCGTCGTCGGTTCGTCGTCATTAACTCCTTCGTCGGTCGTCGTCGTAATTATCCCGCTCGTCGACCGTTGGTCGTCCGTCGTCGTCGTCATCGTCCATTTCAACAACAATAACATCAGGAGCGCCCCGGATCGGCGGCACTGGCCGGAGGCCACTACAATAAAAACAAAAAAAGACGTGGCAACGTTTCAAAGACACCTGATTGGGCGACGGGCAAAAGCAATGCTGAATGTATCGATATTGATGTACCGTGCCGAGGGCTGTACTGTGCTGAGCCGTGCTGAATTGCGACGTGCCATGCCGCGATTGTGCTCTATAGCGTTGTGGATCGAGTCCCCCTTTGCATCCGAGTCCTGACCGAACTGATCTGGATCTTGAGCTCAAACTGCCCGAGCACATAGTAGTTGCCCCAGAGCTGGTTAAGATGGGGACATGCCAGGGGGACGCGCCGCGGAACGTCCCAAGGGACGCGCCAGGCGACGTGCCAGGGGACGTGCCATGGGGACGCACCGCGAGACGTGCCAAAGGGACGCGCTACGGAACGTGCCAATGGACGCGCCACGGGACGTGCAAGGGGACGCGCCGCGCGACGTGCCAGGGGAACTCGCCACGGGACGCACCACGGAACGTGCCAAAGAACGACGTGCCAAGCGCAATGCTGAATGTACCGATCTTGATATACCGTGCCGAGGCCTGTGCTGTGCTCAGCCGTGTTGAATTGCTATGTGCCATGCCGCGAGTGTGCTCTACAGCGTTGTGGATCGACTCCTCCTTTGCATCCGAGTCCTGAACGAACTGATCTGGATCATGAGCTCGAGCTGCCTGAGCACATCGTAGCTGCCCCAGGACTAACTGACATGGGGACATGCCAGGGGGACGCGCCGCGGAACGTCCCAAGGGACGCGCCAGGCGACGTGCCAGGGGACGTGCCATGGGGACGCACCGCGAGACGTGCCAAAGGGACGCGCTACGGAACGTGCCAATGGACGCGCCACGGGACGTGCAAGGGGACGCGCCGCGCGACGTGCCAGGGGAACTCGCCACGGGACGCACCACGGAACGTGCCAAAGAACGACGTGCCAAGCGCAATGCTGAATGTACCGATCTTGATATACCGTGCCGAGGCCTGTGCTGTGCTCAGCCGTGTTGAATTGCTATGTGCCATGCCGCGAGTGTGCTCTACAGCGTTGTGGATCGACTCCTCCTTTGCATCCGAGTCCTGAACGAACTGATCTGGATCATGAGCTCGAGCTGCCTGAGCACATCGTAGCTGCCCCAGGACTAACTGACATGGGGACATGCCAGGGGGACGCGCCGCGGAACGTCCCAAGGGACGCGCCAGGCGACGTGCCAGGGGACGTGCCATGGGGACGCACCGCGAGACGTGCCAAAGGGACGCGCTACGGAACGTGCCAATGGACGCGCCACGGGACGTGCAAGGGGACGCGCCGCGCGACGTGCCAGGGGAACTCGCCACGGGACGCACCACGGAACGTGCCAAAGAACGACGTGCCAAGCGCAATGCTGAATGTACGATCTTGATATACCGTGCCGAGGCCTGTGCTGTGCTCAGCCGTGTTGAATTGTTATGTGCCATGCCGCGAGTGTGCTCTACAGCGTTGTGGATCGACTCCTCCTTTGCATCCGAGTCCTGAACGAACTGATCTGGATCATGAGCTCGAGCTGCCTGAGCACATCGTAGCTGCCCCAGGACTAACTGACATGGGGACATGCCAGGGGGACGCGCCGCGGAACGTCCCAAGGGACGCGCCAGGCGACGTGCCAGGGGACGTGCCATGGGGACGCACCGCGAGACGTGCCAAAGAGACGCGCTACGGAACGTGCCAATGGACGCGCCACGGGACGTGCAAGGGGACGCGCCGCGCGACGTGCCAGGGGAACTCGCCACGGGACGCACCACGGAACGTGCCAAAGAACGACGTGCCAAGCGCAATGCTGAATGTACCGATCTTGATATACCGTGCCGAGGCCTGTGCTGTGCTCAGCCGTGTTGAATTGTTATGTGCCATGCCGCGAGTGTGCTCTACAGCGTTGTGGATCGACTCCTCCTTTGCATCCGAGTCCTGAACGAACTGATCTGGATCATGAGCTCGAGCTGCCTGAGCACATCGTAGCTGCCCCAGGACTAACTGACATGGGGACATGCCAGGGGGACGCGCCGCGGAACGTCCCAAGGGACGCGCCAGGCGACGTGCCAGGGGACGTGCCATGGGGACGACGTCCCTGACTCAGGGCCAGGATCCCTCGTAAATTAAACCGCGTCCGCGCTCCCAAGGCCACGAGCCATTGTAAAATACGATGCGTCCGCTCTCCCTGGGCCACGAGTCCTTGTAAATTATGTTGCGTCCGCTCTCCCAGGGCCACGATCTCTTGTACATTATGCTGCGTCCGCGCTCCCAGGGCCGCGCTCCATAGTGAATTACGCAGCAACCGCGGTCCCAGGGCCACGTTCCCCAGAACATTCACTGTGTCCGCCCCCCCCCCCCCCCAGGGCCACGATCCCTAGTGCATTATGCTGCGTCCGCGCTCCCAGGGCCGCGATCCATCGAAAATGAAGTTGTGCCCGCGCTCCCAAAGCCAAGATCCCTCGTAAATGATGTTGCGTTCGCCCTCCCTGGGCCACGATCCCTAGTAAACTACGCTGCGTCCGCGCTCCGCCGCGCTCCCAAAAACAATCATGTTAGATACCCCCTGGGTGGCCTGGACACGTAAAAACACGTGGAACCACAGCCCTGGACAACCATGCTAAATACACCCATGGGCGACCTGGACACGCTAAAACACATGATTCCTGCTCGGGACAAACATGTTAGATATCGCCCTTGGTGCCCTGGACATGTAAAACACGTGGTGCCAACTCGGGACAACCATGTTATATACACACGGAGTAGAATGGACACGTAAAAACGCGCGGTCCTTGCTCAGGACAAATATGTTCGATATCGCGCAGCCGTCGTCGAGAACACAAACATCACACATAGCTTCCCGCGTTGAAGTTTGATATGGAAATCAGTGCAAGTTACGACGGTGCTTCGATGAGAGGTGAGGGGGGTAGTTCGATGACTCGCAATTGCTGTCGCACTGACTTGTATCTTAAGCTCGCGTGCGTTCCGAAACTTGGAGGCATCTTGAGGCCCTCTTGGGATTCTCTTGGGCCCCTCTTGGGGCCTCCTGGGGCTCTTTCTTGGGGCTCTCCTGAGGTCCTCTTAGGGCCGTCGGGTTATTTTAGCGTCTTCTTGGGGCCCTCGTGGGGCTCTTTTGGAGGGTCTTGGAGCCCTCGTGGGGCTCTTTGGGGGGGTTATGGGAGGCCTCTCGGGGCCATTTCCTTATGGCTGAAACAGAAGGGGGGGGGAGGGAGGGGGGCGGGGGGCAATTCTTGCCCCCCCCCCCCATCGGAGGCTCAAGAATGCAGTTGTGTGACCCATCTTGGGGCCATCCTGAGGCCCCAAGAGCCCTTCGGATGCGAAAAAGCGAGAAAACAAACCACCTTGATTTTCCCTAGGTGTTTGAAGGATGTTGGCATCTTGGGGGGGTCCTTGGAAGCCTCGGATGGCACTTGAAACCGTCTTGGGGCCGTCTTGAAGCCTCTTGGACGCGTGTCGGAAGCTAACCTCATGAAGCGATTAAGGATCCCCCGGGGTTATCATTAGCACCGCCCCGTAATTAAATAATTATTCTGGAGGTTTTCGCCGAACGATATAATTATCACCGTGCGCTTGAAAAGGATTGGGCGACGGGCAAATGCAATGCTGAATGTATCAATCTCGATGTACCGTGCCGAGGCCTGTGCTGTGCTGCGCCGTGCTGATGCTGAACTGCGATGTGCCATGCCGCGATTGCGCTCTATAGCGTTGTGGATCGAGTCCTCCTTTGCACCCGAGTCCTGACCGAACTGATCTCGATCTTAAGCTCGAGCTGCCTCAGCACATAGTAGCTGCCCCGTAGCTAATTGACAAGGTGACATGACAGGAGGACGCGCCGCGGAACTTTCCAAGAGACGCGCCAGGCGACGTGCCAAGGGACGTGCCACGACACCGCGGGACGTGCAGAGGGGACGCGCTACGGAAAGTGCGAATGGACGTGCCAATGGACGTGCCAGGAGACGCGCCGCGTGACGTGCCAGGGGGACTCGCCACAGGACGCGCCACGGAACGTGCCAAGTTGCAATGCTGAGTGTATCGATCTTGATGTACCGTGCCGAGGCCTGTGCTGTGCTGCGCTGTGCTGAACTGCGATGTGCCATGCCGCGATTGTGCTCTATAGCGTTGTGGATCGAGTCCTCCTTTGCACCCGAGTCCTGACCGAACTGATCTGGATCTTAAGCTCGAGCTGCCTCAGCACATAGTAGCTGCCCCAGAGCTAATGGACAGGGGGACATGCCAGGAGGACGCGCCGTGGAACGTCCCAAGGGACGCGCCAGGCGACGTGCCAGGGGACGTGCCACGGGGACGCACCGCGGGACGTGCAGAGGGGACGCGCTACGGAGCGTGCCAATGGACGTGCACCGCGCGACGTGCCAGGGGGACTCGCCACGGGACGCTCCGCGGAACGTGCCAAGCAACATGCCAGACTGCAATGCTAGGGGTATCGATATGAATGTACCGTGCCGAGGGCTGTGCTGTGCCTGGGCGACCTGGACACGTGAAAACACGCGTTTCGCTCAAGACGTTCTCAGCACATCCTCATGCTAGACATCCGCCTGGGCAACCTGGACACGTGCAAACAAGCGTCTCGATCGAGACTTTCTCGACACATCCTCATGCTAGACATCCGCCTGGGCGACCTGGACACGTGAAAACGAGCCTCTGGTTTGAGACATCCTCAACAAATCCTCATGCTAGACATCTGTCTGGGCAACCTGGAGGCGTGAAACCAAGCGTCTCGCTCGAGACATCCTCAAGACCTGGGCACGTGAAAACAAGCATTTCACTTGAGAGATCCTCTGAATTCAGGTCCCCAGGAGAGGACAAGCTATAACACAAAACAAGCGTTTCGCTCGAGACATCCTCAACAAATTCTGAAACACAAGCGTTTCGCTAGGGACATCCTGAAATTTTAATTTGCCGGCCCTCTTCCCACTCGTTGTTTATCGCAAAAGAAATCAGCCGGCCCTCTTCCCGTCAGACCCGGGGGTAAACAGCTAAGAGAGAACCCTGGGCCTGTGCCCATTCCGGGAATATATGGCTCCAGCTCGGGACCACCATGTTAGATACCCCCTGGGTGGCCTGCACACGTAAAAACACGTGGTCCCGCCCACCCAGGGGGGAGGTCTAACATGCGGTCGTCTGGAGCGCAGGAGGGCCCAAGAACGCCCAGAGGCGCCTGAAGACCAAAAAATCAACAAACCGATACCAAATACAAAAACATGATCGACCCACGAACCCGGAAAATAATATAGAAATGTAACGCATGGCAACGTTTTCAAAGACACCTGATTGGGTGACGGACAAGTGCAACGCTGATTGTATCGATCTTGATGTTCCGTGCCGAGGGCTGTGCTGTGCTGCACCGTGCTGAATTGCGATGTGCCATGCCGCGGTTGTGCTCTATAGCGTCGTGGATCGAGTCCTCCTTTGCATCTGAGTCCTGACCGAACTGATCTGGATCTTAAGCTCGAGCTGCCTCAGCACATAGTAGCTGCCCCAGAGCTAATTGACAGGGGGACATGCCAGGAGGACGCGCCGCGAAACGTCCCAAGGGACGCGCCAGGCGACGTGCCAAGGGACGTGCCATGGGGTAGCACCGTAGGACGTGCCAAGGGGACGCGCTACGGGACATCCTCAAAATTCCTGCGCGCGGGACGCGGCCCGCGCGAGACATCCTTGGAATTTCTGCGAGCGGGACACGAAAACAAGCATTTCGTTTGAGACATCCTCTGAATTCTGGCCCCCCACGAAGCCTCCGCTCGAGACATCCCCAAATTTTGCAAAACCAGCGTTTCGCTCGAGACATCCTCAATCCATTATAACAATAACAAGCGTTTCGCTCGAGACATCCTGCCAAAATTCTCAGAAATCATAAAAAACAAACGAATTCGTTGAGACATCCTCAAAATTCCTGCGCGCGGGACGCGGCCCGCGCGAGACATCCTTGGAATTCCTGCGAGCGGGACACGAAAACAAGCATTTCGCCTGAGACATTCTTTGAATTCTGGCTCCCCACGAAGCCCCCGCTCGAGACATCCCCAAATTTTGCGGAACCACTGTTTCGCTCGAGACATCCTCAACAAATTATGAAAAACAAGTGTTTCGCTCGAGACATCCTGCCAACATTCTAAGAAGTCCTGACAAAAACAAGCGAATTAGTCGAGACATCCTCGAAATTCCTGCGCGCGGGACGCGGCACGCGCGAGACATCCTCGGAATTTCTGCGCGCGGTGCGCTTTTCCGCATCGCGGTCGGGGCTCCAGACCTTGTTATTTGTAAAGGATTCTGCGAAAAACGCTCCGCACCCTCTTTTTTACTAAGGAAAACAAGGGTCTGCGGACCCCGTTCTTTATTAAGGATCCGAGATGGGGGGCGCATTTTCCTCGAGCGGGCACGCACGAAACGCGTTTTTTCTAGAACAATTAGCACTTCACCTCGTTATTTACGCAGAATAATTTCGACGGCCCTCTTCAAGTCAAAACCGGAGGTAAACCCACTAAAAGAGAACCCTGGGCCGGCGCCTTTTCCGGGAAAAAACTCGGCGTTCCGTTCCGAGTCCCAGGAAGGATCCAGGAGGCCCATGTTAGATACCCCCTGAGTGGCCTGGACACGTGAAAGCACGTGGTTCCAGCTCGGGACCACCATGTTAGATACCCCACACGTGAAATCACACGGCTCCAGCGCAAGACCACCATGTTAGATCCCCCCCCTGGGTGGCGTGGACACGTGAAAACACATGGTTCCAGCGCAGGACCGCAATGTTAGATACCTCCCTGGGTGGCGTGGACACGTGAAGACACGTGGTTCCAGCTCAGGACCACCATGTTAGATACCCCATTGGGTGGCGTGGACACGTGAAGACACGCGGTTCCAGCGCGGGGCCAGTACGTGAAAACACAATGATTTTCGATAGGCGCACAAATAAGAACACAAGGATTCGCACCCCTAGAAAGGACCAATATATGGGCACATACGTAAAAACACAGAGAATCGAACCCCTGGATGGAGGCCAATCTATAGGCGGCACATACGTGAAATCATACGGATTCGTACCCCTGGAGAGGGCCAATCTAAAGGCACATGCGTGAAAGGACACGGAGTTGCATCCTTGGATTGGGCAAATCTATAAGCACATACGTAACATGATCGACCCAGAAAGGAATATAGAAATGCAACGCATGGCAACGTTTTCAAAGACACCTGATTGGGTGACGGGCAAGTGCAATGCTGATTGTATCGATCTTGATGTACCGTGCCGAGGGCTGTGCTGTGCTGCACCGTGCTGAATTTCGATGTGCTGCACCTTTCTTGATCCGAGCGGCCAACCCATTCCCGGAGTGGAGCAGCACGTCTACCTCGGCGGCTTGCTGACGACCAGTGGCTCCGCCAGAGGCGCGGTATCCCGGAGGCTTGGAGAGGTGCGGGGCACATTCACAACCCTGAAGACAGTCTGGAGCCATTCTTCTCTGAGCAGGAGTAGGAAGCAGAGGATTTACGAGGCGTGCGTCGTCTCCAAACTTTTGTACAATTTAGACACAGAGCGATTAAATAAAGCGGAATATTCTCGAATTAATTCATTCCACGTTTCTTGTTTACGGAAGATTTGGGGGATACCGCACCCCAGGATTTCCAGAGTGTCCAACGAAAGGGTTTTGGACATTGCCGCGGCGCGCCCGTTGGCAGAGCAGCTGATTGCCAAGCAATTGTGCCTGTTTGGAAAAGTAGCACTAATGCCAGACACCAGCATTGTTCGCAGATCAATTTTCCAACCTTCGTCAACGCAGCTGGCGCGGCCAGCCGGCGTGCGAAAGCGAGGGCGTCCAAGAGTTTCTTGGGGGCGCAGAACCAGAATGCATGCGATCAGGGCCGTGGGTGGAGACGAACATCGCGAACATCGTCTGTCCGCCGCTCTGGGCAGAGACAGTGGCTGCTTCAAGACGTGGAAAACCGCTGTACGACAATATGCTGTTTCACTCTGACTAATCGCACTGTTGCCGATGTGCCGTCATGGCACGGCTTCTACGTACGTGCATGCCGCGGTTGTGCTCTACAGCGTCGTGGATCGAGTCTTCCTTTACATCCGAGTCCTGACCGAACTGATCTGGATCTGAAGCTCGAGCTGCCTGAACACATAGTAGCTGCCCCAGAGCTAATCGACAGGGGGACATGCCAGGAGGACGCGCCGCGAAACGTCCCAAGGGACGCGCCAGGCGACGTGCCAAGGGACGTGCCATGGGGTCGCACCGTAGAACGTGCCAAGGGGACGCGCTACGTGACATCCTCAAAATTCCTGCGCGCGGGACGCGGCACGCGCGAGACATCCTTGGAATTCCTGCGAGCGGGACACGAAAACAAGCATTTCGCCTGAGACATCCCCTGAATTCTGGCCCCCCACGGAGCCCCCGCTCGAGACATCCCCAAATTTTGAAAAACCAGCGTTTCGCTCGAGACATCCTCAACCAAATTATGAAAAACAAGCGTTTCGCTCGAGACATCCTGCCAACATTCTCAGAAATCTTGAAAAACAAACGAATTAGTCGAGACATCCTCCAAATTCCTGCGCGCGGGACGCGGCCCGCGCGAGACATCCTTGGAATTCCTGCGAGCGGAACGCGAAAACAAGCATTTCGCCTGAGACATCCTCTGAATTCTGCACCCCCACGAAGCCCCCGCTCGAGACATCCCCAAACTTTTGCAAAAACAGCGTTTCGCTCGAGACATCCTCAACAAATTATGACAAACAAGCGTTTCGCATGAGACGTCCTGTCAAAATTCTAAGAAATCCGGACAAAACAAGCGAATTAGTCGAGACATCCTCGAAATTCCTGCGCGCGGGACGCGGCCGGCGCGAGACATCCTTGGAATTCCTGCGAGCGGGACACGAAAACAAGCATTTCGCCTGAGACATCCTCTGAATTCTAGCTCCCACGAAGCCCCCGCTCGAGACGTCCCCAAATTTTGCAAAACCAGCGTTTCGCTCGAGACATCTTCAACAAATTATGAGAAACAAGCGTTTCGCTCGAGACGTCCTGCCAAAATTGTAAGAAATCCTGACAAAATAAACGAATTAGTTGAGACATCCTCGAAATTCCTGCGCGCGGGACGCGGCACGCGCGAGACATCCTCAGAATTCCTGCGCGCGGGGCGCTTTTCCGCGTCGCGGTCGGGGCTCCAGACCCCGTTATTTGTCGAAGATTCGGCGAAAAACGCTCCGCACCTTCTTTTTTATGGTGGAAAACGGAGGTCTGCGGACACCGTTTTTTTCGAGGATCCGAGATGGGGGGCGCACTTTCCTCGAGCGGGCACGCACGAAACGCATTTGTTTGAACAGAAATCAGCACTTTACCTCGTTATTTACGCAGAATAATTTCGACGGCTCTCTTCAAGTCAAAACCGGGGGTAAACCCACTAAAAGAGAACCCTGGGCCGGCGCCCTTTCCGGAAAAAAACACACAGATTCAGACCCCTAGAGAGGACCAATATATAGGCACATACGTAAAAACATACGGATTCACACTCCTGGAGAGGGCCCCTCTGTCCTCCTGGGGCCTGACCTGGACATGTCAAACAAGCGTCTCGCTGGAGACATCCTTGGCAAACTCTGCAGAACAAGCGTTTCGCTTGAAACATCCACGACGAACGAAGTGTCCCGCACCTTGTAAAATATCGATCGTGATTTCGAAAACAAGCGTTTCGCCTGATATATCCTAAAAAATAATTCCGCCGGCCCTTCCCGACCTTGATATTTATCAGGGAATAATTCCGCCGGCCCTTCCCCAACATGGCACGGGGGACAGTTTACAAACTAACAGAGAACCCTGGGCCCGCGCCCTTTCCAAGAAAAACCTCTAAAACAGAACCCTGGGCCTAAGCCCTTTCCGGGAACAACGTCGGGAAAGATGGCGTCGAGGGTTCCAGACCCCGATGCCGTGCTTTTTGTTACGTCGGAGCTGCTCAGGGCTAGGTGGCCTGTGTCAGGGCGCCTCCTGCCCCCGACCGCCCAGTGGGGCTTCCGCCATTAGCGGACCCAGGCCTCTGGAGGCTCGCAGCGCGGGGAGTCTTGCTCTGCTCGGGATGCGGCCCCTCCTGGCCACCCCCTCCCCGCTTCCGGCCCTGCAGGGCCTGGCAGTGCTCGGGGTCGCGCTGTCGCGCCTGCTGGACCCACCCTTTTGCTTTCTGCCGCCTGCGCGGCGCTCGGGCCCAGCCGTCGGCCCCTCGATCCCGCCTTTGGGCCGCCTGCAGAGGCCTTGCATCCAGCAAGGACGCGACGTAATTGAGGGCCGGGAATGCCCCACATTCGGCGGAGTGGAAGGGGTCTCCTCGACCGCTCCCCCCCCCCCTCGGACGACGCCACTTTTTGGCTCTGTCTCCGAAAATAAGCCTCCTGATTTTCACCTCGCGTTTTATCACATTATTTTGTATCTCGTCGAATGGCGCGTGCTCGCCCTTTTCCGCTCGCCCTGTCTGTCTTCTTCCCCGTCTCGGCGCAGTCGAGCTCGAGACGGTGGTGCCTTGTCCTCCTCCTCTTTCTTCTCCTTCTCCTCCTCCTGCTACTCCTCCTCCTGCTCTTCTCTGCTCTGCTCCATCTCCTCATTGTCAGCACCATCGTCGTCGTCGTCCGTCGTCGTCGTCCGTCGTCGTCGCCCGTCGTCCTCAGTCATCGTCGTCGGTCGTCGTCGTCGTCTGTCGTCGTCTGTCGTCCGTCGTCGTCGTCGTCGCCGTCGTGGTCAGTGAGGTCGTAAGTAGTCGTCGTCGTCGTCGTTCAGTCGATGTCCGACGTCCGTCGTCCGTCTCCTGTCGTCGCCGACGTCGTCCGTCCGTCCATCCGTCGTCGCCGTCGTCCCCGTCGTCGTCCGTCGTCGTCGTCGTTCGACGTTCGTCGTCGGACATTCGGCGTTCGTCGGTCGACGTCTTCGTCCATCGTTCGTCGTCGTCGCCGTCGCCGTCGTCGTTCGTCATCGCCGTCGGTCGTCATCAGTCGTCGTCAGTCGTCGTCGTGATCGTCACCTTCTTCGTCGTTGTCGTCGTCGAAGTTGCTCGTCGCTCGTCGCTCGTCGCTTGTCGTCGTCGGCGTCGTCATTATTCGTCGTCCATCGTTCGTCCTTCGTCGCTCGTCGTTTGTCGTCCGTCGCCTGTTGTTCGTCATTCGTCGTTCGTCGCTCGTTTTTCGTCGTTCGTCGTCCGTCCTTCTCCATATCAGTCTCCCTCTCCTCCTCCTCCCTCTCCTCCTCTTCCTGCTCCTGCTCCTCCTGCTCTTCTCTGCTCTGCTCGATCTCCTCATAATCACCACCATGGTCGCCATCCTCAGTCGTCGTCGTCGTCGTCGTCGGCAGTCGTCGTCTTCGTCGTCGCTATCGTCGCCGTCCGACGTCCGTCGTCAGTCATCAAACGTCTGTCGTCTGTCGTAATCGTCGTCGTCGTCCGTCCGTCGTACGTCGTCGGCCGTGTGTCGTCGCCGTCGTCGTCTGTCCGTCCGTCGTCGTCGTCGTCGTTCGTCGTCGTCGTCGTCGTCGCCGTCGTTCGTCGTTCGTCGTCGGTCGTTTCTCGTTCGTCGGTCGTTGGTCGTCGGTCGTTCGTCGTCGTGTTCGTCATCGTCGTCGGTCGTAGTCGTCGTTCGCCGTCGCCGTCGGTCGTCATCAATCGTCGTCAGTCGTCGTCAGTCGTCGTCGTCGTCGTCGCCGTGGTCGTCGTCGTCGTCAAAATCGTCGGCGTCGTCGTCGTCGCCGTCCGCCGTCCGTCGTCCGTCGTCCGCCGTCATTCGTCAATCGTCTGTCGTCGTCGTCTGTCGTCGTCGTCGTCCGTCCGTCCGTCGTCCGTCGTCGACCGTGTGTCGTCGCCGTCGTCGTCCGTCGGTCCACCGTCGTCGTCGTCGTCGTCATCGTCCGTCGTCATCGTCGCCTTCGTCGTCGCCGTCGTTCGTCGTGCGTCGTCGGTCATTCGTCGTTCGTCGTTCGTCGGTCGTCGGTCATCGGTTGTCCGTCGTCCGTCGTCGCCTTCGTCAGTCGATCGTCGTCGCCGTCGCCGTCGTCGTCGTCGTCGTCGTTCGTCGCCGCCGTCGGTCGTCAGTCGCCGTCGGTCGTCGTCATCGTCAGCTTCTTCGTCGTCGTCGTCGAAGTCGCTCGCCGCTCGCCGCTCGTCGCTCGTCGCTCGTCGCGTGTCGTCGTCGGCGTCGTCATCATTTGTCGTCCGTCGTTCGTCCTTCGTCGCGTCGTGTGTCGTTCGTCGCCCGTCGCCCGTTGTTCGTCATTCGTCGTTCGTCGCTCGTTGCTCGTCGTTCGTCGCCCGTCGTCCGTCGTCGTCGTCGTCGGTCCGTCCGTCGTCGTCGGCGTCCGTCGTCGGTCGTCGGTCTTCGGTCGTCCGTCATCGGTCGTCGGTCTACATCGCCGCCGCCGTCGTCGTCGGTCGTCGGTCGTCGGTCGTCGTCGTCGTCCGTCGTCGGTGTCGTCCGTCGTCGTCGTCGCCGTCCGTCGTCAATGACGTCGTAAGTAGTCGTCGTCGTCGTCGTCGTCGCCGTCGTCGTCCGTCGTCAGCCGTCATCGTCGTCGTCGTCAGCCGTCGGCCGTCGGGTCGGTCGTCGGTCGTCGGTCGTCCTTCGAGGGAGGGACAAAGGGAGGGAGGGAGAGAGGGAGCGAGTGGGAGGAGGGAGGAGGAGGGAGTTGGGAGCGGAGGGCGGAGTGGTAAAAGAGGAAGGGAGGGAGGAAGGAGGGATGGGCAGAGAGAATGGGAGGAAGGGAGAGGGTGCAGGCTACCAAGAGTACGCCAGCTGGACTGACATACCTCAGCACAAACAAGGACAGGGAAAAACGGCCACACCAGGAAACGCGAGGGGCCCCAGGACCACACACGCCAGGGACCTGGGGGCCCAGACCAAAAACAGCCTACGGCGGGGGCTCGGGGTCCCCTCCTCGCTGACGTGGCTCGAGCCCACGGCTGATCCTGTCGATCGCCCTGAGCTGGTTCCTCCGAGTGCTGAGGTTGTCAGAGAGGCCTACACACTCACGCTTCAGCTTCCTGAGACTATTAACCTGCAACACTGAACAATGCCCTGCACAACGACGGCAGCAATACATTGAATTAACACGGAACACATCGTGCCCTAGAGCCCCACACTCCAGGATGAGGGGGTCCACATCCTCCCTAGAGGCCCCGTCGAGCACAGGTGGCTGGGAGGGGCCTCCTTCGGCCTCCTCGGGGGCTCCTTGGGGCTCTAAGGCGGCAGCGGCATCGAGGGCAGCGGCCACGCGCGCATCACTCACTGGCATCTCCCACACGTCGAGGGACGTCCTGAAGAACTCATTTGTGAGGGCCTGGGTGATCTTGCTGGGCACACACTTCCGACCCCCAGAGAGTGGGAGGATGGGCAGAAGCGGCTCGTCCCCCCCCCCGCCCCCGCTTCTGGGTCAAAGTAGGGGTACATAGCTTGCAGCTTCACGATGCGCTCCATGACGCGAACCTTCGGGAGGGCGGTGGAGGCGGCGGGGAGGAGACGGCGATGAGAGGCGAGGGAGGATGGAGTGGGGGGCCGAGGGAAGACCAAAGTTGAGGCCAAGATGCATCACCGATGTTGCAACATAGCCTCCCGTCCAGGGTCCCCTCCCCATCAGTCCCCATCAACAATCCTCTTCACTCCGCGAAGCGCCCCCCTCTGCAAGGCGGGCACTTCGGGCGGGAGCGCTCCGCCGTGAGCGAAGCCGCCCTCCGTACTTCGAGCCAGAAGAGAGTGCGACGGGGCGTGGTGCTGCGAGGGCTCAGGGAGGCGCCCAGCGACAGCCCCGCGGAGGAGCGGGGAAAGGGGGGGAGGGAGGCCAGGGGGGGCCCTCACACGGTGTGAGGGTCACGCTCGTCTCGAGCGCCACAGGCGTGCATCAGCCCGACGTTTGCCCCATCAGGAGGACGCCAACCATGCATCAACACCAATCGTGGCCAGGCCCATCCTGGGCCCAGGATGGGTACATACCCCCACCTGGCTGGGCCAGGCAGGCGTATGCACCAATCCTGAGTCCAGGATTGGCCTGGCAAGGGTCTGTGTTGGTATAGCTGGCGTCCGCCGACCCGTCTCGGCAACTGGGACCCTGACGGATCGATCTGGCTCGAGAATTACATAGAAAAGTGGAGTCGAAAACTCTGGTCGTCTATGTATTCACGACGCCGAACTGCTTCACGACGCCCAGTGTCTGGGAGGGGAGGGGGGCGAGGAGAGGGGGGGCTGTTAGGAGATGCGGGGAGGGGAGGGGGGAGGAAGGAGGATGGGAGGGGCAGGGGCAGGGGCAGGGGCAGGGGAAAATGGAGGGAGATAGGGCTACCCATCACAACGTGAGGAGGGGACGAGGACTCCAGAAGTCCTCCGATGATTCCATGGGTCTCTGCAGGGGCTCATGAGGCCCAAAACCTGGCAGACACGCAACTTCCGGAAACCTCAATCCTCGACCATTCACCGACGACGACGATGACGACGACAACGACGATGACAAGGGGAGGAGATGGAAAGGGAGTAGGCGATACACAATATTATAGAGGACGCTGTCAGGACCTCTTCCGACGATCATCCCACGCCATGCGCAGAACCATCCATGCGCTTCCACTCACATCCCCCGACCCAACGGCGCGGTGTATATGCATGCCTCGCCGATGGGAGGAACTCGTCTTTGAACTCTTCGCGCTAACGCCCGCCGTTACCGGGCAGCCCGCCCCCCCCCCTGGTAACGTAACAGTTCGCGCCTATGTCATCTGGGAACGGCGAGGGGCAGCCGATCTCCATTCGGCGCTGACACAAATCGTGACGTTAGCAACGTGTCCACGAGCCCCCAAGAGCGGTTTTGCAACCTTCTAGACTCTAGAGCCCGTAACCCCCCCTAGCCCGTCTGGCCCCTCCTTCTCCCCCCCTACCCCTCCCTCCTCTTCCCACCCTCCGCCCCCATCCCCCTCCACCCCCCCAGCTCACGCCCGCCATCGCCAGGGGACCACGGAAGCGGCGAACAGACCCCAGAAAGGAGGGCGCCGGAGCGGGCACGGGCGCAGGCCGCCCAGCGCTTCCCGAGCGCTCTGTTCCCTCGCGGGTGGGAAGCGTCTCGGTATCCACAGCCTCGCGGCCGGGACTGCTCGACCGCGGCTTGTCGCGCCACTTCGGGGGCCCTCTGTGGCCATCTGAGCCTCGTGAGGGGTGCCCTGGAGGCCACTTGTGCCTGCCTGGGAAAGCTGCCCTGGGCCAAGGCCACACCCGATCCGTGGATCATTACCCGGCGACTCTACGAGGATACCCCGCAAATCGAGACCGCGAGGACGCGGAGATGGACTGTATCAAAAAACTGTATCAAACATGATCGACCCACGAACTCGGAAAGGAATATAGAACTGTAACACATGGTAGCGTTTTCAAAGACACCTGATTGGGTGACGGGCAAATGCAATGCTGAGTGTATCGATCTTGATGTACCCTGCCGAGGGCTGCGCTGTGCTGCACCGTGCTGAATTGCGATGTGCCATGCCGCGAATGTGCTCCATGGCGTCATGGGTCGAGTCCTCCTTTGCATCCGAGTCCTGACCGAACTGATCTGGATCTTAAGCTCGAGCTGCCTGAACACATAGCAGCCACCCCAGGGCTGATGGACAAGGGAGCATGTCAGGAGGACGCGCCGCGAAACGTCCCAAGGGACGCGCCAGGCGACGTGCCAGGGGACATGCCATGGGGTCGCACCACGGGACGTGCCAAGGGGACGCGCTACGGAACGTGCCAATGGATGTGCCACGGGATGTGCCAGGGGACGCGCCACGCGACGTGCCAGGGAGACTCGCCAAGGGACGCGCCACAAAACGTGCCAAGGAACGTGCCAAATTGCAATGCTGAGTGTATCGATCTTGGTGTACCGTGCAGAAATATGTGCTGTGCTGCGCCGTGCTGAATTGCGATGCGCCATGCCGCGATTGTGCTCTATAGCCTCGTGGATAGAGTCCTCCTTTGTATCCGAGTCCTGACCAAACTGATCTCGATCTTAAGTTCGAGCTGCCTGAACACATAGTAGCTGCCCCAGAGCTAATTGACATTGGGACATGCCAGGAGGACGCGCCGCGGAACGTCTCAAGGGACGCGCCAAGCGACGTGCCAAGAGACGTGCCATGGGGACGTTCCGCGGGACGTGCCAAGGGGACGCGCTACGGAACGTGCTGGGGAAAAGCGTTTCGCTCGACACATCCTTTCAAAATCCAATGACATCCTGGCAAAACAAACGAATTAGTCAAAACATCCTCGAAATTCCTGCGCGCGGGACGCGGCACGCGCGAGACATCCTCGGAATTCCTGCGAGCGGAACGTGAAAACAAGCATTTTGCCTGAGACATCCTCTGAATTTGCAAAACCAGCGTTTCGCTCGAAACATCTTCAACCAATTATGAAAGACAATCATTTCGCTCGAGACATCCTGCCAAAATTCAAGGAAATCCTGGCAAAACAAACGAATTAGTCGAGACATCCTCGAAATTCCTGCGCGCGGGACGTGGCACGCGCGAAACATCATCGGAATTCCTGCGCGCGGTGCGCTTTTCCGCGTCGCGGTCGGCTCTGCAAAACCAGCGTTTCGCTCGAGACATCCTCAACAAATTCTGAAAACAAGCGTTTCGCTCGAGACATCCCCAACTCTGCAAAACCAGCGTTTCGCTCGAGATATCCTCAACACATTCTGAAAAACAAGCGTTTCGCTCGAGACATCCTCAAAAATAATTCCGCCGGCCCTCTTCCCGCATGTAGTTTATCGCAGACTAATTCCGCCAGCCCTCTTCCCGTCGATTCCGGAGGCAAACTTCTAACATGATCGACCCACGAACCCGGAAAGGAATATAGAACTGTAACACACGGCAGCGTTTTCAAAGACACCTGATTGGGTGACGGGCAAATGCAATGCTGAGTGTATCGATCTTGATGTACCCTGCCGAGGGCTATGCTGTGCTGCACCGTGCTGAATTGCGATGCGCCATGCCGCGATTGTGCTCTATAGCCTCGTGGATCGAGTCATCCGAGTCCAGACCGAACTGATCTGGATCTTAAGCTCGAGCTGCCTGAACACATAGTAGCTGCCCCAGAGCTAATTGACAAGGGGAGCATGTCAGGAGGACGCGCCGCGAAACGTCCCAAGGGATGCGCCAGGCGACGTGCCAGGGGACATGCCATGGGGTCGCACCGCGGGACGTGCCAAGGGGACGCGCTACGGAACGTGCCAATGGATGTGCCACGGGATGTGCCAGGGGACGCGCCACGCGACGTGCCAGGGAGACTCGCCAAGGGACGCGCCACGGAACGTGCCAAAGAACGTGCCAAATTGCAATGCTGAGTGTATCGATCTTGATGTACCGTGCCGAAATATGTGCTGTGCTGCGCCGTGCTGAATTGCGATGCGCCATGCCGCGATTGTGCTCTATAGCCTCGTGGATCGAGTCCTCCTTTGTATCCGAGTCCTGACCGAACTGATCTGGATCTTAAGCTCGAGCTGCCTGAACACATAGTAGCTGCCCCAGAGCTAATTGACAAGGGGACATGCCAGGAGGACGCGACGCGGAACGTCTGAAGGGACCCGCCAAGCGACGTGCCAAGGGACGTGCCATGGGAATGCACCGCGGGACGTGCCAAGGGGACGCGCTACGGAACGTGCTGGGGACAAGCGTTTCGCTCAAGACATCCTGCCAACATCCTCAGAATTCCTGCGCGCGGGACGCGGCACGCGCGAGACATCCTCGGAATTCTTGCGAGCGGGACGTGAAAACAAGCATTTCGCCTGAGAGATCCTCTGAATTCTGGACCCCCACGAGGCCCCCCACGAGGCCCCCGCTCGAGACATTCTCCAATTTAGCAAAACCAGCGTTTCGCTCGAAACGTCTTCAACCAATTATGAAAGACAATCATTTCGCTCGAGACATCCTGCCAAAATTCAAGGAAATCCTGGCAAAACAAACGAATTAGTCGAGACATCCTCGAAATTCCTGCGCGCGGGACGTGGCACGCGCGAAACATCATCGGAATTCCTGCGCGCGGTGCGCTTTTCCGCGTCGCGGTCGGCTCTGCAAAACCAGCGTTTCGCTCGAGACATCCTCAACAAATTCTGAAAACAAGCGTTTCGCTCGAGACATCCTCAAAAATAATTCCGCCGGCCATCTTCCCGCACGTAATTTATCCCAGAAAAATTCCGCAGGCCCTCTTCCCGTCGATTCCGGGGGCAAACGTCTAAAAGAGAACCCTGGGCTTCAGCCCTTTCCGGGAAAATTGATCACCGGATCCCTGGACCCAGTCTTCCGGTGACATTCTCCGAGACGGGCTGATCTGCGAGGGCCCCAGTGCCCGAATCCGGGCAAAACTGCCCGTTCTGAAACAAAGGCGATGCCAGGATGTCAGGGGACATGACCGCCGCCCGTGGCCGCCGCCGATCCAAGAAATCCGAGCGAAGCTCCGCAAGTTTATGTTTATGCAGCTCGTTGTTCTTCGACGCCTGCTCGGGGGCACTCTGGTACGGCGCGCCCGCTGCTGGGGCCGACGGCGGGCCCTACGGGGCCCTTCGCCACTGGGAAGCGTCGTGCTGGAAGCCTTCTCGGCCCCGACCCCTCTGCCTCCCGAGGCCCGTTTCCGGGCCCAGGGCCGCGAGAGAGCGGCAGAGGGGCGGGATGGCGGCCCCAGCGGCGGGGTCGGGAGGTCTGCGGGCCGGCGGGCACGCAAAAAGGCGTGGCGCCAGATGTGACGGGCCGTCAGTGCGCTCTCTATGTCTGCTGTTGTTTCTCTTTTTTTCTTTTGCTCTCTATCTCTCTCTCTCTCTCTCTCTCTCTCTCTCTCTACATATATATATATAACTCTCGCGGCCAGTATGAAGACACATGCCCTATATGTATGTAGATGTATAGAAAGAGAGGGGGGTAGAAAGGAAGCGAGAGCAGGTCAATAGCGAAAGAAGAACTGCTGGCGCACACATGCCTCAGATACCTGCTGGATGGGCCGTCGTTGCGAAATGGTATTGAGCAACTGTGACGACGTGAACTCGTCCCCTCCTCGTCCTCCTCCACCGCAAATCAGCCACGATCAGACTGGCACCAAGCCATGCAAAGGCACACGTGTCCACGATCCGACTGGCGCTAAAGCATGACAAAAGAACACGTGCCGACTACTTCTGGCCATGAGTCGGTGTTCGACACAACAGATCACGAAGACAGTGAAATGAACTCTGACACTTTGATGGGCTAAACATGATCGACCCACGAACCCGGAAAGGGATTCAGAACTGCGAGGAATGGAGACGTTTCCAAGTACCTCAATTGGGTGATGGGCAGTGGTAATGATGAAGATATCACTGGTGATGACGCTGTGCCAGGGGCTGTGTTGTACTGCTCTGCGCTGTGCCGCGCCGCACAATGGCGTACCAGCAGGGGACGCGCCACGGAACGTGCCAATGGACGTGCCAGCGGACGTGCCAGGGGACCGCGCGATGTGCCAGGGGGAGGCGCCACGGGACGCGCCACGGAGCGTGCCAGGGGGACGCGTCACGGAACGTGCCAGCGGACTTGCCGGCGGACGTTCCAGGGGACTCATCGCGCGACGTGCCCAGGGGTGGCGCCAGGGAACGTGCCAGGTATCAATGGTGATGCTACTGTGCCAGGGGGTATGTTACGCTTCTCTGCGCTGTGCCGCTCCGCACAATGACGTGCCAGGGGACGTGCCAGCGGACGTGCCAGTGGACGTGCCAGCGGACGTGCCAGGGGACCGCGCGATATGCCAAGGGAACGCGCCACGGGACGCGCCACGGAACGTGCCAGGGGGACGCGTCACGGAACGTGCCAGCGGACATGCCAGCGGACGCGCCAGGGGACGCACCGCGCGACGTGCCCAGAGGAGGCGCCAGGGAACGTGCCAGGTATCAGTGATGCTACTGTGCCAGGGGCTGTGTTACGCTTCTCTACGACGCTGCGTCCGCGCTCCTAGGACCTCGCTCCCTCGTGAATGACGCAGCGTCCACGCTCCCAGGGCCGCGCTCCCCCGTGAATGACGCAGTGTCCACGCCCCCAGGGCCACAATCCCTAGTGACTTGCGTTGGGCTCGCGCCTCCAAGGCCAAGACCCCTCGTCAATTACGCTGCATCCGAGCTCCCAGGGCCAGGATCCTTCGCCAATTACGCGGGATCTGCGCTCCCAGGGCCACGATCCTTAGTAAACAACGGTCCGACCGCACTCCCTGAACCACCTGGACATCCTGGGGCGCCTAAGCCGTTTCAGGCGCTGCAAAACAAGCGTCCCGCCCGAAACATCCTCAGAGAGTCGGCACGCAAGGCGCGCCATCCTCGAGCGGGCACGCAAAAAGCCAACCTCCCTTCACAAAGCAAGCGCGAGACTCGAGACATCCCCGAAATTCTTGCGCTCGGAACGCGCAATCCTAGAGCGGGCACGACCAAAGTAAACAGTGTCACATTGTTCGTGTCTCAGTCGGGGTTCCATATCTTGTTATTTAATATGGATTCTGCGCAAAACGCTCTGCACCCTCTTTTTACAAGGGAAAGCGGGGGTCCGCGGACCCCATTCGGCAACGAAGGTCCGAAATGGGGGGCGCACGTTCCTCGAGCGGGCACGCGCGAAACGCAGTGCTTCCACGCCGAATGGGCAATTACCTGGTTATTCATCGCAAATTAACCCCGTGCGGGCGATAATAAAGGCCCCCTCTTTAACCCCCTTCTATTGTTGTATCCACACCCACAAGGATCTATATGTGGGGAAGGCGCGGGGCCGAACTTGATACTCACCTGTAAAGTTGCGGGGACGGAAGTGGCAATCATATCATGTTGATTAGCAGCAGCATCAAGCACGCTGAGCATGGCCATGATGGTTTTGCCACACCAACCTCCGCAATCACGAGCGTGTGGCAGGGCTGCGGGATTCTCACCAGTTCAGTTTGCCCACGTTACGACCGTGCGGCAGGGCCATGGGACTCTCATTTTCTTAGCCGTTCCCGAGTCAGGAACGTGTGGCAGGGCCATGGGGACCGATTGGACTTTGATTGCGCATGCGTTTTTAGAGCAGGCAGACCATTGGGGTTAGTTAGTTAAATGAAATACTTGTTTCAGCGAGCCCCTCACACGGTTCGTGGCCCTTTCCTCCTTTTCCTCCTCCTCCTCCTCCTCCTCCTCCTCCTCCTCCTCCTCCTCCTCCTCATCCCCCCCCTCTGCCCCCGCAGCTGCCCAGGCCCAAGCTTCCCCGAACCCCCGAGACTCCAAGCTGTCGGGCCTCTTCGAAGCGCCGAGCCTCTTCGCCCCAGGGGCAACGATAGGGGGGGATAGGCATGCCTATGCATCGGCGATGTATCGCCGATGCATAAGCATTTGTTGGGGGGGCATCGACTTGGAATCTGCGATACATCGCCGATGCATCGGGCGCGCATCGCCGATGCATCGGCGATACATCGCCGATGCCAAAATCAATGTCCCCCCACCAGTGCCTATCCCCTCACATCGTTGCCCCCGGCTGCGTCGCGAGCTCCAGCGATGGCCCAGCCCGCCGGGCGCGCAGTTGCCGCGAGCCTGCCCGCCGAGGCGTCGAAGCACGCGGCGGCGCCGAGCCCGAGCTCGAACGAGATTCTCGAGCGCATGGCCAAGCAGAACGAGAATATCATCGAGAAACTGAGCTACATCGCCGAGAAAGTCCGCATCGCCGAGATGCGCCAGTGCCAGCCGAGCGCGCAAGGCACGGATGCAGCGAGGATGACGAGCTGCTACGTCAAGGCCGAGAGCGCCGCGTGATCGTCGAGCGCCCAGCAAGCCATCCTGGAGATGGTATACCAAGTCGGGTGCCGCAAGAGCACCGAGTACGGCCACATCTTCAACGAGAAGGACAAGCGGCGCATCGAGCTAGCCGTGGCGTTGTTCTTCGAGACCTACGTCGAGAAGAACGAGCACGCGCACGACATCTCCGAAGACCACGGAGAGCCGCCCGAGGACCTCGTCTGGCTCATGCCGCCCTTCAAGGCCAAGCTGCAGGAGCTCGCCGAGAAGAGAGGCATGGAGCTCGGCGCCGAGAAGGTCGAGAAGCTAACCCACGGCCCCTACGCCGAGCGCGCGGGTTTAGCCCTCCCAAGCATCCCCGCCGAGCACCTCCACCTCCACGAGCTAGTGCTGCCGATCAAGAAGAAGTTCGAGCCCGTCGAGCACTTGCGCGAGAGGCCCGCCGAGAGTGCCGACATGCTCTTCAACGTGGGTCCGCGCAGGGCCCGCGAGTATGTCAAGTGGTGCAACGAGACCTCCATTGGCTCGCTGGCGACCGACGGGGTCGCCAAGGCTACGACCCTAGCCACCATCAAGTGGTGCTGGTCCACCAAGAAGACCGCGGACATGAGCCACGAGCTGCACGAGCACACCTACCAAGACAAGCGCGCCAAGCGGAACAACTCGGAAAACGTCAAGCAGAAGAGGCACGAGGAGGTGCTTCTCGAGAACCACACCAAGCTGCATTTCGACAGGCACGCGTCGATCCAGGAAGAGTACAACAAGCTCAGCATGAACAAGCGCGATGACGAGAGGAGCCAGGCCGACACGAAGGCCGAGTCAGAGCCCGCCTCGCCAATGCTCGTGGACGCCCGAGCGCACGAGCTCCCCGAACCAATCGCCCAATGGTTTTCGCTCCGAGGGCGCCGTTTCGAGGCGCGCGCTCGAGCCCCATCTGCTTTTCAAGCTCCAAGAGAGCGCTCGAGCACGCGCGAGTGGCGCTCCATGCTGCGGGGCACTACTCCCCCCTCTCGCCGAGTGATCCTCGATCAATCGTCAAGAATTCAAGCGGGCTCGATCCTGCATCCTCGGATCGATGATCCGAGATCTTGAGACCGAGCATATTCGGGCACTTGGGTCCTAGATCCGAGGGTCGCCAAGCTTGGACTCAAAGATCTAGAATCTAGAGTTCGCAATCCGAGGATCGAGGATCGAGCCTCGGCAACCCTCGATCGTCACATTGCCATCGGGCACGCCCGATCCCCCATCCTCGGATCGAGGACCGGAGATCTTGAGCCCGAGCATCCTCGAACACATTGGGCCCTCGAACCGAGGATCGCCAAGCTTGGACTCGAAGGTCTCGGGTTCGACACCCGAGGATAGAGGGCCGAGCGCGGGCGATGGTAGATCGCTCTCGCCGCCGTCCTCGAGCCCACGCTGCTGCGCCCAGCGGGCTCGACCCTCCATCCTCCGATCGAGGATCCGAGATCTTGGTCTTGAGCATATGGGAGCACCTGGGGTCCTAGATCCGAAGGTCGCCAAGCTTGGACTGGAAGATCTCGGGTTCGATACCCGAAGCTCGAGGACCGAGCCTCGGCGATAGTAGGTCGCCCCCCCCGCCGTCCTCGAGCCCGCGCTGCCGCCGAGCAGGAGCGACCCTCCATCCTCGGATCGAGGATCCGATATCTTGGTCTTGTGCATCTGCGAGCACCTCGGATCCTAGATCCGAGGGTCGCCAAGCTTGGACTGGGAGACTTCGGGTTCGACATTCGAAGCTCGAGGGCCGAGCCGGGCGCTTCTCTGGTCGTCCTCGGGCCCGCGCTGCCCCCCAGCAAGCCCGATCCTCCATCCTCGGATCGAAGGTCCGAGATCTTGGTCTCGAGCATCCGCGCGTGCCTCGGATCGTAGACCCGAGGATCACCAAGCTTAGACTCCCGGATCTCGGGTCGTCGATCCGAGGGTCGAGGGTTGAGCCTCGACGCTTGGCGGCCGCGCGCGCGCAAACGCGCGCGCACGCGCGCGCGCAAGCAAACGCACCAACGCACACACACACACACACACCACCGCACACACACACATACACACACATACACACACACACACACACGCACGCGCACGCGCGCACGAACACACGCGCACACACACACACACACACACACACACACGCGCACACACACACACACACACTCACACACACACACACACACACGCACACGCACACACACACACACACTCACTCCGCACACACACTCACACACACACTCACACACACACTCACACACAATAACACAGACACTAACAACAGCAGCAACGACAGCAACAGCAAACAGCAAAACAATAGCAACAGCAGTCAAAACGAACAACAGCTGCACACCCGCACGCTCGCAAACAGCAGCAAGACAAACAGGGATAACACAAGCAACAAGACAAACAAGAACAGCAGCAAGACAAACGACACGAACAACAAACAACCGTGGCCAATTTAGGCTCAAGCATTCCAAGCCAGCTGAGGACGCAGCGCACCATGGCCGAGACGCAGCGCCCCATGGCCGAGTCGGACAGCGACGATCGTCAGCCTGTCGCCGAGCGGTCGGACGACGAGAGCGTCGGCGAGTGGGCGAAGGACGACGAGTGGACGAGGGGGACGGAACCCGTCGCGCTGGGGGGGGGGCGCCAGCAAACCCGAGGACAGGAACCTCGAGGACAAGAAGCTTGACGACAGGAAGGCCACGCTCGAGGTCAAGAAGCTCGACCGCAAGAAGGCCGCGCTCGAGGGCGAGAAGCTGGACGACAACAATCGCAGGCGCCTCTGCAAGCCCGCGACGACGAGGCAGCGCGATGCCTCGCAGGCCTCGACCCCGATGTCCGACTCAGCCCCGAGGCGCCTCGCGAGCCGATGGGAGCTCTGAGCGAGGCGCTTCCGGGCAGAGTGAGGACGACGCGCTGGGAACTCTCGGCGAGGTCACCCCCGGCCTCGAGGACGTCAGGGGAGGGCAAAACGAAAAACGCCAGAGCAACAACACCACCAACAAACATCACAAGCACACGCAAGCAACACAACACGAGCAAACAAAAGCAGCGGCCACACAAACAACTGAGACCGCAAGCAGAACCACAACATAACCACCAACAGCAGCAGAAGCAACAGCAGCACAATAACACCAACAACAGCAGAAGCAACAGCAATCACAGCAGAAGCAACAGCAAACCACAACAGCAGCGAAACAAGCAAGAACAACAAGAGAACGCCAAGGAGCACCAACGACAAGTCAACACTAACAACCTTCCGTAGCCACGTTGACCCGGGATTTTCTGTTTCGAGCCACTGCAGCTGCGCGGCGAGACTCCGATGGTCACGCCGACGAAGCAGACGAGCTCGTCGAGCCTCTGGGGCACGCAGACCTCGCCGCCCGCGGCCCCGAGCTCGCGCAAGAAGCTGAACACCTCGCCTTGCGAGACGGCCGACTCTGCCACGAGCTTCCACGAGCAACTCGAGGCCACGAGGCTCGAGGCTGAGACGGCCGAGCAGGATTTCTCCTCCTTATATTCCTTCACTTGTCTCTATATTATTATTTGCTTCTTCTTTTTTCATGCTGCAGATATTCATTGCTTTCCTTATGCTTAGTTTCTGTGCTGTTTGCTTGTTTTCCTTTTTCCTTTCCGTTTCCTCATGTTCCTTGTCTCCTTCTCTTCCTTCTACCTCCCACCCCCCGCAGCCAGGGTCGAACTCGTTCATCTCCGGGGCTTTTGTTTTACCACCCGCGGGGCCCCGTCATGGGCCCCGCTCCATGCGCTCCTGCTTCTACGAATAAAAAATCAAGGCCCCGAACCCGCAGTTCTGTTTTTTTCAAAATCGATCCCGGGGCCATCCTCTTCTCTAGTCCGCCCCCCCCCCCCCCCCCCCCCCCACACACACCCCCCACCCATGTTATTCCTCTCTTCCTCCCCGCTCTCCTAGCAGTGCCATTGCAGTCGAGCCGCGCGGCAGGGGTGGGCAATATTGCTGCACCCTTGCATTCTTGCCACTTCGGCCCATCTCTAGGCCTTGCATCTTTGCCGCCCACCCTTACTACGCGAGTCGACTGCAATAATGCAAGCCCCCCCCCCCCCTTACCCAAGAGCGACTCGCGGCCGCTGCCGCGCGCCGAGAGCTTGCGAGCGCCGAGGGCAAGGCCCTCGCCCCGCACGACTTCGGCCGAGGCGCGAAGCGAAGCTTCGGCAAGGGCGGCAGGCCCGAGGGCAAGCAAGTCGACTACAGGGGCGCGCACGCGCCCCGAGCTGCGCCCGCGCTGCGACGATGCCCAAGAGCGCAGGTCAAGCTCCAGATCCCCCTCGACTGGAGCAAGCACGCGGACGAGCACAACGCGAAGAAGTTCACCTCGCCGAGCTGCAGCGCGAGTGGCACTGGAGCCACGAGACGGTTCCCCGGTGGCACGGCCTTCGAGCTCCTCTCGAGAAGAAAGTTTCCACAGCGAGGCTCGGCAAAACTGCCTCCGAGGCTGCGGGCGCGCCCGAGTGAACCTGCACAGGGGCAACGGGGGCCGAGGCGCCAGGCTGTCCCGCGAGGTCCCTGGTCAAGTCACAGCCAAGCGCCCGCCCGAAGGCGCCGCGCACCGCATCGAGCCCTGGTTCACGCGGGGGCGCGAGCACGGCCACGAGGCCAGGAAAAATACCACTCTGACGCGGCTGCGCTACGAGCTGGCCTTCGAGCAGGACAAGCAGCTCCACCTGCAGAAGATCGGCCACAAGAGCTACGCGCCGAGATCCTCCAGAGAGTGGCCAAGCGCCTGAGCACCGCCCGAATAAACCACACCACAAAGAAGGACACGCAGCGGGTGGACGAGTTCGCCCCCTCGAGGATCAACGCGAGCGGGAGCAAGGGCCACCGCCTCTCCGACCAGAGGGAGCAGGCCCTCAGCAAGGACAAGGCCATGCTCACCTGGGCCACGGCGGACAGGTAGTACGAGTAGTAGTAGTAGTAGTAGTAGTAGTAGTAGTAGTAGTAGTAGTAGTAGTAGTAGTAGTAGTAGTAGTAGTAGTAGTAGTAATAGTAGCAGTAGTAGTAGTAGTAGTACTACTACTACTAGTAGTAGTTGTCGTAATAGTAGTAGTAGTAGTAGTTGTTAGTCGTAGTCGTGGTAGTAATTACGAATACGAGTAGTAGGCGGTGGTCGGAACTAGTTACTCGTAGTGATACTTACGAGTGCCACTCGTAACTACAACTACTGCTACGAGTGACTGGACGAGTCTCTGGATCGAGCGCGCCATGCGCGAGATCAGATGCGAGGGCCGCCAAACGCACCACGCGCGCCCGCGGCAATGACAGCGACTTGGCCAGCGACAAAGACTTGGCCACTGCGAGTTATTCAGAATAATATTATTATTACTAACTATGTATTACTACTACTACTACTACTACGACTACTACTACTACTACTACTACTACTACTACTACTACTACGACTACTACTACTACTACTACTACAAGTGCTACTACTACTACTACTACTACTACTACTACTACTACTACTAGTACTACTACTAACGACGACTACGACTACTACTACTACTACTACTACTACTACTACCACCACTACTACTACTACTACTACTACTACTACTACTACTACTACTACTACTATTCCCAGGTACTACTACTACCAGGTACTACTACTATCACAACCAGGGGCTGCTACTACTACTACTACTACTACTACTATTACTACTACTACTAGTACTACCAGGTGCTACACCTACCTGGTACAACTACTACCAGGTACTATGCCAGGTACCACTAGGAGGTACTATTCGTAGTAATAATAGAAATACTACCACTACCACTACTACGAACAAGTAATTAACTACTACTTCTACTACTGCTGATACTACTACTACTACTACTACGACTACTACGACTACTACGACTACTACTACTACTACTACTACTACTACTACGACTACTACTACATTACTACATTACTACATTACTACATTACTACTACTACTACTACTACTACTACTACTACTACTACTACTACTACTACTACTACGACTACGACTACGACTACGACTACGACTACTACTACGACGACTACGACGACTACTACTACTACTACTACTACTACTACTACTACCACTACTACTACTACCGAGGTTCGTGCACCTGGTGGCGAGGGGCGGATCCGAATACGCCCGCTTCTTCTGCGGGGGCCCCGAGGCCTTCGCCCCGCACGGGGCCTGCGCGAGCGCGGTCGTCGTCGACGCCGCCGCGCCCCCGCCCAAGCTCCGGGGCGAGGAGCGCGCGTGCGCCCACGAGACCGAGGTCTCGGCGCGAGCGAAATGGGCGCGGAAGGAAGGGCCCAGTGCCCAACAGCAGTTCCTGTTCATGTCGAACAGGATTCGCCGTCGGTGCCGCCGCGGCCCGCGCCCATTCGAAACAGAAGGCCGCCTGCCCAACAGCGGCCGCCGTTGGTTCGGCGCAACAGTTGTTGCGGGGCATTGCGCCCATTCTTTCCGCGCGCATTTTGAGCGCCCAAAAAGTGCACGCCGCGGGCGTCAAGAAACGCCTCGCGAACCTCCGCAAAAAAGTTCCGCGAGACGTGCAACGAGCAGAACAAGGCAGCCTTCGAGACGGAGAAGGCCAAGCACTTCGCAGACCACCCCGACCACAAGGAGCAAGTGGAACAGGCCTACTCGAGCGCAGGAGAAGAGTGCAAGCTCACCCTGATCAACGTCTCCGCGGTCGAGAACTGGTTCGATCCGAGCAGGGGGCCGAGGTCCGCCGAGAAGCGCAGCGCGCCCCTTGCCCCCTGCGCGGGGCACTGCCGAGTCAGCGACATGAACCTCGAGGGGGGCACCTGGCGGCGAGACGCCACCTGCGAGCGGAGCGATGGCGAGACGGAGCGCTTCCGAGCAGGCGAGCCCCTAGGCGCGCTGCTCAAGGGCCGACGCAAGGCGGAACGCGCGAGGGTCTTCGAGGCCATCGACGCGCGGGGGCAGCCGAGAGCCTGGACGGACGAGCCGGCGGCAAGCTGGGTAATCGACTTCATCGAGCAGGAACACGGCCAGAGCCTCGTGTTCGCAGACTGCCTCTTGAGCCAGCGGGCCGAGGCAATGGCGCTGCGAGCGTGGCTCAAGAATATCATCCACGCGCCCATGGCCTCCGACGCCACGCGCTTCTTGCAAGAGCCCGACGCCCACGAGCACAGCCAGCTCACGGCCAAGATCCGAGAGGTCAAAGCCGAGATGCACTGGGCCAGGGGGCAAGACTGGCCCCGGAAGACCAAGGCCGAGCCCCAGAACGAGCACAGGTCCCCGACACAATGGGGGCCCTACGAGTGCCTCTACTGCGCCCCCGAGGCCTACACCCGCGAGCAGAACAAGGACGCGGTGCCGCTCCAAGGGCTGCGAGCCAACCGGATGCTCGTGGCCCGGCCGACAGAGCAAGGCGAGCTCAAGGTCGTCACGGGCATGGGGCCGTGGAGCTACTCCAGCGTGGCCGGCCGCGGCATCGGGAACAGCCTGGCGCAAGAGCGCCTCGAGGGCATCCAGAGCTGGCCCGAGGGCGCGCCGCCAGTGCCCGAGTGGGGCGTCCTCGACGGCAACTGCTTTCACAACGACGGCTTGCCGAGGTACTACGAGGATGGCGAGAACCCCTGCCTCCTGGAGCTCCGAGAGATGGACCTCGAGCTCACCGACGAGCAGAAGGGCGTTCTCAAACCGCCAGAGGAGCGGATCAAGGACACCAAGTTCCCGCGCGCCCTCGAGAACAGGAACAAGTTGGCACGGGCAATTGACCGCAGGAACAAGTTGGCGCCCAAGTTCGCGGGCCAGTTCCCGGGCAAGCACGTTCGCAAGTGGCAGCGCGAGAAGGGCAAAGCTGGCGGCGAGACCTCGCTCGAGCACCTCAGCAGAAGCGCAGCCTTGGCGAAGCTCACAGGCCGGCCGCCGAAGGCGCACGCGAGCTTCTCCAAGAAGTTCAAACAGAAGCGGCAAGCGGAGAAGAACAGCAAGAAGAAGGACAAGGCCAAGCAGAAAAGCGGCCTCGAGGCTTGCGAGGACCCCCCCCCCCGGCACGGCAAGGTGGCGCGCGTCGCCAAGGAGGGCAACCGCGAGGGCAGGCGCGGCAGATTGCAGGACGTCTGGCAAGTCCTGGGCACCGAGAGCGAGCGCCGCCTGCGCGTCCTCGAGGTGGAAACCGCGGCGATCTTCCAGATCAACACCAGCGAGGCGTCGAGGGTTACAGGCACTCGTTAGCTTGAGCCTGCTTCTGCCTGGGGCGGCGGAAGCAGGCGGAAGCAGGCGGAAGCAGGCGGAAGCGGAAGCAGGCGGAAGCTTGCGAGCGCCTGCGAATCCCGAGCGCCACAGGTCACGATCGAGCAGAACTACAAGTTCCCCAAGCCGCAGAAGCTCGACTGGCGCCAGACGAAACACGCTCGCCGCACCGCGCTCGCCAAAAAGTACGCGATCATGAACTGCGAGCAGATCTTCAAGGGCGACACCCTCGAGCTGGACACGGCGCACGCGCTGCTGGGCGAGATCGAGGAGCGAGGGGGCGTCCCCGACAACGTGCTGGTGGTCGAACCCACGACGGCCGTCACCTGGGCTCGAGACGGCCAGGGCGAGGACGCACCCGCCGCCCAGCAACCCGAGGAGCAAAAACGCTGGGCCGAGAGGGTCGACAAAGCCCAGCACGTGCTGGTCCGCGTGCACTCCGAAGCGCCCGCGCACTACACGTACCTCAAGGTCGGCGGTCGCTGCAATGCCCCCCCACCCCAGGGTGCCTCCAGCGTTTCGCTCCGGTTTGGAGCGGATCCTGGAGGCGCCCTGGGCAGGGGGCACTTGCGGCAATCCCCGCCGGGTCTCGAGGATCGACGGGGGCGGCGTCGAGGTGGACTACCGTGACGCCCTCAAGCAGCCGTCCGAGAACGCCAAGCAGGCCCGAAAGGGCCACATGCAAACTCACGCCTACACCCCACGATTTCAGAAGGGGGGAAGGTGGCGTTCACTTCGCCCGGGAGTTTCCGAGCGAGGTGTACCCCGCTTTTCTCCTCCTCAGAAACCGTGGGTCGGGCTCACACGCGGCCTCCCAAGGCCGCCACGAGGATCCTCCGCAAGCTCGGCGCCGTTGGCCCTGGCGAGCATTGCCCAGCACCGAGCAACAAACGATACCAAGTTGACGGTTGGAGCTGCGGCCTCTGGGCAAGCCGCCGGATCGAGCGCGCCCTGCGCGAGATCCGCGGCGATGGCCGCCAAATGCCAGCAGCTCTCCACGCCGTGGTCGTTCGAGGGAACGAGTTCATCAATACACTCAAGGAAGCGAGCGACAACGACGCGGCGATGGCCAAGGCCAAGGCCAAGGCCAAGGCCAAGGCCAAGCACAACTCCAACCCTTGCAAGGGCCCCACGGCGGCCGAGCCGAAGTACGGCAGCTACGAGGAGGCTAGCGCCGCCGCCCAGCTTTGCACCAAATGTCTCCCATGCAAGGACGAATCCAAAGGATGCCGTGCTTGCATGGGAGAGTGGTTCGAAGTCCAGCGCAAAAGGGGGTTCTTGGCCAGATCGGCAAAGGACCTCTCTAGCGCTGGCAAAACCTAGGCGCCTGCTTAGCCACGAGCCTCGAGATCGCTCGAGTCAGCCTTGTGCCCTGCGCCTCTGCGGGCAAGTAGCCACGAGCCTCGAGATCGCTCGAGTCACCCTTGTGTCGTGCGCCTCTGCGGGCAAGTAGCCACGAACCTCGAGATCGCTCGAGTCAGGCTTCTGTAGTGCGCCTGGTTCAACCTCCTCCTCCTCCTCCATCATCGTCATCTTCATCATAATCATAACTTACCTTCCCCGGGAAAATCCTGTATTATCCCCGCGGGCACCGCGAACTTTATTATCCCAGAGGGTTTATTATCGCCCGCACAGGGTTAATTCGACGGCCATCTTCAAGCATGGCACCGAAGACAAATTTACCGACTAGAAGAGAACCCTGGGCCCACGCCCTTTCCGGGAAAAAGAAAGCTATAACTGCGCCAAAAGATAGTTCTTGAACATGACGCGGACCTACACACACGAACCACTTCGAAGAGGTCTGAGAGCAAGAACCCGCTCATCGTCAGACGGTGGCGGATCCGTGTCGCGGACCCAGAGGTCAAACCACATCTCCTGAAGGACAGCTCGAAATACACGTCGGTCGAAGGAAGTACATAGACGTTTGGAGCAAGAAAGCTGTTCCAAATGACTGGGATTCGGCCACCCCCATTGGTTGCCAAGTGCTCTGAAGCACTTCGACTATTGAAGTAGTAAGTCGCTTTCAACAAATGGCAGGTGATGCAACACAAAACTCATAACCAACGACCGATACTAACCATTTGCTATAATATAAGCTCGCTCAAAGAAGCTGCCAAGGGGACCATGCAGACAAGACGGCGCCTTAACAGGCAGAGCGGTGAAACGGCTGGGAAGAAGAGGGCTGCGCTGGGCGGGCAAGATAAATCTCAATACACCAACAACATCTGCCGTTAGGAACAAGCAATACGATTGATTTTATGCATGAAAATTAATGCGTGAAGCTGTGATTGCTCATACAAACGAGCCCGTGCACTACATCCCCAAACTGCAACAGCGAAAGACAAACGGCTGGCAAGTCCAAGTTCGCCAGCAGAGTATCCACAGTGATTCGGAGATCCGGTATGAGCCTCCCCCCCTCGGCTATCGCACATATAGCAGAAGGAGAGACGAGGGAGTGCGAGAGTCCAATAAGGGCACGAGTCAAACAGCTATAGCAAAAGAGAGGTAGACAACAACATGATCGACCCACGAACCCGGAAAATAATATAGAAATGTAAGGCATGCATGGCAACGTTTCAAAGACACTTGCTTGGGCGACGAGCAACTGCAATGCTGAACGTATCGATCTTGATGTACTGTGCCGACGGCTGCGCTGTGCTGCGCCTGAACTGCGATGTGCCATGCCGCGATTGTGCTCTGTAGTGTTGTGGATCGGGTCCTCCTTTGCATCCGAGTCCTGACCGAACTGATCTGGATCTTAAGATCGAGCTGCCTGAGCAGATGGCAGCTGCCCCAGAACTGATCGACAGAGGGGACATGCCAGGAGGACGCGCCGCGGAACGTCCCAAGGGACGCGCCAAGCGACGTGCCAGGGGACGTGCCATGGGCACGCACCGGGGGACGTGCCAAGGGGACGCGCTGCGGAACGTGCCAATGGACGTGCCGCGGGACGTGCCAGGGGACGCGCCGCGCGACGTGCCAGGTGGACTCGCCAAGGAACGCACCAAGGAACGTGCCAGGTTGCAATGCGGAGTGGATCGATCTTGATGTACCGTGCCGAGGGCTGTGCTGCGCTGCGCCGTGCTGAATTTCGATGTGCCATGCCGCGATTGTGCTCTATAGCGTTGTGAATCGAGTCTTCCTTTGCATCCGAGTCCTGACCGAACTGACATGGATCTCAAGCTCGTAGCTGCCTCACAACTAATTGACAAGGGGGCATGCTAGGAGGACGCGCCGCGGAACGTCCCAAGGGACGCGCCAAGCGACGTGCCAAAGGACGTGCCATGGGAACGCACCGCGGGACGTGCCAAAGAGACGCGTAACGGAACGTGCCAATGGACGTGTCACGGGACGTGCCAGGAGACACGCCGCGCGACGTGCCAAGGGGATTCGCCACGGGACGCGCCACAGAACGTGCCAGGGAACGTGCCAGGTTGCAATGCTGAGTGTATCCATCTTGATGTACCGTGCCGAAGGCTATGCTGTGTTGCGCCGTGCTGAATCGCGATGTGCCATGCCGCGATTGTGCTCTATAGCGTTGTGGATCGAGTCCTCCTTTGCATCCGAGTCCTGACTGAACTGATATGAATCTTAAGCTCGAGCTGTCTGAGCACATAGTAGCTGCCCAACAGCTAATTGACAAGGGGACATGCTAGGAGGACGCGCCGCGGAACGTCCCAAGGGACGCGCCAAGCGACGTGCCATGGGAACGCACCGCGGGACGTGCCGAAGGGACGCGTTACGGAACGTGCCACTGTACGTGCCAATGGACGTGCCACGGGACATGCCAGGGGACACGCCGCGCGACGTGCCAGGGGGATTCGCCACGGGACGCGCCACGGAACGTGCCAAGGAACGTGCCAGGTTACATTGCTGAATGTATCCATCTTGATGTACCGTGCCGAGGGCTGTGCTGTACTGCGCCGTGCTGAATTGCGATGTGCCATCCCGCGAGTGTGCTTTATAGCGTTGTGGATCGAGTCCTCCTTTGCGTCCGAATCCTGACCGAACTGATATGGATCTTAAGCTCGAGCCGCCTGAGCACTTAGTAGCTCCCTCAGGGCTAATTGACAGGGAACATGCTAGGAGGACGCGCCGCGGAACGTTCCAAGGGACGCGCCAGGCGACGTGCCATGGGGACGCACCGCGGGACGTGCCAAAGGGGACGCGCTACGGAACATGCCGATGGACGTGCCACGGGACGCGCCACGGAACGTGCCAGGGAACGTGCGAGGCGACATGCCAGGGGGCATACGCGTCGTTTGAGCTCGGGGCAGCCATGTTAGATACCCTCCTGTGTGGGACATGGTTCCAGCTCGGAACCGCCATGGTGGATACTCCCTGGGTGGCGTGGACACGTGCAAGCACGCGGTTCCAACGCGGGACCACCATGTTAGATACCCACCTGGGACCACCATGTTAGATACCCGCCTGGGTGGCCTGCACACGAGAAAACACGTGGTTCCAGCTCGGGACCAACATGTTGGATACCCCCCTGGGCGACCTAGGCACGTGAAAACACGTGGTTCCAGCGCGGGACCACTATGTTGGATACCCACCTGGGTGCCCTGAACATGTGAAGCGACGTGGTTCCAGCTCAGGGCCAGCATGTTGGATATCTCTTTGGGTGGCGTGGACATGTGAAAACACGCTGTTCCAGCGCGGGGCCACCATGTTAGATACACCCTCTGGGCGACCGGGGCACGTGAAAACACGTGGTTCCAGCGCGCGACCAACATCTTAGACACCCCCTGGGTGGCCTCGACAAGTGAAACTCGTGGTTCCAGCTCGGGACCAACATGTTAGATACCCACCTGGGTGGCCTGTACACGTGGAAATACGTGGCCCCAGCGCGGGACCACCATGTTAGATACCCACCTGTGTGGTCTGGGCGCATGAAAATATTGCACCAGCTAGGGACCATCATGTTAGATACCCACCTGGGTGCCCTGGACACGTGAAGCGACGTGGTTCCAGCTCGGGCACAGCATGTTGGATACCCCTGTGTGTGGCCTGGACACGTGACAACACGTGGCTCCAGCTCGGGACCACCATGTTAGATGCCCCCCCTGGGAGACCTGGGCACTTGAAAACACGTGGTCCCAGCGCGGGACCACCATGTTGGATACTTCGCTTCTGTGCGCCCTGGACACGTGAAAACACATGGTACCAGCTCGGGACCGCCATGTTAAATACCTATCTGGGTGCCCCGAACACGTGAAACGACGCGGCTCCAGCTCGGGACCACCATGTTAGATAGCCGCCTGGGTGGCGTGGACACGTGAAAACACATGGTTCCAGCGCGGGGCCACCATGTTAGATACGCCCCATATGCGGCCTGGGCACGTAAAAACACGTGGCTCCAGCTGAGGGCCACTATGTTAGACGCCCCCTTTCTTTGCGGCCTGGACACGTGAACACACGTGGTTCCAGCTAGGGACCATCATGTTAGACCTATACGACCACCCTTCGGCTGATACGGAAGTTCGGGGGGAGGAACCAACGTCTAACTCGATCGGTCTCACTATCGATCTCACTATCGGTCTCGCTCGATCGATCTCACTCATTCGACCGATCTCATACTCGATCTGACTATCGATCTCACAATCGATCTCACTATCGATCTCACTATCGATCACAAAATCGATCTCACATTCGGTCTGACTATCGATCCCGCTATCCATATCACAATCGATCTCACAATCAATTTCATCATCATCATCATCGTCAACATCATCGTCATCACCGTCATCAACATCATCATCACCACCATCGTCGTCATCATCATCATCATCAGCATCATCATCATCAGCATCATCATCATCATCAGCATCATAATCATCATCAGCATCAGCATCATCATCATCATCGGGACACTATCACCATCATCATCACCTCATCACCATCATCATCAACCTCATCACCAGCATCACCATCATCACCATCAGCAGCATCATCATCATCACCATCATCATCATCATCATCATCATCATCGGGACACCATTATTGTTACCAGCATCATCGACATCATCATCATCATCATCATCATCATCATCATCATCATCATCATCATCATCATCATCATCATCATCATCATCATCATCATCGGGACACCCTCACCAACATCGGAACACCGCCATCACCATCAGCATCACCATCTCATCAGCATCAGCAACATCATCAACATCATCATCATCATCATCATCATCATCATCATCATCGGGGCACCATTATCATCATCATCATCAGCAACATCATCATCAACAGCATCATCATCATCATCATCGGAACACCATCATCATCGTAACCATCGTCATCACCATCATCATCATCATCGGGACACCATCATCATCAACAACAGCATCATCATCATCACCATCATCGGGTCACCATCATCGAAATCATCCTCATCACCTTGACATCATGCTCATCATCAACATCATCATCATCTGGACACCATCATCGTTATCATCATCATCAACATCATCATCATCATCATCATCATCATCATCATCATCATCATCGGGACACCATCGTCATCATCATCATCACCATCACCATCATCATCATCATCAACATCGTCAAAATCATCATCATCGGGACACCATCATCATCATCATCATCATCATCATCATCATCATCATTATCATCACCTCATCATCAACATCATCAGGATCATCAACATCATCATCATCATCATCGGGACACCATCATCATCAGCAACATAATCATCATCAACAGTATCATCATCGGGACACCATCATCATCATCACCATCACCATCATCATCATCAACATCGTCAACATCATCATCATCAACGGGACACCATCATCATCACCATCACCATCATCATCATCAACATCAGTGATATCATCATCATCACCATCATCGTCATCATCATCATGATTGTCAGCATCATCATCATCATCATCATCATCATCATCATCATCCGTCATCATCATCATCATCATCATCATCACCATCATCGGGTCACCGCCATCACCATCAGCATCAGCATCATCATCATCATCATCATCATCATCATCATCATCATCATCATCATCGGGACACCGACGGGACATCGGCGGGACACCGGCGGGACACCGCGGGCCACCGGTTGCGGGAAGGGAGTCATTTGGTCCGGCCGCGCCTCAGCCGGAGGCGGGACACCGGCGGGACACCGCGGGCCACCGGTTGCCGGAAGGGAGTCATTTGGTCCGGCCGCGCCTCAGCCACAGGAGACTTTCCTCTCGTCCGCCCACGCAGCTTCGCCTCGCCCGCACGCACGGCACGCAAGAACACGAAACCGAAACCGATTTCCGGGTAGGGGGGCTCTACGTTCCATTTCGATCTCACCCCCTCACCTCCGATACCCACCTGGGTGGCCTGGACACGTGAAAACACGTGGTTCCAGCTCGGGACCACCATGTTAGATACCTCCTGGGCCCTCCAAGCGAAATTCCTGCAACTTGATCGACCCACGTACCCGGAAAGGAATATAGAACTGTCACGCATGGCAACGTTTTCAAAGACACCTGATTGGGTGACGGGCAAATGCAATGCTGAGTGTATCGAACTTGATGTACCCTGCCGAAGGCTGTGCTGTGCTGCACCGTGCTGAACTGCGATGTGCCATGCCGCGATTGTGCTCTGTAGCGTCGTGGATCGAGTCCTCCTTTGCATCCGAGTCCTGACCGAACTGATCTGGATCTTAAGCTCGAGCTGCCTGAGCACATCGTAGCTGCCCCAGAACTGATCGACAGAGGGGACATGCCAGGAGGACGCGCCGCGGAACGTCCCAAGGGACGCGCCAGGCGACGTGCCAGGGGACGTGCCATGGGGTCGCACCGCGGGACGTGCCAAGGGGACGCGCTTCGGAACGTGCCAATGGATGTGCCACGGGATGTGCCAGGGGACGCGCCACGCGACGTGCCAGGGGGACTCGCCACGGAACGTGCCAGGAAACGTGCCAAATTGCAAGGCTGAGTGTATCGATCTTGATGTACCGTGCCGAAGTCTGTGCTGTGCTGCACCGTGCTGAATTGCGATGAGCCATGCCGCGATTGTGCTCATAGCGTCGTGGATCGAGTCTTCCTTTGCATCCGAGTCCTGAACGAACTGATCTGGATCTTAAGCTCGAGCTGCCTGAACACATAGTAGCTGCCCCAGAACTAATTGACAGGGGGACATGCCAGGAGGACGCGCCACGGAACGTCTCAAGGGACGCGCCAAGCGACAAGCCAAGGGACGTGCCATGGGGTCGCACCGCGGGACGTGCCAAGGGGACGCGCTACGGAACGTGCTGGGGACAAACGTTTCGCTCGAGACATCCTGTCAAAATCCAAGGAAATCCTGGAACATTTGGTTCCAGCCCAGGACCACCATGTTACGTACCCCCTGAGTGGCCTGGAAACGTGAAAACACGTGGTTCCAGCTCGGGACCACCATGTTAGATACCCCCCTGGGTGGCCTGAACACATAAAAACACACGGTTCCAGCCCGGGACCACCATGTTAGATACCCCCCTGGGTGGCCTGAACACGTGAAAACACGTGGTTCCAACTCGGGACCACCATGTTAGATACCCCCACTGTGTGGCGTGGACACGTGGAAACACATGGTTCCAGCTCGGGACCACGTGCAAATTCACACTTTACCACGTAATTCATCGCAGAATAATTCCGCCGGCCCTCTTCCCGCATGTGATTTATCGCAGAATAATTCCGCCGGCCCTCTTCCCGTCGATTCCGGGGGCAAACTTCTAAAAGAGAACTCTGGGCTCCAGACCTCGTTATGTCTCGTGGATTCCGCACTCAACGCGCCGCACCCTTTTTTAACAAAGGAAAGCGGTGGTCTGCGGACCCCGTTATTTATCGAGGATCCGAGATGGGGGGCAAACTTTCCTCGAGCGGGCACACGAAAAACGCACTTGTTCAACTGCAAATTCACACTTTACCTCGAAATTTATTACAAATAATTTCGCCGGCCCTAGAGCCGTCGGTTCCAGGGGTAAACAACTAAAAGAGAATCCTGGGCCTACGCCCTTTCCGGGGAAAACGAAACATGATCGACCCACGAACCCAGAAAGGGATTTAGAACTGCGAGGAATGTAGACGTTCCCAAGCACCTCAATTGGGCGATGGGCAGTGGTAATGCTGAAGATATCAATGGTGATGACGCTGTGCCGCGCCGCACAGTGACGTGCCAGTTGACGCGCCACTAAACGTGCCAGTGGACGTGCCAGGGGACGTGCCAGGGGGCCGCGCGATATGCCAGGGGGACGCGCCACGGGACGCGCCACGTGCCGGGGGGACGTGCCGGGGGACGCATCGCGCGACGCGCCCAGTGGAGGCGCCAGGGAACGTGCCAGGTATCGATGGTGATGCTACTGTGCCAGGGGCTGTGTTACGCTTCTCTACGACGCTGCGTCCGCGCTCCTAGGACCGCGCTCCCTCGTGAATGACGCAGTGTCCACGCTCCCAGAGCCGCGCTCCCTCGTGAATAACGCAGTGTCCACGCTCCTAGGGCCACGATCCCTAGTGAATTACGCTGGGTTCGCGCCTCCAGGGCCAGGATCCCTCGTCAATTACGCTGCGTCCGCGCTCCCAGGGCCAGGATCTTTTGCAAATTACGAGGCATCTGCGTTCCCAGGGCCACGATCCTTTGTAAATAACAGTCCGACCGCACGCCCAGAACGACCTGGGCATCCTGCAGCGCCCAAGCCTTTCAAGCGCTGCAAAACAAGCGTTTCGCTCGCGACATTCTCAGAGACTCGGCACGCAGGGTACGCCATGCCACTACGACCACAGACACCAACCAAAATTACTGCATCTTCACAAACACCACTACCCGTAGCTCATCCCACTATTCGTACGCATCCTACGATTAGCACTACGAATACTACTGCAACAACGCCAACAAGACTGATAACACTACGTCGGCGACTACTTCTACATTGTAATACGACGACAGCCAACAATGTCACGGCTGAGTCAAGATAACACAACTACTACAACTGATACTGGCACTGTCAAGATCTATGAACACGATACGAGATGGGCTTTTAACAAATGTGGCACGGGTAACCACATAAGCACACGAAATTCAAAAGTGCAATGATAGAGCGACGACATACCATGAGGAACATCATGTCGACTGGCACTGTCTCGATATACGCATGGGTGGAGCACGAGAACGGAAACGAGTGGTGCGTTAGCGCGTCGAAAGAACTCAACGCGCCCGTTTTCACAACGATCCCAATGATGTCACACTCTGCTGCACATTGTGCCCAACACGCCCTGATTTGCCGTCCCTCCAAGGGCACCTCACCATGGCAATCGCCATCGGTGCAACGAAAAGCTCGATGAAAGTCACCTGGGGCACCCGTTGCGCCCAACACCACGGGAGGATTAAGCGGGACGCCACAATCAAAAGGAGGCACGAGCAAGGAGCAAAGCAATCGAGACGTGCCACACGAGGAATACGAGGACACATAACGAAAGAGTTTGAAGAATAGAAGCCGTCGAGCCACGCAATGCGCACATCGTGACGCATCTGGCGCGCATGCAACACGTGAGCCAGGAAGGCTGAGCTCGCTCTGCGCGTTACCCTTTTGGCGCTGGGGCCTGCGACTGGGAGCGAAGTTTCTGACGCAAGAAGGGCAATTCCGTGCAACCAGCGGTTTGAGAACGATTCGACCATCATTCGTGTGCCCGGAAGTCAGGCACTGGCGCGCACACACACACACACAAACACAAGTTCTATGTTGAGCACGGCAGAGGCGATCCGCACGGGCGTTCGATATCGTCGGGGACACGCGAGAAATCCCACCAGCTCTTTGGGCGTGAGTGGTTTGGAGAGCTCTCTCTGTTCTCAACCCCCCTTCTTCTCCTTCGGGGAGGGGTTTACCCCTCCCCCTACCCCCTCCCCCTGGGCCTGGAGAGGGCCTTTCGCGGGTCGTCAGGGGGGTCATTTTCGACTCCTGGGAGGGCTAACATGGTGGACCCACGAACCCGGAAAGGGATAAAGACATGTGCAGCATGGTCACGTTTTCACGATACCCAACTGGGCGACATCTCAC
>CAUYUJ010003625.1:122500-179534 GCA_963575745.1 Prorocentrum cordatum
GGGCCTGACAATCACAGCTCCTACCTTTCTTGCAGCCGAAACGCCGCTTCGCCTCATAATATGAAGATCCACTTATAATTAATACCGCAGCCACCCATGTAGCCCCAACGCGCGCGCGACGCACAGTCGACACGGCCGCGCACACACGTGGGCCTTGAGAACGTCTCTAGGAGAGATCCTTGAAGGGATTGTCCGACGCGGAGTCCATGATGAGATCTCCAGACATTGCTGCGTCCGTAGCCTGCCTCATCTGGGCAAAAATAAACCTCTGCGGCTCGACTCTGCGATGGTCTTACTGTTGGCCAGTTCGTGCCAGGTAACGATCTGCTACGCTGAGCTCCTTGGTCCACTGAGGAACCCATCTCACGTGCTTGGAAACGAGCTTGGCCACGATAGCCGGGAGGTCGGAGTCTTCGACCTTCTCGCCCGAGCACGCGCGGGCACTCGGACGCGCCGCGGGGATGGCCCGCGCCGCAGGGTGCATCCTGACCGCGCGGTTCCAGAGTCTACACCAGCCAAAGACAAGCTGATTCGCCTGCACCTCGCCCCAGATCCACCATCCCCATCGCAGCGTGGATCACGACCGCAAGGGCGCAAGCGCTGCCTTCGGTCTGGCACCGCTGCCTGGGGGCGCGCATCTCGGGATAGCCTGCGCGACGCCCGCGGCCCACCTGCAGCGCGAAAGCGCCAGAGCACAGGTTCATCTCTGGGCAAGCGTCAGACGACGCATGCGCCACGCAGTGAGCGCCTGACGCGCGGCGAAGTGTTCCTTCGTAGAAAATGCCAAACACGCATTCGCAGCTCCATGGTCCTGGTTCCAACTCGAACAGGCCCGCCTTGCCCCGGGTAGATGCCAGCGCTGCCGAGCTGGCGCCGTAGCTGGCGGCCTCGATATCGGTACCCTTCTTGCCGAGCTCCTGGCCGCCTGCATCTCCCCAGCGCGCGTCGTCGACGCATCCATGGCCCACCGCTGCCCAGTCGGATGCGCACATGGACCCCTGACGAGGGCCATCGATGAGTCCTGAGAGATGCCCGCACGAATGAACAAGGATCCTCTGGCCACTTGGACTCCCCGGAGTGAGCCTCCACAACCTGGACGGCCGAAACAGCCGCAGTGAAAGAGAGGGTAGAATAGGTGGTCCCTCGCCACGCCAACTCTCGCACGCGCATACCAGTTGTGGCTCGTCATGGATCTGAAATCAAGTCTGTTCTTCCTGGACAATGAGTAGGCCTGCCTCCAGCGACCGCTGATGTTCTCTTCTTAGGGTCCGACGATTATCTCGCCACTTTCTGCTCGAGACTCTTCCAGTCCTGGGGTAGAGGCGCAATGGCCGATATCCAGAATGTCCCCAAGAGCCTTCTCGCCTTCTGTCGGCAGCCCCCCCCCCCAGCTGTCGACGACGAACTTTTTGCCCCCTCGAGGAAGGCGCCGTAGGTTCCTGCCCATATTCGGAAGTTCGCGGTCGTTCGCGCTAGGGGCGATGGCCAACGCCGCGGGGCCCCAGCCAGGCAGGTCGCCGAGTGGGGCCCACATGAACTCTGACACCGGGCGAGAGTCGGACGGATCCTGGATCTCGGTCACACCTGGAAGCACGCGTAGAGCAGCTCGCAGTTACCGTTCTCGTCTGCTGCCTAAACGTATGTCTGCGCAGTCTCGCGCTCATGCGCATCGCGCGACTCGACCAGGCCCGAGGCGACGCCGAGAGGCATGCGCGTTAGCAGCTTCAGCCAGACATGGGAAGTAGGCTGTCTCGGGCGCTGATGCTGCGCGGCATTCATCTCCGACAAGAAGAAGATCGTTGAAGGTCGCGTTGGGGCTCGGATCCTGAGAGCCCAGCTGAACGCAGCTCTCCAGCATCAAGTAGTAGATCGCGTCAGCGGACGGCCAGAATCCGCCCCTTTCGAGCTCGGATGGCTAGTCCTTCGTCGCATCCGCTTGCTTCGCCATGTCTTGCCTCAGCTGCGGGATCATCTCTCTCCACCGTCGCGACGTGACGCGGCGGCTGCGCGCGTGCTGGCAGGAGGTCTGGTAGCTCGACGAGGTCACCCACATTGATCCAGGCATGGCAGTTATCTCCGGCAGGGGATCCCAAGCCTTGAACTCCCTGATACGCCGCCCCACCACGAGAACGATGCTGCGGCCCCTTCCACCTTGGGATGCCCCTGGAGGAGAATCCCGCTGATTTTTTCTTGCGAGGTGGGATGGCGGTCTTGCCCCCGGAATCCCCGCCATGATGTCCGGTGGGATGCGCGGCCCAGCTTCTTCCTCGAGCCCCCGACTGGCCGCGCGCCCGGCGGCGAAGTCGACGTCCAAATTCCGCCCGCGGGCGGCGCCCATATCCGCCCGATCGATTTGCCTTCGCGGGGTGGCAACCGCATCGGGGCACGCCGCCGTGGAGCTTCGACGATGGACCAGGGCGTCGACGCCGTCGCCATCGCCGGGGAACAGGACGCGGTCAGCGACGGCCCCGACGTGCCTCGGCCCTGGGGGGGGTGGCCCGTGCTCCTCGGCCGCTCCCTCAGCTGTCTCCTCGGCCGTCTCCTCGGCCGCCCCCTGGGCCGCGTCGTCAACGAGGTTCGCGTTGGCGCGAGGGCGCTGTGCATCGTGCGCAGGTCATTTGGATCCTCTCGCCCTCGGAGCCCCGCCCTCTGGCGCCCCCGGAAGCGGCCCGGGCCCTTCCTTCCATGTCAGTAGATTCTCCCGCTGGCCAGGGCCGTGGCAATGAGCGTCCTCTCCGCGAAGCCATCGTAAGCGTCTCGCAATGCTGCGGGTAGTTGCCGCCGTAGGCGTCGTCGCCTGATGCCGCGACAAAGCGTTCACCGCGGGATCTTCCGCCTGTCCGTCTCCGCGCTCGTTCGAGCCCTCGCCCTCGACCTCCTCGGCCCGCTCGGCTCGGCGCTTGGCATTCCTGTTCTGGCGGCGCCTTCGATGCCGATCCATTCCGGATTGCATTGCCTCCTCGGTCGCAAGGCGACCCCGCGTAGACCTGGGCCTGCGACGCCGGGCGGCCATAGACAGCCGGGGGGATCAAGACAGAAATGCGACTGCGAAAAAAATGCTTTTCTACAACGCTAATGATGCCAGAGAAAAACCCAATCCTAATCTTTGAGAGAGCGTGATCCACCGCCGCTTTACTGTGGAAAATTGCCAACCTTTTCCTCTGGAGCCCGGGGTTCCCCCCCCCCCCCCCTCCGAAAATCCCCCCCCCCCCCCCCCCCCTGCTGGGGCCCCTCCCCCCCCCCCCCCTCCCCCAAAACCCCCCCTCCCCTAACCCCTCCCCCCCCCCCCCCTCCCGCTCGAAAACCGGGGGGGGGTCACTACCGTTCGAACCCCTCCCCCCTCCCCCCCCCCCTCGGATCCGAAAACCGGGGGGGGTCACTACCGGTTCGAACCCCCCCCCCCCCCCCCCCCCCCCCCCCCCCCCCTACTCACCGCCAGCAAACGACTCCCGGTCCCCACCACCGTCCGCATCACATCCCCCACTGGTGTTCCCAGCACCACTGTCCTCACCACCGCTGTCCCCACTGGTTCCACCACCGCCCCTACTGTCCCCACCAGTGGCCCCACCACTGTCGCACTGTCCCCGCTGTCCCCAGAACTGTTCCCACCACGGTTCCACTCTCCCCACTGTCTCCACGGCCCCAACCACTGCCCGACTATCCCCACTGTCCCCACTGTCCCACTGACTCCTCCGCTGTCCCACTGAGCTGTCCCACTGTTCCCACCACTGTCCCCACTGTCCCCACCACTGTCCCCACTGTACCTTTGTCCCATTGTCCCACCGCCGTCCTCGCCACCGCCTTCACCACTGTCCCCACCACCATTGTACCCTCCACTGTCCCACTGTTCCCACCTCATTCCCATTGTCCCCACACCACTGTCCCCACCACCACCGTCACCACCACTGTCCACTGTCCCCCCCTGTTCCCACCATTGCCCCCACCACTGTCCCCGCCACTACCGTCCCCACCACTGTCCCACTGTCCCACTGCCCCCACCACTGTCCCGCTATCCCCTCCCCGCTGTCCCCGCCAACACCGCCCCCGCCACTGTCCGCGCCCCCACTCGGTTTTCGAGGGAGGGGGGGGTTCGAACCGGTAGTGACCCCCCCCGGTTTTCCGGATCCGGGGGGGGGGGGGGGGAGGGGGGTTCGAACCGGTAGTGACCCCCCCCCCCCTTTTCATGATGAGCAGGGGGGGAGGGGGGGGGGGGGGGGGTTCGAACCGGTAGTGACCCCCCCCGTTTTTCCGGAGGGGGGGGGGAAAGGGGGAGGGGTTCGAACCGGTAGTGACCCCCCCCGGTTTTCCGCCAGCAGCGGTAGAACACGCTCTTTCTAATCTTTTTAAGGATATAGGGCTCTGGGGCTAAAGGGCTATAGGGCTATGGGGCTATAAGGCTATAGGGCTAGAGGGCTGGCTATAGGGCTATGGGGCTATCGGGCTACATGGCCATGGGGCTAGAGGGCTAGAGAGCTAGAGGGCTAGAGGGCTATATGGATATAATATTATAATGGCATAAAACTATAGGGCCACTCGGGTTATAGGGATAGGAAGCTATTGGGGCTATAGGGCTGGAAGGCTATAGGGCTAAAAACCATAAAACTCTAAAGTAATAAAGCTATAGGGCTACCAGGCGGGCGCCCGGGCACCCCCGGGCACGCCCGGGCGCCCAAACACTCGGGCTACCCCAGGCACCCGGGCGCCCGAGCGCGCGGCGAAAATCGGCGGCAAACCTAACCTAACCATATGAACCCACTAGGACCCCTACAGAGGCAAGCCCTGCTTGGGGAACGACTAGCTGCTGCCTAGCTTCCGAAGCGACGGGAACGCGCGCGCGATGGGCGACGACGGGCCCGCGGCGGCGTCGCGCCGAATCAAACCGCGGCCCCGCGCGCCATCGACAAGGAACGCCGCGCCTCCGCGAGCATAGGGCGCGCCGAAACTTGGCTGGCGCTCTCCTGGTGGACGCCGTGCGCTTCGAAAGTTATGCCCCGCGGTTGTCCCACATTGATGGCCCAGGTCAAAACGTGCATCGGGCCCGCCGGCGGAATAATTTCGACCAGGGGGTCACCGACGAGCGCGCTGCCCCCCGCGTCACCAGGGCAGCTCGTGAGGGCCCTCGTCTCGCAGAAGTGGGCGCGGAGCCCGTATCTGGCAGCATTCGCCTGGAGGCGTGCAACAGTTTCGAAAAGTTGCGCTTGTTCTGTGCAAGCAGCAGCACCTCGCTGGCAAATATCAAGCTCGCCAACGGCATCTCCTGGTCGTCTACGACGAAGCCAGCACATTGTCCAGCGCGTCTCCTGTTGAGCCCGTACCACGTTGTCTTCAACGCCCTAAAACAAGACCCCATGACTGCAATGAACAGGAGCGCGCTGATCGGGCCCCCCTGCTTCACTCCCCTGGTGAAGCTGACAAGGCGGGACCCCGCGCCAGCAGCAACCGTTGCAGTCTGATCAGCGCACAACTTCCGAAGCAGCCGAATATACGATTCCTCGAAAGCAAACTCGCGCAGCACATCCCGCAACGCCTCGCCCACAAATCCTGGTTCCACTCGCCGCGCTTCTAGATCAGAAGTGTCAATGCGAATGGTCTTCATTGGAAAACTGGGCGGTCGGCGGCTTGATCTTGCGCTTGGTGTGCTCTGGCCGCATATTAGAAGCGATTGCAGATCGTGCGAGCAAAGAGTTTGTACCAATATCGGAAGAATCACGATGGGTCTGCAAGTACTCGGGAAGGCGGGGTCTCGTTCTTGAACAGCACAACCAGGCTCGCGTCTCCACGAATCGGGCGGCGCTCTCTGGCGGGAAGACTGAATTAAAACATACAAGAAGTTGTCCAGTAGAACCTGGTTGCTGTTTTCAGCATCTCCGCAGCGATGCCAAGACAAGTCTATCCACAGGCCCATGCCTTCAGCCCTGTCCCCCCCCTAGCAGGCAGGCAAGCCCGGCGCCAGGAGAGCGGCGCGTCGGCATAACATGCGGCAGGGAAAATCAAGCAAGTGCAAAAAACAGCGGTCCCCACAGAGGCCGAGATCGAAGAAAAACGCCAGGGCAGGAATCATCGTATTGTCGGAAGCGGGAACGCTATACGGTGCTCGGCGCGGCCGACCATAGCGCGGGGCCCGCGGCTGTCCGGCGTCAGCGCCTTTCCGGCCATGACGAGGTGGTGTTTCCGAGCCAGCTGCCGCTCGTCGTCCAGCTCGCGCTGCCCACGGCGCCTCGCCTCCTTGCCCGCCTGCAGAGGGTCCTCGAACAGCTCTTCGAGGATGTGCGTGTATCCGATTTTTGCGGCGTCCACGACCTGCGCCCCGCACATGAACATGAACCTCGTGAACAACGGCATGGCGCAGCAGTTCCAGGGCGCTGCTTGGCTCCTTGGCTCTAACCCTGGGCAGCCCGCAGGCAAGGCTGAGACCTCACGACTTGAGCTAAAATGGCTAAGGAGGGGCAGTTGGGACCCTCTTGACGTCATCTTAGGGGCTCAACTCAGGGGGCGAAAAGACGCGAGGGGAAAAACAAGCGATATCCAAACAATTGTTTTAGGTGTGGGGACTCTCGGGTGCCCTCGTGGAACGTCTTGGGGCCACATTGAGCCGAAGGCTGTCTTGGCGTGTCTTGTCAGGTGTTGTCTCGTCTTGTCGTGTCTCGTCATGCGTTGCCTCGTCTTGTCTTGTCTATCTTCCCTGGTCGTACTGGGCCGTCTTGGGGAATCCTGCTGCTGGGCAGTAGGGGCACGCCCGCCTCGTCAGGGAAGTCCACGCCAAAAGACTTCCCCGCTCGCCCAGCAAAGCCTCCTGGGGCCTATTGGGGGCCGTCTGCGGGCCTCTTAGGGGGCCTCCTAGGGGGCCTCGTGGGGCCTCTTGGGGGCCTCTCGGGGTCTGTCTGGGGCAGCGAGAGCCTCGATCGCGCAGAAATCACGACGGGCTGGCCACCACTAGAGGCCGATGCCTCCGGCTGCCGGGCCCAGGGGGCAATGATCAAATGACGGCCCGAGGCGGAACAATACGGCCCCAGGCGTTGGGGGGGTTGTGGGCACAGGTGGGCCCGCGTCGGAGGTCTGGCAGGGCGGCAGGGGGCACTGACGTCCCCTGTCGTCGAGGGATCGGTGCCTGAAGACCTCCTCCTCCTCCTCCTCCTCCTCGCCCTCGTCCCTCCTGCCTCCTTCCTCCTCTCTCCCTCCTCCCTCCTCCCTCCTCCCTCCTCCCTCCCTCCCTCCTTTTTCCCTCCTCCCTCCTCCCTCCTCCCTCTTCTCCCCCTCCTCCTCCCCCTCGCCCCCTCCTCGCCCTCCTCTCGTTGCCCTGACGTCGACCACGGGATCCCCTGGGCGCCCAGAGAAAGAACGGCGAAGTGCCAGTGCGGGTGCGCACGGCGAGGGGAGGGCCTGGGAGTACGCCTTGTTGACATGGTCCCGGTCGTTCAGCGGTTGTACGGGGATCTTCGCCTCTTTCTCGCGCCCGCCCTGCATGAAAAACTCCTGGGAGGGGTGGGGGCGCGGGGCTGGAAACAACAAGGCTGACGCGACAGCCCTATGACCTTTGCGCGGCGGCGACCTCTGCAACCTCGCGTCAGAACGATCATGCCTTGCAAGAGCAGGTCTGCCTACAAAGGAAGTGCCGTGCGCCCGATGGTACGATAGGGCTGCAAAAGGCAGCTGACAAGAGGGCCACAAGAGGTGCACGGGCAGGTTCGCATGAGCGCTCAAAGTTCCCGTTATTGTGAGGGTACCTCTGGGACTGAACTCTGACGAAAAGAGGAAGCGCACATGAGCAAAACAAAACAACAAATTGCGTACGCCTCATGCTGGAGCAAGTCAAGACCCAACGCCGCTGTGCATGATATCACAACCACTTGCTTCGATGAAACAATTTCTGCTACTACCGCTGCTGCTTCTGAAACTACTGCGAACACCAGTCGACGGAGGACGGAGGACGACGGAAGGAGGAAGGGACGGGAAAACGACAGTGGGGGAAGGAGAAAAAAAAGGAAGAGGGAGAGGGGAGGGTGGTCCTCGGAGGCCTTTCCATGGAGGCTCTTGAAGACCTGCCTGGAGGCCCAACCCAAAGATCATAATTATTGCTGTTTGTTCGGTACGGGGTCCCCGGAAGTCGCGACCCCTTCCCCAGGGCCAGTGTTCCATCCCGAATCGTTTTTGTTGACGGTTCTGGGGCCCGGCGAGGGCCCCGGAGGCCGAAAACTGCGAAACATCAAAATTGGATTCCTCACGTTGGAGGCCTGAGTCCCTGGAGCCCAGCACGGCGGATAAAGGCCAAACACGCGGAGCGGACATCAAAGGCAGGTAAATTAGCGTTTCTTGAAGCGTGAACTTATTCGCGCTCTCGCGCCGCCCACGCGGGGGGGGGACAAAAACGAGGATGATAAGGATGAGGAATCGCAAAACCGCGACTCGCAAACAAGAGCCCGGCGGTCATGATATTCGCGATGACGCCCATGACCGCCCCCCCCCCCCCCCCCCCCCCCCCCTTGTCGCGCCACGATTCGCGCTGGCGCCACGCGCGAGCACCGAGCGCCCCGGATAATCATCAGCCAGGGATAGTTAAGGTCGGGGGACTGGCGAGGGTAATCAACGATTTTCCCAGGTAAAGCGATGTTAGTAATACGTGAGGATGACACTGACGATGACCATGACGATGACGATGATGATGATGATGATGATGGTGGTCCTGGGCGCCCGTGCAAACTGACACTGTTGATATTGGCACAAGACTGACTCGATAGATGTCGAGGCTCGCGGCCACCACTTGCCTGGGCAAGCGAGGTCCTTGGCGCTTCTGGTCAAGACCTCTCTTGCGCATGGCTTCAAACCACTCGCCCGCGCAGGCTCGGCGCCCTCTGGGGCCGCCATTGCGCGGGGGGCACATGGCGCGCGCTTGGGCGGCAGCGCTTGCCTCCTCGAAGGTGGCGCGCTTCGGCTCGACCGCCGCGGGGCTCTTGCGGGGCTTGGACGTGTTCATGGCCTTGGCCTTGGCCTTGGTCTGGGCCAAGTCGTTGTCGCTGGCGCCCTCGCGCTCGTTGATCCACTCGTTGCCCCAGGCGCGCGTCGCGCTGAGCTCGCGGGCGCCCGGCGGCCCTCGCCTCGGACCTCGCGCGGGGCGCGCTTGATCCAGCGACTCGCCCGCAGGCCGCAGGACTAGGCGTCTGCCTGCAGCGCCACGCTGCTTCTCTTCTCGCAGTTCTCGCCAGGGCCAACGGCGCCGAGCTCGCGGGGGGCCCTCGCGGCGGCCCCGGGGGGCCACGCGCGAGCGCACCCGCGGTTTCTGCGCGTGCGTGGGGTGGGGGGGAGCGGGGTTCACTTCGTTCGGCAACCCCCGAGCGAAGTGAACCCTACCTCTCCCCGCAGAAATCGCGGGGAGTAGGTGCGAGTTCGCGCGCTGCCCCTTCGAGCCTGCTTGGCGTTCTCGGGCGGCTGCTTGAGGGCGTCGCGGCACTCCGCCGCGACGCCCCCGCCGATCCCTGGGACCTTGGCGGGCGGCACCACATGCGCCCCCTGCCCGCGGCGCCTCCAACATTCGCCCCAAAGCGGAACGCAAACTGGAAGCACCTCGGGGCAGGGGCAACTAAAGCAGCCGCCGGCCTCGAGGTAGGTGCAAGGCGCAGGCGCCTCAGAGTGCGCGCAGATCAGGGCGTACCGGGCCCCGTCGGCCCCCTCGACCCAAACCTCCTGCCCCTCGGGCTGCCGCGCGGCGGTCTCGCCCCCGCCCCGGCCACCTCGAGCCCAGGCGGCGGCCGCCGTGGGCTCGACCGCCGGAACGGTCTCGGGGGCGCCTGCGCGCTCCTCGATCTCGCCCAGCAGCGCGCGCACTGTGCCCAGCTCGAGGGCGTCGCCCTCGACGATCTGCCCGCAGCTCATGATCGCGCGCTCCTTGGCGAGCTCGGCGCGGCGAGCCAGTCTCTGGCGCCAGTCGAGCTCGCGTGTGTTCGGGAAACTTGCAGTCCTGCTCGGTCGTGACTTGTGGCGCTCGGGATTCACAAGCACTCGGTGGCTTCCGCCTGCTCCCGCCTCGCGTCGTTTCCGCCTGATTCCGCCAACTTCCCGCCAACCTCCGCCGCTCCCGCCGTTCCCGCTAGTTCCCGCCGCCGCGGTCGGAAGCGGGCGGAAGCTAACGAGTGCCCGCGAGCCCCTCAGCCTCGCCGCTCTCGATCTGGAGGATCGCCGCGGTCTCCACCTGGAGGACGCGCAGGCGGCGCGCGTCCGGGGGCGCCCCGGAGTCGCCAGACGCCCCGCACTCTGCCGCGCCTGCCCTCGTGGACCCCCATCCTCGGTCACGCGCGCCGCCTTGCCGTGCCAGGAAAGTCCCGCGAGCCTCGAAGCCTGTCCCCTTATTGGCCTTCGATTGCTTCTTGGCGCCCTTCTCCGCTTGCCTCCCCCGCTAGAACTTCTGGGAGAAACTCGCCTTCGCCTTCGGCGGCCTGCCGGCGAGCTTCGCCTTGGCCGCGCCTCGGCTCAGGTGCTCGAGCAAGGCCTCGCCACCAGTCTTGTCCTTCTCGCGCTGCCACTCGCGCGCGCTCGCCCGAGAACTGGCCCGAGGACTTGGGCGCCCACTTGCCCTTGCGAGCTGCTGTCCATGTCAGCTCGATTCGGCCCTCGAGGGCGCGCGGGAACTGGATCTCCTTGATCCGCTCTTCTTCTGCTCGTCGGTGAGCTCGAGGTCCAGTTCTCGGTGCTTCAGGAAGCAGGGCTTCTCGTCCTGCTCGCAGCCCCTGGGCAACTCGCCCTGGTGGATGCAATTCCCGTCGAGGACGCTCCACTCGGGCACGGGAGGCGCCCCAAAGGGGCCCAAAACGGCCCAAGATGGCCCCCAGACGGCCCGAATACGGCCAAGAGGGCCGCGAGGGCCCTAAGAGAGCCCAAGAGGGCCGCAATAGGCTTCCGAGCGCGCCGAAAAAGGAGGAGGGGGAGGAGGAGGAGGAGGAGGAGGGGGAAGAGGAGGAGGAGGAGGAGGAGGAGGAGGAGAAGAGGAGGAGGAGGAGGACGAGGACGAGGAGGAGGAGGAGGAGGACACGAGAGGAGGAAGGAGGAGGGAGAGGCGAGGCGGAGGCGGAGCGGAGGCGGAGGAGGAGGGAGGAGGAGGGAGGAGGAGGAAGGAGGAGGAGGAGGGAGAGGAACGAGGAACGAGGAGGCCAGGGAGGAGGAGGGAGGTAGAAGGACGATGGGGGAGGAAACAGGAGGAAGAGGAGGAGAGGAAGAGGAAGGAAGGGGAAGGAGGAGGAGAGGAGGAGGGGGAGGAGGAGGAGGGGAGGAGGAGGGAGGAGGAGGAGGAGGAGGAGAGGAGGAGGAAGGAGGAGGCGAAGGCTGAGGCGGAGGCGGAGGCGAGGAAGCGGAGGAGGAGGAGGAGGAAGACGAGGAGGAAGAGGAGTAGGCGGAGGAGGAGGAGGGAGGCCAAGGAGGAGGGAGGAGGAAGGGAGAAGGAGGAGGAGGACGAGCCAAGGGAGGAGGAGGAGGAGGAGGAGGAGGAGGAGGAGGAGAGGAGGAGGGGGAGGAGGAGGAGGAGGGAGGAGGAGGGCGGAGGGAGGAAGGGAGGGAGGAGGAGGAGGAGGAGGAGGAGGAGGAGGAGGAGGAGGAGGATTAGCGAGGGGTGGCAGTACGAACGGTGGTGTGAGTAATTTTGGTTAATGTGTTTGAGGCGCTCTTTCCGTTTCCGTGCCGGCCCAAGTGACGGAAAGAGCGAGCGAGTGACATTGAGTAGGGGGCGAAACCCTTCTTAGGGGGGGTCCAGGGGGGGGCGAGGCGCGGGCGCAAAGTGTAATAGCCCGTTTCCCTCGTATGTTTTCGAGTGAAGCGGCCCCCGGGCGGCTCCCATGGCCAGTTTTTGTTTGCATTTGTTCCCCAGGCGGGCCCAAGACGGCCCAGAGGCCCCGAAGGTCGTCCCAAGACGGCCCCGGAGGCGCCCCAAACGGCCCCAAAACGGTCCAAGAGGGCCCCCAAACGGGCCCAAGACGGCCTAAGAGGACCCAGAGATCATCCCAAAACGGCCCCAAAGGAGCCCAAAATGGGCCCCAAACGGTCCAAGATGGCTCCCAGACGGCCCGAAAACGGCCAAGAGGGCCCCGAGGCCCTAAGAGAGACCAAGAGGGCCCCAATAGGCTCCCCAGCGCGCCCGAAGAGGAGGATGGGGGAGGAGGAGGAGGAGGAGGAGGAGGAGGAGGAAGGAGGAGGAGGAGGAGGAGGGGGAGGAAGAGGAGGAAGAGGAGGAGGAGGAACGAGGAGGGGAAGAGGAGGAGGAGGAGGAGGAGGAGGAGGAGGAGGAGGAGGATGAGGAGGAGGAGGAGGGGGAACGTTTTGGAACGTTTTGGCAAGCAACATCGTGCAACGAGAGGCGGGCAGGGCAAAGAGAGGGAGAGAGCAGCAAGCAGGAGCGCATGTGCCTAAGGCACCCCCTCCTTAATCGGAATCGCTGCTAGGGTCGACAGGGAGAGGGACGAGAGGGGCCTTGTCCTCCGAAACAGCCAAAGCCTCTCCGATGCCCTGAATCACAACCAATTCCGACGGGATGGGATCTCGCGCTCGAGCTCGCTGATCGGCCGCGGCAGAAAACCGACCGTGGCGAAGCAGGACACTCGCCTTGGACGGGCCTGCGTAACTCGGGTACAAACCTCGACGAATTCGGGCCAGATGTTCGATGCCCTTGCGTGAGGGCGCTTTACAGTCAAGCACCAGCTGGCGCCCGTCCGAAGTAGCCGCTCGGCCACAACACTGGCAAACGTACAAGATATGCAAATCCCAAAACGCAAGCTTGTGGGACGGATGCACGACCGCTCCAGACAACGTGACGGGGCCAAGGACCACCACGACAACGTCGGAGGGGAAGGAATCCACCCCCACAGCAGGGATGCACGGCGCCTTGGAGACCTCTAAGAGGTCCTTCTTATCACACAGCACCTCGCAACTCCTGCAACGAAACGCGCCGCCGAAAGTCACGAACTTATGAAGGGGAGACGCGAAGCACCCGATCCAACTTCGAACCCTGTCTCGCTCTCTCCAAGGGCGCAGCGGCAGGGCGGGCCTTCCGGGGGTCGGCCAAGGACGAGTCGATCAGGGCGCGCCGCGCTCGCCTTCTAACTAGGGCGGTCTGAGCATCCCAAAAATCAGTTCGAGGGTCCGTGCGGGCCGAAAGGTGCCAGGAACGCTCCGCGGCCTCTGAGGCCGCGCGGTCCGCAAGTTGATTTCCAGACCCGAGGAAGACCTGAGGAGGAGGAGGGGGGGGGGGGAGGGGGGAGAGGTAGGAGGAGGAGGAGGAGGAGGAGGAGGAGGAGGAGGAGGAGGAGGAGGAGGAGGAGGAGGACGAGGCCAAGGAAGGATAGGAGTGAGGTAGAAGGCGGAAGGAGCAGAGGAGGAGCAGGAGGCGGAGCGCGGTGAGGAGGAGGAGGAGGAGGAGGAGGAGGAGGAGGGAGGGGGAGGGGGAGGAGGAGGAGGAGGAGGAGAGGAGGAGGAGGAGGAGGAGGAGGAGGAGGAAAAACGAGTACGAGGCGAAGGGAGGAGCCCCAAGTAGGAAAGGTAGAAGGTAGGAGGGGGAGAAGAGAGGGGCGGAGCGAGAGGGGAGGAGGAACGAGACGAGGCCAAGGTAGAGGAGGAGGGAGGTTAGAAGAGGAGGGAAGAAAAGGAGGAGGAAGGAGGAGGAGAAGGGAGGGACGAGGACAGGCAAGGGAGGAGGAGGGAGTGGAACGAGAAGGGGGAGGAGGAGGAAGGAGAGGAGGAGAGGAGGAGGAGGAGAGGAGGAGGAGGGAAAGGAGGAGGAGGAGGAGAGGAGAGGAGGAGGGGAGGAGGAGGAGGGGAAGGGAGGAGGAGGAGGGAAGAGGAGAGGAGGAGGAGGAGGAGGAGGAGGAGGAGGAGGCTGCGGGGCCATAGAGGGACAGTCGAAGCACGATAGACCCCTCTAGGTTATGATATGGATCCGACGCCCCCCAATGGGGGCAGTGCGGAGGGCGACAGCCCCATGGATGGAGGGCATACCTGAGGCCGACGAGGACGGCCAGGCACACCCACAGCACGACGCTGTAGGCGATGGCCCTAAGAAAGCCCCGAGGGCCCTAAGAGAGCCCAAGAGGGCCCCGATAGGCTCCCCAGCGCGCCCGAAGAGAAGGAGGGGGAGGAGGAGGAGGAGGAGGAGGAGGAGGAGGAGGAGGAGGAGGAGGAGGCGGAGGACGAGGAAAGAGGAGGAAGGAAAAGGAAGAGGAGGAGGAGGAGGAGGAACGGGGAGGAGGAAGAGGGGAGGAGGCGGAGGAGGGGAGGAGGAGCAGGAGAGGAGGAGGAGGAGGAGGAGGAGGAGGAGGGGGAGGAGGAGGAGGAGAAGGAGGCGGAGGAGGAGGAGGCCAAGGAAGGAGGAGGGAGGTAGAAGGAGGAGGAGCGGAGGAGGAGCAGGAGGAGGAGGAGGGGGAGGAGGAGGGGGAGGCACCTGGAGGAGGAAGAGGAGGAGGAGGAGGAGGAGGGGAGTAGGAGGAGGAGGACGGAAGGAGGAGGAAGGCGGAGGAGGAGGAGGAGGAGGAACGAGGACGAGGCGAAGGGAGGAGGAGGGAGCTAGAAGGAGGAGGGGGAGGAAGAGGAGAAGGAGAATGAGGAGGAGGAGGAAACGAGAGGACGAGGCCAAGGGAGTAGGAGGGAGGTAGACGGAGGAGGGGGAGGAGGAGGAGAGAGGAGGAGGAAGGACGAGGAGGAGGAGGGACAGGAGGAGGAGGAGGAGGAGGAGGAGGCGAGGGGGAGGAGGAAGGAGGAGGGGAGGAGGAGGGAGGAGGAGGAGGAGGCGGAGGAGGAGGAGGAGGAGGAGGAGGAGTAGGAGGAGGAGGAGGAGGAGGAGGATGAGGGAGGAGGAGGAGGAGTGAGGAGGAGGAAGAGGAGGCTGCGGGGCCATAGAGGGACAGTCGAAACACGATAGACCCCTCTAGGTTATGGTATGGATCCGACGCCCCCCAATGGGGGCAGTGCGGAGGGCGACAGCCCCATGGATGGAGGGCATACCTGAGGCCGACGAGGACGGCCAGGTACACCCACAGCACGACGCTGTAGGCGATGGCGGGAGGAGGAAGAGGGAGGGATGAGGAGGAGGAGGGAGGAGGAGGAGGAGGAGGAGGAGGAGGAGGAGGGGGAGGGGGAGAGGGAGGAGGAGGCGGAGGAGGAGAAGGAGGAGGAAAAGGAGGAGGAGGAGGAGGAAGAAGAGGAGCAGGAAAAGAGGAGGAGGAGGAGGAGGAAGAAGAGGAGCAGGAAAAGGAGGAGGAAAAGGAGGAGGAGGAGGAAGAGGAGGAGGAGGAGGAGGCCGATGAGGCGGAGGAGGCGGAGGAGGCGGAGGCGGAGGAGGCGAAGGAGGCGGAGGAGGAGGCGGAGGAGGAGGAGGAGGCGGAGGAGGAGGAGGAGGAGGAGGGAAAGGAGGAGGAGGAGGCGGAGCGCGGGGTGACGTAACAAACTCTCAACGCCAAGGCTCCCAGTACGAACGGTGGTGTGAGTACTTTCGGTCAAATTCCTGAAACGCTCTTTCCGTTTCCGTGCCGGCCCAGGTCTAATATCCTTTTTTCCGTGTTAACTGAGCCCTTCACAAGGACATGTTTCGCTCGGGCAGCGAATTTTTCTTGTTGGCGGAGCCCTGAACCGGGAACATCTGGTGTTTGACAAGGAAAATCCACTCCTTTTCCTTGTTAACGGGGCACTTAACATGGAACATCTGGTGCTTAAGAAGGAAAAACAGAGAACGGACGCTCGGGCACCCTTTTCCCTGTTAACGGAGCCCTCAAAAATGACTTAACAGAGAAAATCTGGTGACGGACGCGTCTTCCCCCTGTTAACGGACCGTTAACAAGAAAAAGCGTTCCCTGTTAACGGAACGTTAACGGACCCTGAGCACCGCGGCTCCCAAGACCGAACAGTGACGTAAACAAGCTGATAAGACCAAGGCTCCCAACAGAGAGCGGTGACGTGACCAGCTCTTAACACCATGGCCCGAAACGGGCGGCAACGTGAGCTCCGCGCAAGCTCCGCGTAGGCTTCGCGTAAGCGCGTAAAGTCCTCGTCAACTTGAGGTAGCTTCAAGACAGCCCATGAGAGACACCGCGTCCTCCAAGACGGTCCAAGATACCTCCAGGACGACCCAAGAGGCCAGAGGCCCGTAAGATCGCCCCAAGATGGCCCAAGATACCCCCTAAGACGGCTCCAAGACATGTTCGAACATCTGCACGTATGCAGACGGCTTCAACGGCCTCCAAGACGGCGTAGAGAGGCCCAGACGGGCCCGAGGACGGCCCAAAAGCGATCCAAATAGCCCACGACGGCCTCAATACGGCTCAAGAGGTCTCCAAGACCCCCCCCCGAGCACCGGTGGGCGGTATAAGCGGGAAACAAAAAACGAAAGTAGGGCTTTCGCCGCCCGGGGGGGCGCCCTTGGCCCCGCCCTACCTGCATGCAGAAGCTCCTCGCCAGCTTAAGGCACCTCCAAGACGGCGTGAGAGAGGCCCAGACGGGACCGAAGACGGCCCAAGAGCGATCCAAGATAGCCCAAGATGGCCTCAGCGCAGCCCAAGAGGCCTCCAAGGCACCCCAAGCGGCACCCGAGAGGACCCCCGAAAGTGCTGAAGGACGAATAAACTATTGTTGCTTTTAGGTTTATGGAGGTTTCCAGCTCCTCGCCTTTTCGGGCAAGAACGGCCCGATACAGCTCCAGTCCCCCGAGATTGTGCCATGACGGCCCGAGAGGCTCCCAAGAGAGCAAGAGGACGACCCAGAAGGGCCCCAAGAAGGCCTACGAGAGCCACAAGACGGCCCAAGGAGGGCCTGGGAGACGCCCAGAATGCTCCCAAGCGACAGTATGTCGTCGTCATCATCATCAACAGTACAATCCTAATCTTCATTCGTGTTTTATCGCGCCCTAGTGCCTTCCCAAGGTACCAACACGCCCTGGTTCCCCCTCAAGAGGCCTCCTGCAGCTTCGAGATAGCCCTAGAGGGAGCCCTATATGCCATCAAGATGCCCTAAGAGAGCCTCCAGACGGGGAGACAGAGAGAAAGAACGGGCAAGCCAGCGACATCTCGCGCTCTGAAAGTAAATGCGCTTTCCGTCCCCATGCTAAGCAGGTGACGGAAAGAGCGAGGTACGAGCGAGTGACGTTGAGCAGGGGGCGAAGCCCTTCTTAGGGGGGGTCCAGGGGGGGTGCGGACCCGGACGGGGGGTCTAATGGCCCTATTTTGGGTTCTGTCCATGAGGTTATTTCAGGAGGCCAAAATCATTCATTTCCTATGGGAAAGCGTACCTTTTTAGCATACACGGCTTTTCGGCTTCCGTGGCGTTGAAGACGGTCCAAGAGGCCCCCAAGACCGCCCCAAGACGGCCCCAGAGGCTCCCAGGAGGCCCCCAAAACAGCCCAAGAGGGCGCCAAGACGGCCCAAGAGACGGCCCAAGAGGGCCCCAAGACGGCCCTAGAAGGGGGACCACGAACCCGAAAGTCTAGCCTTTCGCCCCAAGACGCTCCCAGCAGGCCCCCACAGACCCCCAAGAAGCCCCAAGAGGCCCCCAAGAGGCCCCCAAAGGGGCTCAAAAAGGGCCGCAATAGGACTCCCAAGAAGGCTCAGAGAAGCCAAATAAAGAGCGATCGGTAACGCAAAATGCTCTTCACACCAAGGCTCCCAAGAGCGAACGGTGACGTAAACAAGCTGATAAGACCAAGGCTCCCAGCAGGGAGCGATGACGTAACAAGTTCCTGACACCAAGGCCCAGCCAAGGCTCAGGAACGGGCGGCAACGCAACAATCTCTGAACACCAAGGCTCCCAAGAGCGCGGGGTGACGTAACAAGCTCTCAACGCCAAGGCTCCCAGTACGAACGGTGGTGTGAGTAATTGCGGTCCGTTTTTTTGAGGCGCTCTTTCCGTTTCCGTGCCGGCCCATGTCTAACAGCCCCAACCTGTCGGGTGGGGAAAAAAGCAGTCCCGGGGAGGGAATCCAACCTCCGGGGGGCCAGGCTGTGACAAAATCACCACGTCGGATGCCTGGGTCTCTACAGCAAGTATGGCAACCCTGCTTCTTGTCGAGAGGCATCCCCCCACAAGAGCGTGGGGCATTCCCGCAGGTTGTGACTGTGCGGGGCAGGTGCACGGACCTTTGTTCCCACCACTTTGTGAACCGAACCGAAGATCTGCCCCCTGATTGGCGAAATCGAGTGCGTTTTCCAGGCTCGAGGCGGCGAGCAGCCCAGATGGCCCAGCCTCGCGCTTCCCCGCGCCTTGCAGGCGGCGCGGGGCGCGCTCTCGCGGCGCCCCCCCCTTGGATGGAGAGGGAAATCTCTCCATGCCCAGGCCCCGAAGAGCGAGGCGCGACCGCATTCGCGGCCCTGCGGGTGACACGGTCTCCGCCCCCTGGCTGTGGAGGTCGTACGTTACGTCGCCTAACATCGCGTACCGCGCCCCGCGATGCGCGACGCGCGTTAATCTTCGCGCCCCCGCGGCGACCCCGTGGAGGGAGTCAGCTCCTCACGGCCCAGACCACGGCGCTCGAGGCGCGACTGCATCAATGCGCCCCTGCGGGTGGCACAGCTTCCGCCCGCTGGTTGTGGACGTCGCATACTAGGCCACCTAAGTTCGCGCATCGCGCACCGCGATGCGCAGTTATCTTCGCACCCTCGCGCCGCCGCCGTGGACAAGGGCGCCTCTCCAACCCAGGCCGGTCGCGTGCGTAGTAGGGCCACCTTTGCGTCTTTGGCTACGTTCGCCTTCTGCAACGGAGGCGCCAACGCTTGGGGCCCGGCATTTGCCCGCGTGTTGCCCCAAGTGTCTGCGCGCCTCGCCCTCGCGAAAAACGGAGCCAAGAACAATGACGATTACGGGTGGAGCGCTTTACGGGTCGCCCCCCCACAGAATGGTGGCAGATGCGCGTGCCAGCGCCACCAGATTAGAGGGAAGATGTGCAGATGCGGAAGAGGCACGCACAGGTCGTGCGGAAACCGAGGCGGCCCAGGCAGGGAACGACGGTGTAAGATGGAGCAGGCCAGAGTGCGAACAGTACCGGTGGGAAGCCTGGAAACGCCTCGGTACGCATTACACTTGCAAAAAAAACTTGCATTCTAGTCGGCACTGGGCTGCACTGATCAAAGGCAAGGCGTCCTCGAGAATGAGGTCCGCCCACGACTGCGCAATGTCGAACGACCTCCCGTCCGATACGGTCGCCGCCCGCGCTCGCGGATCAGAGAGACGGGACGGGTGGAGGAGGGTGCTGTCGCCAACGACGGCGTCGTCCTCGTCTGATCAATGAACCCTAGAAGAAGAAACAACTGCAGATACAAACATGTGTCGGAGTTCCGCGCAGAATTCTTGACTCGGCACGCGCGGAACGCGCCAGGAGCGTCGCTGGAGGCGCCGCCAGGGGAACCCAGCGCCGATCCAAGAAATCCGCGCGGAGCAACCAAAGTGTAGGTCCGTGCAACTTGTGACTCTTCGACGCCTACTGGAGGACACTCCAGCATGGCGCGCCCGCTGCTTAGACCAAAATGTGCTTCTGCTCTTCGAAACGAAGCCACAACGACGCGTGCCAGTCGAGGCGCACAGGCGGAGGCGTGCATGGACCTTGTGTTTCCCCGGCACGCCGCCCACGAGCGCCTGTATGACTCGTATACCCTGCGGGCGGCGTACGAGCACCGATCAGAGGCGCAACGAGACTATGCCCCGACCGCCGCGGCCCCCTTCCAGGAAGGGGGCATAGAATCTTCAAACATCGGCTGACACACTGAATCGGCAGCAGTCGGGTCGGGCGACCTGGAACTCGGAGGGAACGCGTTTCACGGGCGTTGGCCTTGCGAACATTCGGCGGCGCGTTTCGAACCGTTGGGTGGGCCCCCCCCAACACTCGGCGCCGTCAATGAAAACCAGGAGGACTCCTCTCCCCCCCAAGCCCTCCCCCCTCCCGAACCCACCCCCCCTTGTCGCTGGCGGCCGCCAGCAGCGCCGACGGCGGGGACGCAGCGACGATGACCAGAGACACCCCATGGGGGGGGCTTCAAATGGGAGGGGTTCAAACGCCCCCCCTTCTCCCGGACGCCAGGAGGGGGGGGTTCAAACCCCCCCCCCCTGGCGCAGGGGCTGGCGCTGGCGGCGACCAGCAGCGCCGGCGTTGGCGCCGGCGACGGCGGGGACGCAGCGACGATTACCACCACTACCATCACCGCCACCACTACCACCACCACCACCGCCTCAATCCACCACAACCACCACCAACTCACCACACAACCACCACCACCACCACCACAGCGACCACCACCACCACAACCACCACCACAACTCACAATCACCAACACCACCACCAGAAAAACCCACCACCACAACCACCACCATCACAATCTACCACACCAACACCAACACCTCCACAACCACCACCACTGCTAGTAGCACAACCCACCGCCACCACCACAAACCACCACACCACCACCACCACCGCCACCACCACCACCACCACCACCACAAGCACCACGTCCACAAGCCACCGCCACCACCAAACCACCGCCACCACCACCTCCACAGACCACCACCAAACCACCATAAACACCACAACCACAACTCACCATCACCACCACCACCACCACAAAAACCCACCACCAGTACCACCACCACCACCACCACCACAATCCAATTACCACACCAGCATCACCACCACCTCCACAACCACCACCACTACTAGCAGCACAACCATCAACACACCACAAACACACACCACCACCACCACCACCACCGCCGCCACCACCACCACCACCTCCATCGCCACCACCACAACTCACCAACACCACCACCACCACAAACCACCACCACCACCAACCACCAAACCACCACCACAACCACCACCCACCACATCAACCACCACCACCACCACAACAAACCACCACACCACCACCACAACCACCACCACAACTCACATTCACCACCACCACCACCACCACAAAAACCCACCACCACAACCACCACCACCACCACCACCACAATCTACCACACCAACACCAACACCGCCATAACCACTACCACTGCTAGCAGCACAACCCACCGCCACCACCACAAACCACCACCACCAAAACCACCACCACCGCCACCACCACCACCACCACAAGCACCACGTCCACAAGCCACCGCCACCACCAACACCACCACCACCACCTCCACAAACCACCACCAAACCACAACAAACACCACAACCACAACTCACCATCACCACCACCACCACAAAAACCCACCACCAGTACCACCACCACCACCAGTATCTAATTACCACACCAGCACCACCACCACCGCCACAACCACCACCACTACAAGCAGCGCGACCCACAGCCACCACCAAAAACCACCACACCACCACCACCACCACCGCCGCCACCACCACCACTACCTCCATCGCCACCACCAAACTCACCAACACCACCACCACCACCACAAACACCACCACACCAACCACCAAACCACCACCACCACACACCACCACCACCACCACCACCACCACCACCACCACCACCACCACCACCACCACCCACCACATCAACCACCACCACCACCACCACCACAACAAACCACCAACCAACCACCACCACCACCGTCGTCGTCGTCGACGCTCCCCGCCGCCGCCGCCCGCCGCCGCAGGCGCCGGCGCCGGCCCAGAAAAGGAAATCGTCGTCCCCGCAGCCGCCGCCAGCCGCCGCCGACGCAAGCGCGGGCCCGAGGAGAAGGGAAGCAGGGGAGGAAGGGAGGGGGGGGATTCGAAGCCCCCCCCCTCCGTCACGGGAGGGGGGAGGGGGGGGATCGAACCTCCACCCCCTCCATCCAGGGGGGGTTCCGGCTATAAACCCCCCCACCCCCCAAGCGACCACAGAACGCGCTCTTTCCGAACTCGGAATCGCGAATCGGAATCTCCACATCGAATCGGTGGCAACATGGGAAATCGAATCGAATCGGGCACGCGGAGTCGGAATGACCCCTGCTGACCTCCCTGTCTGATGCCCGCCCTCGACGTCGTCCTCCTCCCCGCCTTATCCTCCTCCATGCTCTATCAGGTTCCACACTCAGTAGGGCCACCGCCACATTTTCCAATCCAGCGGTCGAGTGACGGCACTGCAAAAAGAGCTGAGGCGAGGCACGCTTAGCGCCAATACCACCTGACGTTGCAAATGGGAAGACTACCGAAATCCCCCCTCAGATCGACGATCCTCAGAACGTGCGTTAGCACCACCGTGCGACTGTCCACTGAAGCTCTTCAACACGACGCAGGCAATCTGATGAGGGCCAGCACAGGCTGCGTGCTATCGATGGAGCCGAACGGGGTGAGCACACATTGGGCTGACACGCGTCCTTGCGCATCCCCCCCTGCTAGCTCTTCTCCTTCCCCTTCCTCCTTCACACTCTATTACGCTCCACACTCAGGGTTCCACACACACACAGTGCTCCACGCACGGGGTTCCACACACACACACAAACACACACACACACACACACACCACACACACAACACACACACACACACACACACACACACTGTTGGGCGTCGCGGCCCCGCGCGCAGCAACAGTGCGCAGAAAGGTCCGAGAAGCGGGCACGCACGCGGCGCATGCGCGACTAGACGGCCGAGCCCTTAAGCCGCTTGGAGCCAAGCAGCGCTGGCAGCTGGTCATAATAAAACACCCAAGCGTGGATGATAGGGGGTCAGACGAGGGGGGACACACGAACGGAAACCGACCAGGCTAGGTGACGGGCAGGAGCGGGACGAGCGGTGGACGGGAAAGGACGCTAGGCGAAATTCGAAGCTACAGCGATGCCATGGCCAGAAAGCTGGCAGAATGGCACGACAAGGATCCAGAGGGCCGAAGGCCAGCAGTGGCGGCAGGGACACCGCAAAAGGCCGCAACGACGAGGTTGCAGCGCCGGCGAGCCCGCTGGAGCGCCGAAAACGACGGCGGACGGGAGGACAGGCCAGAGAGAACCGACGGGACTCGCAAGCGGGGACCTCGGACGAACTGCCCAGCCGAGGGCACGCGCCAGACGTGGCTGACTACGGAATGGGGGAGCAGAGGAAAGCGGGGACATACCAGGAGCCCATGAGGGCAGTACGAGCGCACCGGGGTGCCTGCCTAAAGTACGCTGGTCGAGCGCGGGGAAACAACCCGGAACTAAGGCACGAGCGGGGCGCAGTACCCTGGAAAGATGGCCAGTCCGTTCATCACCTCCTCAACGCACGAATGGGAGCTGCGGGAGGGAAACCACGCCGCAACGGGGCCGCCGGTGTCCAACACAAGGGGGCCCATAGGACCATGAGGGTGAGGGGGGACAAGCGCCGGAGGAGAGGCAGGTTGCATGCCCCATGACGCGGGTAATACGACAGGCCCAACAGGGCTAAAGACGCCGCCGTGGGAGTTGCTCCGCAGGCACTCGAGAGGCAGGGCCCATCCTTGGGGGCAGCATCGCCATCGGTGGGGGGAACACGGAGGGCAGGGGCAGCGTCGGCGGGAAACCCCTCCGCGTGGGCCGAGGCCGCGAGGCATTCCTGGAACCGTTCAAGCTCCGTGAGCGAATGGACGAAGGGCGAGCGCAGATCGGTTGCGGGGATGCGTGGATCATGCCTGGGACGGGCGATCGTCCACAACCTCCAGCCCACGCCAATCAGGCGATCTGAAAGGCTGCTGCCCTGGCGCTGCAGAGAGATCTGGTTCGGCAAAAGGCGAAATACCTGTGCGTCGTCGTCGCTGGCGGAGGGGCCAGAGGTAGGCCCATGGAGGTCAGGGCCGAGCCGCGCGGCCGGTGAAACCAGCAGCATGGCCAGGGTGGTGACGCGACAAGCAGCTTCACGACAAGGAAAAGACATATTCACGACAAGCAAACCCACGTTCGCCACCCACTTTCGCCGCCCACGTTCGCCACCCACTTTCGCCGCCCACTTTCGCCACCCACTTTCGCCGCCCACTTTCGCCGCCCACTTTCGCCGCCCACTTCCGCCGCCCGCTTTCGCCGCCCTGTTTCGCCGCCCACTTTCGCCGCCCACTTGCGCCGCCCACTTTCGCTGCCCACTTTCGCCGCCCACGTTCGCCACCAACGTTCGCCGCCCACTTTCGCCGCCCACTTTCGCCGCCCACTTTCGCCGCCCACTTGCGCCGCTCACTTCCGCCACCCACTTTCGCCGCCCACTTTCGCCGCCCACTTTCGCCGCCACTTTCGCCACTTTCGCCGCCCACTTTCGCCGCCCACTTTCGCCGCCCACTTTTCGCCGCCCACTTTCGCCGCCCGCGTTCGCCGCCCACTGTCGCCGCCCACTTTTTTCGCCGCCCACTTTCGCCGCCCACTTTCGCCGCCCACTTTCGCCGCCCACTTTCGCCGCCCACTTTCGCCGCCCACTGCCGCACTTTCGCCGCCCACTTTCGCCGCCCACTTTCGCCGCCCACTTTCGCCGCCCACTTTCGCCGCCCACTTTCGCCGCCCACTTTCGCCGCCCACTTTCGCCACCCACTTTCGCCGCCCACGTTCGCCACCCACTTTCGCCGCCCACTTTCGCCCCACTTTCGCCGCCCACTTTCGCCGCCCACTTTCGCCGCCCACTTTCGCCACCCACTTTCGCCGCCCACGTTCGCCACCCACGTTCGCCGCCCACTTTCGCCGCCCACTTTCGCCGCCCACTTTCGCCGCCCACCCACTTTCGCCACCCACGTTCGCCACCCACGTTCGCCGCCCACTTTCGCCGCCCACTTTCGCCGCCCACTTTCGCCACCCACTTTCGCCGCCCACTTTCGCCGCCCACTTTCGCCGCCCACTTTCGCCGCCCACTTTCGCCGCCCACTTTCGCCGCCCACGTTCGCCGCCCACGTTCGCCGCCCACTTTCGCCGCCCACTTTCGCCACCCACTTTCGCCGCCCACTTTCGCCCCACTTTCCGCCACTTTCGCCGCCCACTTTCGCTTCGCCGCCCACTTTCGCCGCCCACTTTTCGCACTTTCGCCGCCCACTTTCGCCGCCCACTTTCGCCGCCCACTTTCGCCGCCCACTTTCGCCGCCCACTTCGCCGCCCACTTTCGCCGCCCACTTTCGCCGCCCACTTTCGCCGCCCACTTTCGCCGCCCACTTTCGCCGCCCACTTTCGCCGCCCACTTTCGCCGCCCACTTCGGCGCCCACTGACTTTCGCCGCACGTTCGCCGCCCACGTTCGCCGCCCACTTTCGCCGCCCACTTTCGCCGCCCACTGTCGCCGCCCATGTCGCCGCCCACTTGCGCCGCCCACTTTCGCCGCCCACTTTCGCCGCCACTTTCGCCACCCGCTTTCGCCACCCACTTTCGCCGCCCACTTTCGCCGCCCACTTTCGCCGCCCACCTTCGCAGCCCACTTTCGCCGCCCGACTTTTCGCCGCCGCCCACTTTTGCGCCCACTTTTGCCGCCCACTTTCGCCGCCCTTTTTCGCCGCCCACTTTCGCCGCCCACTTTTTCCGCCGCCCACTTTTTCCGCCGCTCACTTTCGCCGCCCGCCGCCCACTTTCGCCGCCCACTGAGTGGGCGGCGAAAGAAAGCGGGCGGCGAAAGAAAGTGAACGGCGAAAGTGGGCGGCGGCGAAAGTGGGCGGCGGCGACAGCGGGCGGCGAAAGTGGGCGGCGAAAGTGGGCGGCGAAAGTGGGCGGCGACAGTAGGCGGCGAAAGTGGGCGCGCAAAGTGGGCGGCGAAAGCTGGCGGCGAAAGTGGGCGGCGAAAGCGGGGCGCGCGGCGAAAGCGGGCGGCGAAAGTGGGCGGCGACATTGGGCGGCGAAAGTGGGCGGCCAAAGTGGGCGGCGAAAGTGGGCGGCGCAAGTGGGCGGCGCAAGTGGGCGGCGAACGTGGGCGGCGAAAGTGGGTGGCGACAGTGGGCGGCGAAAGTGGGCGGCGAAAGTGGGTGGCGAAGTTGCTTGTTGCTTGTCGTGAATAAGCCGTGCCTTGTCGCGCTTCAGCATTCCTAGTCGTGAGGGCGCCCGAGCTCCACCGGCAGCGCCACTACTGCCGGGGGGCGCCACGGCGGGCGGGGGGCGGCTAGAGGCAGCGCCTGCCCTGGAAGGGGGAGCGGGCAGGACGAAACAAGCGGCGAGGGACACACTGCAGGCGGGCGCGCAGATGGGGCAAGCGGCGGGGGGGGGGGCGCGAGGCGCGGGCCCCAGGCCTGCGCCGGGATGACGACGGTCAGGGCGGACCTGCCGACCGCGATCTGGCGGGCGCGACGGGCGCCAGCCAGTGGGCAGAGCCCTCGGAGCTCCGACGACAGCGGGTCTAGGGGACACGCCAGCAGAACCGCCAGGGGGGGGGCCCCGAAGTGTCGATCGCCGGGCGGCTGTGGGAAACTGGAGATGCGTCCGAGCTCGGGGGGGGGTCGCCGATGGGCGCGCGGGGCCGACTTCGCGCCCGCCCTGGCCAATGGACGGCTTCGTCTGGCGTGGAATCAGGGGGGCGGGCGCGGAGGAGGCGAAGCGCTGAAGTGCGCCGATGTTTCCCGCGGGAGTGGTCAGCGCCCCTCAAGCGGGGACTCCGCTAACGGGTATTTTGGCCAGTGACCCAGCGAACCCAGCCCTTCCCGATGAGGGCAAAGCTGCAATGCAAGAAAAAGGACCCAAAGTGGCAACTTTCGGCAAAAAGTCAAAGTACCCGTTAGTAAGTACCCGTTACGGTGCCGTTGAAGTGGGGGCGTGAGCAGAGCCAGGAGCGGACGACGCCGCTTGACTGCCCCTGGTGTCGGACAAGGAGGCGGAGGGCAGAGCCCCCATGGGGCCCGAGGAGCGGGGCCGCGCGGCGGCGGGAATCACGCGGACAGGGGGGGCTCGTAGCCCCCCACATGGGTGCATGGGGGACCTAGAGAGCCGTGTGTTTTTCATAAGGACTGCCGCGCTGGCGCGACTGTCATCGCGCGCCATCGAGCACCACCCATCGAAATGGTCTCTGTCGTAGCCTTCGGCGAACGCTTCCAAGTAGGGGGTCTCGACGAGGTTGAGGTCAGTTGAATAGAGAGTACCCCGCACACGAAAGATCCGCGCACGTTCTGCACATATTGGGCGTCACTTGTATTCACCTGCGCAGTGGGGGGCCAGCCCTGCCTGCCGCAATCGGACGTCGTCGCGCTGGCGTCCTATGCGCTGGTTCCCGGTGTTGATGCCCTGCGGGGCCCTGTCTGCAGAAATTGGCCGTTGCCGCGCTGGCGCCCCCATTCGATTGTGCCCCGTGCTCTTTCTGCTGGGCGGAAGCAGAGGCGAGAAGCTCGGGGGGCGAACGCGTGCGCGGGTGAGCGCCCAGGAGAGCACGGCGCTTGTGGTTTGACGGTGAGGCGAGGAAGCCCCCAAAGAAGGTTGGCCCCCTTGGAAGGCGGCGAAACGGATCTGACCCCCTCAAGACTACGCGTAGGCGGCCCCAGGGCAGAAGCGCCAGTCGGTGCAAGAGCCAGCAGGCGCGGGTGAGATGCGAAACGCAAACGGCATGCACGACCGAGGAGCTAAGAGAAGGCGGGGCGGAAAAGGAAGAGGAGAAGCGCGGGGCCACCGCTGAGTGGCGCCAGGCGGTCGAGCGGACAGCTGCATAAGGAGCCACTGACATGCCAAGCCTAGCCTAGTGGCGGGCGGAGAAGGAGAATAATAATAATACATGTTTTAAATAAATAAAGACCAGGGTTGGGGGCAACAAGGAAGGCCATCGTTACATAGGCACCCACGCACATGTTTCGGTCGTCGGCAGGCAGGCGCATCGCCGCATCGTCAAAAACGTCTCATGGGCGCCTGCGCGCCAGTCGGTCCGGGAAGCGGCCGGGATCTCAAAGGGCGGCGGCGTCAGCGGCCGCGGGGCGACCGGCTTGGAGGCTCAAGGTCCGACTCTCACCAGGACGAGGGGCGGCGGAGAGGTGGCGCCAGCCACTGCACACAACCTTTGCCACCCTACACGTGAACCTGAAGCTACCAAGAGCGGTGGCAAATTGCGACCCTGGCGGCCAAATCGCACAATATGCTAGGCAGCCAATCTCTGCCCCACCCCACCGCTTGACTGGCTAAAGCGCCTGGCTGTCGGATGCACTCAGGCTAGGGAGGGCCCTGCGGCGCCTCCAGACGCCGCCTTTGGGATCACGTTCTCACGCAAGGCAAGGAAACAATTCGCAATAGCTGGCCGAAGCTCTCGCGGCACGTCGAAACTGCCGGTATCGATCAAGCGAACTCACACTCGCTCTCCGGCCTTCATCGGGCAGGCGCCCTTCTTCTCCATCAATCTGGCGCCCCGCTCGATCGGGTCGGGCGGTAGCGCGGCGCGAGCTGCCACCAGAGCGCGCGCCTTCATGCACCTGAGCGCGCTCTTCTCGCTCGCCCATCGCCCGCGTCGCTGAATGGCCCGCGCCGCCCTGCAGCCGGTCGCCGCGTCGCGGCTCGGCCCCGAGTGCCTGGCGGCGCGCGGCGGGAAGCGCTTGGCGCCCGCGTCGTCGCCGGCCCGCCTCAGGGCGCGGCGGTAGGCGCCCACCGAGCAGGCGGAGACCCCGTCTGGCGGCGCCCTCTAGCTCTCGGCCTTCCTCCGCACGAGCATGTCGGCCACGTGCGCGCGGTCGATCAGCTCGCCCTGCCTCGTGCCCGTCTTGGCCCGCTCGCCGCGCTCGGGCACTCCGAGCCGAAGGGCCGCGGCCTGCTCACCCGCCGAGTCGACGTCGATGACGACGTCGGCAGCTCGCAAGCCGAACAACTCCGCGGACCTGAGGTAGGCGTCAAGAGCGACCTCGGGGGCATCGGCGGCCTCCTGGTCCCCGGACAACCTCGTGGCCTCGCCCAGCACGGCCCGCCACTCGAGCGGTGGGGGCCCGGCTTCTCCTGCCGCGTGCAATCGATGCCAGGCGCGCAGAGCACGATTCGACCTGGGCAGTCCTGAAGACAGCTCTTGCCACACGTTGGCGAGCTCATGCGCCGCGAAGTCGCCCCGATGCGGGCCCACCTCCTCGTCCTCCGCCAAGCGGCCCAGGTAACAGAAGACCGAGTCGTCAATCTCCTCGCGGCTCATCATCGGCAGGTCCCACTCCAGGGCAAAGTCCAGGAAACGCCGCGCATAGGGCGCGTAGCAACCCAGCGCCGTCTTGGCACAAGCCGAGAACGGGAGCAGGGCGAGTCCCCGAGTCGGCCTCTTCGGCCGCGACAACCCCAGGGAGTGAACGCGCTCCGACTCGTTCCCGCGGTGCGCGTTGCCCATCTTGCGGCGCTGAGCGCGGTGCCGATGTCTCTCCTCTGCGGCCGCGCCCGCCTGCGTTGCATCCGCCAGACCGCGCACGCAGCGCAGCGACAAGGTCCTCCCGACGCAGCCGGCCTCGCGGCCCGAGGGGAAACTGGCTCGACCACCCTGCAGCTTCGAGGGGCGGCGTCGGCAGCGCCTCCAGCGAGGACAAGCCCCGGCGCCCGCGCTCCAAGGTCTCCGAGATCAGCTGCCCCAGCGCCCTCTCGGTCAGGTCGGCCCCCAATCTCTCCTGCGCGGCCAGCGCCGCGCCCGCGCGGCGCTCCGCCAGCACGCGGCAGAACTCCGACGGGTAGGCCCGCGACACTCTCGTACGGAACTGGCCGCTCGCACCCTTGCCACAGAGGCTCGCGCCGCGCGGCGAGTGCTCGCAGGGCTGCTCGAACCGCTGCATCGCACAGGCCGCCCCCGTGGGCGCCGCCATCTTGAGCGCAGGGCAGCCCCGCATGCACCGCGAAAAGGTCACCCGATAGGCTCCAACCACGGCCCCCCAGCCCATAAGCTCCTTCGTGACACAGATCGACGGAAAAGGCGGACATCCAAGCTCGGCGGGGTACTCGACCGATATGGGGGCGCCCTTGAGGGCAATGGGCTTCAGGATCCTCAGGCTGCTCAGCAGCTGCTCGCCCCCCAGCTCTACCCTCTTCGCATCGTCCCCCCGCGGGCCCGGTCGACCACAGGGCTGACGCCGCAGGCGAAGCGGCGGGGGGCCTCCAGGCTGGAATCGCGCCCGCGACCACGTAGAACAAGAGGGGCCCGAATGCCCGCCGTCGGTCTCCATCTCCGCCAGCAGCACCAGCCCCCTCACGTTGACCTCGTCCGTTAGGTCGAACTCCGCCCCGAACCCGATGTCTGCGCTGGCGCAGAGCAGCAGGCGGCCCCGCGACGCGGCGACCCTGAGCAGCCAGTCCTCCAAGACCCCCGCCCGCGCGCGTCCGCTGCAAAGGTGGGCGAAGCGCAGCTCCCTCACAGGGGCCGAGACCCCCATCCTGAGCGGCTGGAATGGGTCCAACTCCGCAACGTCGGCCAGCGCCTCGATCTTCAACGCAAAATGCCCCGGCAGAACTGGCTCGCCAGTCCTCCGCCCCTCCGGGGCCTGGCCGATAGAACAGCCCACGCTCGGCCCATCGCTGCGGCTGCGATCTGAAGGCACTTGGAGTTAGTACTCGCGCATGCCGCAGCCGGGGCTGAGGGCCGCCATCCTGCGGCAGAGGATCAGGATAGGACGACTGGCGGACCTGCCCTTGCTGAAGCCGCCGAGGCAGACCATCGAGACCGTGATCCGCAGGTGCCTCTTCCCCCAGCCTGCCCGACTGCGAGCTGAATGCCTCGCTGCTGCAAACCCGGCGCGCATCTCCAGCATATTGATGCGCTCCTTCTTCTCCTAGCGCCAGCGCAGCACCTCCCTCCATCGGATGATGTCGCTCCAGCACTCGTGCACAGGCGGTGCTCGAACGCGCGCGCCCAACTCCACGTCGTCACCCGCGCGCTCGAAAGCCTCGCCCTCGCACCAGGTGCCCGCAACCCACGAGGGGGAAATTCCAGTCCACGCGGCCCAGCCGCCTCGCACAGCGCACCGAGCTTCTCGACGCTGCTCCTCCACCGTACTCGAGGTGGCAATGATGGTCCCTCCGTGCAGACTGGCATCGAGCATCATCGTGGTGGGGTTCCAGGGCGTCGCCAGGTCGACCGCGATCGAGGGGGCGATGGCCGCCGCTGCTGCCAACTCTCTCAGCACCTCTCGCGGTGTCTCGCGCCTGGGCCCACCGCGAAACTCCATGCACCACGAGTAGACCTCCGAGAAGATACTCAGCGCCCCTTCAGCAGATCAATAACCCCCGGGACACGATGCCCGCGATCCGTGCGATCGAGTCGGGCAGCTCCCACTTGCTGGTCAGGGTCTCTTGGGTGCCGAGGACGGCGAGCCACATCTTCTTGTCCTGGTCCAGGGCCAACCGCGCACCCTCGAAGTCGCCCCCGATCATGCGAGCTGCCGAGGAGCGCGCGCCCCTGTGCACCTTGAAGCCCGCAGCCATCACCAATTCCTTGGCCACCAGCCAGATCTCCTCCACCGTCGCGACCTCCTTCTGGCCCGGAAGCGCAGGGTAGTGCAGCCCGATGATACCGAAGTCTTCGATGCGCTCGTAGTGAGCCGCTGGCGCCCCCCCGCTGAGCTGGGGCAGCGGCCCGCCTCCGGTGAGACGCTGACCTTCCGACAGCGACGGCAATCCAGCCTGCGGCCCCGCATTGAAGGCGCCCCGTCGTCGTCTGGGGCACCCGGCACGCCCGCGAGAAACCCGCGAGCGCCACCTTCGCCCAGGCGCAGGCGCCGTTCCCAGGCAGCTGCAAGTCGTCGGGCGGGACCGCGCCCAGCCCGTCCCCCGAAACGCCGGGCAGCACGAAGCAGGGCAGGTCGCCCTTGCCAAAGCGCATGGCCGCCCCGCCCTCCTTCACCTCCTGGGACACATCCAGGAACGACGTCGCACTCACCGCGCCCATCGCACACCATGGTGGAGCCCGCCACCGCGCGTCGGAGCGCCGCTGGTCGAACGCCAGGCGGAGCGTCCCTTCAGGCTCCTCGTCGATCAGCTCGGCCTTCTTCACTACGCAGAACAGCCCGACCTCGTCTACCTTCTCGGGCGCGCGACACAGCATCCCCGCCAGGGCCATCCTTCGCGATAGCTGCAGCACCCCATTCTTATTTCGAAAGTGAGGGTCCACGTAGTTGCGCACCTCGGAAGCCAGCGCGCAGGCGTCGCCATCCCCCTTCAACATCTCCCCCCGAAGCGTCTCCGACTTCTGCGCCGCCCGAGACGGCGCAGACCTCGCGCTCGCAGGTCCGGCCCCCCGGGGGAAGTGGAGCGACCCGATCCCACTGGGCGGGGAACGCCTCGCCCCTGTCTGGCAGCCGCACACTCCTGCCGGCGCCCCTCCTCCGAAGATTGGCCAGCCTTTGCTTGCAGGTCGACTGGGACTAACTCGGCCGGGCGCAGCCGCGGGATCGCGGCTCCTTGACTGGGCGTCGTCGACGGCGGTTCCCGGCGACGAACCCCCCCAAGCCCGCGCCGAGAGGTCCCCGCCCAGGTTGTCGGGCATAGCCCCCTGTGTCCCCAGCACTCGGCCAGCTCCACGAGACTATCGTCCAAGCTCCCGCGGTAGAGTTCACGCAGCGCCAGGAGAGGGCGGTCGGCCCGCCCAAGGGTCTCCACTTCCTCCATCGCGACAGCGCCCGACGAGACGTAGAGCTCGGGCGCCGGGGGCGCGAGAACAACGCCACCTCGGACAGGGCGTCGCGCCGCCGAGACGTGGAAAATCCACTTCGTCGCGCAATAGCTCACGAGGCAGCCGACGAAGATGAAACCCGTCAGGTGCAGCAGACATAGTAGGGGCAGCAAAAGACGCCGTCGCAGGACGCGAGCACCGCGCCAACTGCAAGGGCCACCCTACACGAAGCTGAACGACCCCAATTGAAGCTCTTTGGTCCACCGTCCAGGTCGGCGCGCGCCTTCAGCAGCTGGGCGCCCCGGCCCGTGGTTTCCTCACCTCCTCCTCGGCACTCGTCGCCCGAATCGTGCTCTCGTCGGCCAGCCGGGGGTCCTGCCGTCGAGCCGACTCCCAGTCCACCTTCGACTTCCAGCCCTTGGCGTCCTTGGGGCGGCTCCAGTCGTCGCGGCAGTTCACGTTGCGACATGCTCGCACGATGGCGCGCCCCTTCCGCACCAGGCGCTCGAAGCTCCCCAGATCGATGAGCCCCGTCTGGCGATCAATCATCAGCGTCGCGTCCACGGCCGCGAACGCCGCGATCATCCCTCGAGGCGCGTTGCGCGCTATCAGCCCTCGATCCCGGACGAAGTCCCGAGCCCAGCTCTCCGCCGGCTTCCCAGAGGAGTAGATCGCCGATAACACCTCCGCGGAGATCCGCTGCCGATGCCCCTCGGGCATGCGGCTGCCCCACTCCTCGGCGGGGGCCTACTGCTACTCCTCCAGCTGCCACATGAACACCTGCTGCTGCGGCAGCTGGGCCTTGACCCGAATTCGATTGATGGCCAGCTCCGCCGCCTCTGGAGTACTGAGTACTGGGCGCCGCCCTCTTCTCCGGCGCCCCCTTAGAGATCGGCGCGAACGTCTTGGTCGGCAAACCCCACGTCGCCGCGCCCGACGACGCAGCACCCGACCCCTCGATGGCAGCAACCCACTCTCCGACACCCCCCCCGACCGGAGCCCCCCTCTTCAGGCGAGCCTCGAACTTGCCCAGACGAGCGATCGCGCCCTCGATAGCCTGACAGTTGGCCTCGACCGCAGACCGATCCCTCGACTCGAGAGAGGACCCCGGCACACCTCGGCGCCGCTCCCTCGTTCGCTCCGCCGCCCTCAACTTTCTGATCTCCCCCATCATGACCTTTTGGGACTCCGCGAGGTCGCGCAGATGGGCGGCCAACGCCGACGAGTCCACGCCGGGAGGCTGCAAGGGCGGCGGCAAAGGCGGCTGCGTGGACGACGCGTGACCGACGGACACGCCCACGCTCGAGGCCGACGACGATCCGATCGAAGACACTCCCAGCCCCGCGCGGTCGGACCACTCCTTCGCCGCCCAGCCCGCGAGGGGCACCACCGCGACGACCGTGGCCAGCAACCGCTGGAGTGGCATGAGCTTCTGAGCCCACTCCTTCCACTCCACAAGGTAGCTCAACCACTCCTGCACAGCGCCCGAGCGCATCACGGAGGCGCCCTTCGCCGCGACCAGCCACCTCACGAGCGCCACCCTCGCCTCCTCCAGGTGCTCGCTCACCCCGAGCAGTGCCAGCGCCTCGCGCAACGCGAACAGGGCGGCCAACGCGCCCAGGAATCGCCTCGGACTCTTCAAAGACCATCTAAAAGTCTTGAGAGAGGACGACCCTGAGCTGAACAGAGCGCGCAGCACGTTCACCGCGACCGCCTGCTGGCCAGCGCGACCAGGCCGGTAGAGTTGGAGCGTCGACGCCGCGCCCGCCCGCAAGCCCTCCGTCGCCTGCTGGAGGTAGGCTGCAAGGGTGGCATGAGCCTCCGGCGAGTGCCTGCCGCCGGCTCCGCGAAGATGGCCGTCTTCGCGGTGACGCAGACCAGCCCGAGACCCAGGTCTGGGGCGAGCGCCGCCCAAATGTTGCCGCTCTTGCGCCTCGCCAGCTGCACCTCGACTCCGTCGGTCGCCGTCTGGCGGTAGAATCTGCGCGACCACGGCTCCGCGGGCATCTGGGCCTCGATCCCCGATCTCCTGCTCCGCGATCGGGTCGCTCACCAATGCGGAAAGCCACCGCAGCAGCAGCCCGAGCGAGCCGCGACCGAGACGCGCTGTCTCGCCGGCGCCCTCCAGAGCGCAGCCCCGCAGCTTGGGCGCCCCGCCCTCGAAGCAGGAGCCGCTCTCGATCAGCTCCCACGAGGGGCCAATCGAGCAGCTCGAATGGCCCGCGCTACTGCCCCGCGGGGAACCGACGAAGAAGACCTCGAGCACGGTCCCGGGCCCCCCCTCGAGCATGCTCGAGCGTGAGAACTCGAGCGGAGAACGCAAATGCAACGCGCCATCTCTAGGACGGCCCCACCTTGCTCTGCGCCGCCACCGCCCCCCCCCCCCCCCCCGACCTCTAGGGGAACGGGGGTGGGGCGGCGAGAGGGCCAGGGCCCGAAAACACATTTTGTATACTACAACGCGCAGCAAGGGGCAGCGGCCGCAGATCGGCTCGGGGGGGGCTGGGCGCAGGACGCGCAGCAGCGAGGCGGCGGAACGAGGCGACCGACGCGTAGACGACGCGGGGGAAGGAACCCACCACGCGCAGGCGAGGGGAGGGGAGCCCGCCACAAATGGCGGACGGGAAGGGCCCGACGCGGAGGCCAAGGCACGGGGGGGGTCGCACGGAGGCGGGGCGGCGCGAAGGCCGCGGCAGGGCTGGCGGAGGAGCGGGCCACGGGAGCGGCGGCGGCAGGCGGCAAAAGAGAGCGGCGGGCCACCGCGCTCGACAAAACCAAAATGCGGTGGGCATAGCAGAGCGGGCGGAGGAGCAGGCCACCGGAGCAGCGAGGGGGCGAAGCGGGCAGGAACGACGCGCCAGCCTGCTCGGCAATACCAGAACGCGGCAGTCGGGGTGACGGGCGGCCAGCTCGCCGATCAAACCAGAAAGAGCCTCTAATGATCGGCCAGACCGGCGGCGCCAGCGAGCCAGCCAGCGCCGAAAAGGACGCGAAGGGGCCGCAAGAGCCCGAGCGAGGGGCGAGACAGACGCCCGAGCCGGCAGAGCGATCAGCACAGAGCGCCCACCCTAGTGATACGGCGCGCCGAGCCGACCTGAGCGAGCGTGGGACGACGGGAGGAATCAGCGCCTCGACGATCACCACAGAGGGCCCACTCTGGTGATCGAGCCGAGGAGGTTGCGGGGGCCAGATAGGGGAGGCGCCGTCCGACGAGCTGGGCGGAGACGAGCGGGAGCGCGTGGACAGCGGGATGCGGACTGGCAGACCGAAGGAGCCGATGTGATCATCACAAAGGTCCATCCTGCAGCACGGAATGAAGCAGACAGGCGGGCGACTCAGGGATGGCGGGCGCGACCAGAAAGAGTCCCGCCGCAGCGACGAGGACCGTCAGCTTGGCGGCGACACGTCGTGCTGGGCGAGCAAGCAAGACGGGGAACATTGGGCACTGGTGGGCATGCCCACCGCGGTACCCGACCCGACCCTGAGAGGGGGAAAAAGGGGCCGAAGGCTGCAGGGTGGAATGGCGCCCGCTGAAAGCGGAACGCCGAAGCCCAGGCGACGTGAAAGAGTGGCGGTTGCGGGAGCGAGCGCTAACCGCCAAAGTCCAAGTGAGAATATTGGTGAACGGCGCACGGAGCAAGCCGCCAGGGGTGGGCAATGGCCCCCGAAAAATAAAGCAAGGAGCGGTTGGGGCGCAAGGGGCGGGGAGGCGCCGGGGCCAAGGGCAGGCAAGACCACGCCCGAGTCGCGTGGGCCGTGACCTGGTGGAGGCGAGACGGACGGCTGGAATGACTCACGCGGAGGTGCCTGCCCGCGCCAAACATCGTACTTGGGCTGCGCGAAAGGCGTTCTGGACATGTGCCACTGCAGGGCCGCCGGGCGGAGGCGGCTTGTGCTCTCCCAGGGGCGTTATAGTGGCATCAGGCCGGGAGTCGCCGCCGTCGTCGGACCCGTCCTCAGCGGCCAAGGGGTCATCATCACTGCTGTACCAATTGACGCCGTCAGAGCTGCACAGGCCATTCCTGCCGCCAGAGGTAGAAAAGCAGGGGTTCCCCGAGCCGTCGTCCGAGGAGCCCACTGGGTTAGCCGGGCCGTCGTCCGCGTCCTGATGAAGGGCGGTGGAGCCTGGCGGGGGGCTGGCCGCAGGTCTGCCGACGCGAGGCTCGGCGGCCGCAGCGGGGATGCGGGCCTTGGGCGGAGGGCCGATCCACGCAGCGGCGCCGATGCTCTCGTCGCAGGAGTTGAGAAGGCCTGCGGCGTCCAGAGCCTCGAGCCTGGGCAAGGCAACCTGGCCTACCCTGCGGGGGATGGTCCGGCGAGTTCTGGCCGTGACCTGAGATCTGGGAGCAAAGTCTGCGCTCCGCATGCGCACTGGGCATGCAGGTGCGGCCGCAGAACGTTGGGAGGCGGAGGCTGGGCATAGCAGTAGAGTTGGAGGCCGGAGCGCGGGCAGCGGCCCGCGGCAGGCGGGGAGCGGCTGGGGGCACACACCTTCCGGCCATGGCTGGGAGAAGACCGCATCCATTGATCACGGGATACCGATGGGCGCCATTGGGGTACGCATCGAACCGATGCTGGAGAGGTGGGTCGGAGACCGACAATTGGCTATCGCAGGCAGAGCACGTGAAGAGAATCGGGACCCGAGAGCGATCGTCGAGATCCGCGGCCCGAGGAGGGAACGCGGCCGGAGGGCTGGAGGCTTCCAGCACCGGTGGCGAGCGAGTGACGGCAGAGAGCTGGATGAAGGGGTGGACCACCGCGAGGACGTACAGTCCCCCGCGCCGCACGTGGCAGCTGATGACGGAGGCTGAAGCGAACCCGCACTGGACGCCTAGCTCGAATGGCGAGAGGGGGGCTGCACCGAAGTGACCGTCCGAGCGGAGGTAGTCGAGGAGACCGTGGGCACCAACGACCGGGCGGGACGAAAGCCCGGCGGGTTCGTCCACGGTCAACCAAGGCACCGGTGGCAGCAGGAGCCGTCGTGGGTGCAACAATCCACTGAGGGGCTGATCGGTCCTGACCAGCGGGAAGTGACACACACACACACAAACACACACACACACACACACACACTTTTCGGTCGTTGCGGCGCGGCGACTCGCCAGCGCGTTGGGCGCCCCTCGCGAGGCGCGCAGTAGCCGGAAGAGGATAAAATGAAAGAGAGGTTAGGAAAGGCGAGGCGGCCGGCGCCTCACGGGGCAGTGGCCGAGAGCGGTGCTGGGGCGCGGGGGCAGCGGGCAGCAGCGGGCAGCAGCGGGGCAGGAGAGCGGCGCGGGGCAGCGAGGAGGCACACACACACACACCTCTGTCAGCGGGTTGGGGAAGTCGCCCAGCCATACGTGCTCACGTGCGCGCGCACGCACACGTGCCCACACCGTGATCCCACAGACGTTCTCACAATAACAAGCCTCGCCGCCTCGCGACGCGCACGCCTTCCCACGATCAAACGTGCTCACATAACCAGAGGGTGTATCGCGCGCGCGTCGCGCGACCAAGAAGGAATGGACTCAGGACGGGCGTTTCCGCGCATGCGCAGCGTGCCGTACTGCGTGCGCTCAGACAGCGGCGGGCCCCTGCAAAGATAGTTGCAGGAGGCGCGCAGATACGGGCGTGCGGTGGCAAGATTGACCGTGCCTGCCGAGCAGCATGCTTCCCCATGCCCAATGCCGGCGGCGCGCTCAAGAGGATGGCTCGAGGGGGGGCTTTCTAAGAAGGCATGTGGGCTTCTTAGAAGGCAGAGGCTTTCTTAGAAGCGCCCGAAGGCGTCTAAGAAAGATTGTGAGAAGCCTCCGGCCGCTTCTACGAACGCCCCTGCCTTCTTAGAACCCCCCCCCATTCGCGCCACCCCCATTTGTGCACGCCACCGATATTTTCGCGCACTCATCTGGAAATCCAGCGCTTTTGTTCCGCTCGCTTTTTCGCGGCAGCGGGGCCGACGGAGCGCTCAGCCGACCGATCGCATTGGTCGTCTCAGGATGCCGCATCGCAAGGTGCTGATTGTTCGACGCCCACGCGCACACACACACACACACACCTGCGCGGCGTGCCTGCATGTGCTCTTCAAACACAGGCAAGCAACACGGGGGGGGCCGCGTGATCCGCTGGCAGATGCGCTCGCCCGCCCTCCCGCTCTCGGTACGTCCCACACCCCAGGCCCAAACTTCATCGGATTCGAGACATCGCAGTAATGCAAAAAGATCATGCGGATGTGCCGCTTGACGTCCTCGCGGCAAGGCAACGCACGAAGAGCTGATACGGGGCGCGGGTGGAAGTTAACGACATGCTCGAGGCGAGAGGAGGCACCGTGGTCAGAGGGATAGGGAGGATTGGATTGGACACGTCGAGAGAGCAGGATGATCAACGCCACACGAACTACATCTGCAACAAATGCACGGAGACCTGCAGAACCAGCGTGTGCAATAGTCAAACGGGTCCCCAATGCAGGGACAGTTCTTCTAGAGGAGGTGCCAACGTAAAGCAAATGTACTACACAGCAGAAGGTGAGAAGGAATTCGACTGATCAAACAGCAACCGCTCGGCGCGGAAGCACTGGCAGCGCGGGAGGGAGGTGAGACAGGCGATGAAATCAGACGTATGTTCTTACTCTGCCTCGTCGTCTTCCTCCTCCTTGTCCCTATCCTCCTCCTCTTGCTCCTCCTCCCCCTCCTCCTCCTCCTCATCCTCCTTCTCGCCCGCCTCCTCTTCCTCCTCCTCCTTCTGCCCCTCCTCCTTCGCCTCAGTCGCCTCTTCTCTTCTCTTCTCCTCTTCTCTGCTTCTCCTCCTCCTCATCTTCCTCCTCCTCCTCCTCCTCTTCGTCATCAGAATCATCATCATCAGCAGCAGCATCAGCATCATCATCATCATCATCAGCAGCAGCATCATCATGATCATCATCACCATCACCATCACCATCATCATCACCATCACCATCAGCATCACCATCATCATCATCACCATCAAGAAAATCAGCATCATCATCATAAGCGTCGCCGTCATCGTCGGTATCAGCATCAGCATCAGCATCAGCATAATCATCATCATCATCATCTTCATCATCAGCATCAACATCACCAGCACCATCATTATCATCATCAGCATCGTCATAATCAGCATCACCATAGGCATCATCAGTATCATCATCAGCAGCAGCATCAGCAGCAGCATCAGCATCATCATCATCAGCATCATCACCAGCACCATCGTCATCGTCAGCAGCAGCAGTGCCGTCGCCATCATCATCGTCATCATCACCATCATCATCATGACAGTCATCATCATCAGCAGAAGAGACATCATCATGCGCATCATCATCACCGCCGTCGTCATCATCGTCATCAGCAGCAGCATCGTCGTGGTCGCCATCCTATTGAGCAGCCGTATCATCAGCTTCACCATCATCATGATCATCACCATCATCAGCATCGTCATCACCATCAGCATCGTAATCATCAGCAGCATCGTCGTCATCATCATCATCATCATCATTCTCATTATCATCAACATCCTCATCCTCATCCGCATCAGCATCATCAGCATGCTCATCCTTCTCCTCCTCCTCAGCATCATTATCACCATCATCGGTATCCTCATCATCTTCAGCAGCACCATCAGCTTCATCAGCAGCAGCAACAACATCATCATCAGCATCGTCACGATCATCATCAACTGCATCATCAGGAGCATCATCGTCAACAGCATCATCATTGTCATCATCATCACCGTCATCGTCATCATACTCAACAGCATCATCACCAACGTCAGCATGCAATTATCCTTATCATCATAATCATTATCATTACCCTCCTCGTCCTCATCATCATCAGCATGAGCATCACCAACATCATCATCATCCTCAGCAGCATCACCGTCCAAATCCTCACTGTCATCACCCTCATCCTCCTCCGCCTCATCACCATCATCATCCTTCATCGCCATCACCAGTTTCATCATAACAAGCATCAGTAGCGTTATCATTGTCAGCATCATCATCAGCAGAAGCATAAGCATCACCTTCATCATCATCAGCACCATCATCAACGTTATCGTCATCATTGGCAGCTACAGCATCATCAGCAACATCGTCATCATCAGCAGCATCATCATAAGCGCCAGCGCCAGCATCATCATCAGCATCATCACCAGCACCACCAACACCAACAACACCAACAATAGCATCATAATCACCATCAGAGCCGCATTCACCATCACCACCATCATCCTCAGCAGCAGCAACAGTAGCATCATCGTCATCATGGTTATCATCAGCAGCAGCCGCATGACAATCGATAGAAATAACTACAACCATCATCAATCTTCGCAACGTGATCGTCATGCTCATCAGCACACTTCGAACCGTCAGCATCGTCACCGTAGCCAGCCAACATCTAACCCAAATCAGTGTCGTCTGCATCACAATCAGCATAATCATGACGATCGCTATCCTGATTACCATCATCGTCATTATCGTCATCATTATCAGCAGCATCATCACCATCATAATCAATAGTAGCATCAGAAGCAGCAACATAATGGCAGTCATGATCAGAAGCATCAGCAGCATCATCACCATGTGCATCAGCAGCATCATCAGAATCATCATCATCATCGGCAGAAGAATCAGCATCGTCATCATCGTCAACATAATCATCAGACATATATCAGCATAATCATCGACATCATCATTGCCGTCAACGTCATTCTCATCACCAGCATCATCACCAACGTCATCACCAACAGTGTCAGCATCAACATCATCACTGTCGCGGTTACCATCATCCGCAGCAGAAGTACCAGCATGGTAATCCTGATCATCATCATCATCATCATCATCAGCAACATCCCCATCGCCCAAGACCCACCATCATCAACAACAACAACATCGTGATCGGCACCCTCATCATCACATTGCTAACCTTCAACATCATGATACCGGAGAAAAAACCCAATCATATTCTTTTTGGGATATAGGGCTATAGGGCTATGGGGCTATAGAGCTATAGGGCTATCGGGCTATGGGGATATCGGGCTATAGGGCTATAGGATTGTGACCTATAGGGCCATAGGGCTATTGGGTTATGGGGCTATAGAGCTATATGTATGATCTGGTGTGTCTCAGGGAACCGCCATCCGACCTCAAAACGCCTAAACGCCCCCAAACCATACCCAGAACGCGTTTCAGTGTGGCCAACATAATGAGCCCCAAACCACCCCAAACGTATTCCAAAAACACACTACGTTAAAACAACAATCATTAGATTACGTTCCAGAGTTGTACTACAGGCGCGCGTAACATTACAAGTGCTGCAGCGCATAGTGCACGCGAACAGAGTTGCATTACGCATGGCCGAATTTAACCCCAGAGCGTTACCGACCTGGCTGCACGACAGCATTTCGGTACATTGCGCAATGCTGGTTGTGTAGAAAGCAGCGCTGTTTTCCAAATCATCTTGAAAGGACCATCCGCACCGCTCCAACCACATCACCATTGAGCACGTCTTGCGTCGGTCGTTTGCCTGCCCGCGCGGGGCCGATTGTTGACTCAAGAGAGCCCTGGGGCACCACTGAGAGCATCGGTAAGCTCGATGGCCAGGCGCGCCCGAACAACATGCCGACACGAAACCCGCAACCGTGCAGGAAACACTCCGAGAATTGCAATGGCAACCCCTACCCTCCAAGGTCCCGAGGGAGCTTTCACGAGGACCACCGCGAGACCCACGAGAGCCCCACATATTGGACTGCATAGATTACTGCACATAGGTTGCACCACTAGATTGCAACACGCGCATTGCACTACATAGCTTACACCACATAGGGAGTTCTCTAAAGATATTGCACTACGTAGCTTACAGAACATTTAATCTCCTTTCTAAAAAGAGAATAGACTCTACCCCCCCCCCCCCGGACTTAAAGATTCCCCCTTGGATACCATGATTTCGTACATATTCTGCACAATTGTCCATCCTAAATATGAAACCACACCATCCCAGGCACGCCAGTTTCCCCCCCTGAGGCCCTCCAGCAAAAAACACTATGCGGTGACATTGTTTGCTCTAACAAAACACTTTTTCACGAATCCTTTGCAACAGATGAGACGAAGTGCACACGCGCGCGTCGTCGTGCGCGCATGCCGAAATCCTTCAAAAACCTTCGGTGCCGGAGAGATTTCGCAATCGAGTTTCCAAAAAACATACAAAAACACATGGCTTCGCAACACTGATTTGCTAAAAAAGCTTCCGCGCGAGCTCTTGCGAAATCTTCAGAAAACCATCAGTTTTTCAAGATTTTCACAACATGCTACCAACCGGGCTTCGCGCGCGCGCATGTCGAAATCTGTCGAACGCCCTTGCGCGTGTGCCGTCGCGAGAATCCTCTGCAAAAAATGAGACGAAGTGCAGACGCGCGCGTGGTCGCGCGCGTACGCCGAAATCCTTCAAAACTTATCGGTTTCGGAAGGATTTCGAGATCGCGCGTCCAAAAAACCTACAAAAACCCAAGGTTTCGCAACACGGATTTTCAACACAAGCGTGCGCGCGCGCTCTTGCGTCGTCGTCGTCGTCGTCGTCGCCGTCCTCCCTCCTCCCGCGTCGTTGTCGTCGTCGTCGTCGCCTACGTCGTCCTCTGTCTTTCCTCGTGTTCGTCGTCGTCGTCCTCTTTGGCGTCGTGGTCGTTTCCGTCGTCGTTGTCGCCGTGGTTTTCCTTCCTCCTCCTCCCTCGTCGTCGTCGTCGTCCGTCGTCGGAGTCTCGTCGTCGTCCCTCCTATTTCGTCGCCGTCGTCGTCGTCGTCGTCACTGTCGTCGTCGTCGTCTTCCCTCCTCCCTCGTCGTTGCCGTCGTCGGCGTCGCCGTCCTTCCTCCGTCTTCGTCGTTCGTGTCGTCGCCGTCCTCCCTCCTCCCTCGCCGTTGTCGCCGTCGTCGTCCTCCCTCGTATAGGTCTTCGTTGGCGACGTCGTCGTCGTCTTCGTCGTCGTCGTCGGCGTCGGCGTCGTCGTCGTCTTCGTCGTCGTTGTCGGCGTCGTCGTCGTCGCCGTCGTCGTCGCCGTCGTCGTCGTCGTCGGCGTCGTTGACGTCGTCGTCGTCGTCGGCGTCGTCGTTGTCGTCGTCGTCGTCGGCGTCGTCATCGTCGTCGTCGTTGTCATCGTCGTCGTTGTCATCGTCGTCGTCGTCGTCGCGTCGTCGTCGTCGTCGTCGTCGTCGTCGTCGTCGTCGTTGTCGGCGTCGTCGAAGTCGTTGGAGACGTCGTCGGTGTCGTCGTAGTCGTTGTCGGCGGCGTCGTCGTCGTCGTTGTCGCTGTCGTCGTCGGCGTCGCTGTCGTCGGCAAGTGCAATTTGGTACCCACCGTCACGGTCTTCAGAGATTTTGCGAACCAAGTTGCGGGTGGGTGGATGGGATGTTTGCGCGAGCAGTGGGGTGGTCAAGCGCGGTGCAGGGTAGCCAATTCTCCTTTCTAAAAACAGAATACCCCCCACCCGGACTTATCAGCTCCCCCTGGGATAGTATAATTTCATATATATATATATATATATATATATATATATATATATATATATATATATATATATATTATATTCTGCAAAACCGTCCATCCTAAATATGGAATCGTATATACCATCCCAGGCAGGCCGGTTTCCCCCCCCTGAGGGTCCCTTGTAAACAAAAACACTATGCGGTGACCTTCTTTGTTCTAACATAGCACTTTTTTCACGAATCCCTTGCAACAAATGAGACGAAGTGCGCACGCGCGCGTCGTCGCGCGCGCATGCCGAAATCCTTCAAAAACCTTCGGCGCCGGAGAGATTTCGCAATCGAGCTTCCAAAAAACATACAAAAACACATGGCTTCGCAACACTGATTTGCTAAAAAAGCTTCCGCGCGAGCTCTTGCGAAATCTTCAGAAAACCATCAGTTTTTCAAGATTTTCACAACATGCTACCAAACGGGCTTCGCGCGCGCGCGTGTCGAAATCTGTCGAACGCCCTTGCGCGTGTGCCGTCGCGAAAATCCTCTGCAAAAAAAAGGGACGAAGTACAGACGCGCGCGTCGTCGCGGGCGTACGCCGAAATCCTTCAAAATCCATAAGCTTCGGAAGGATTTCGAAATCACGCGTCCAAAGAACCTGCAAAAACCCAAGGTTTCGCAACACGGATTTTCAACAAAAGCGTGCGCGCGCGCTCTTGCGTCGTCGTCGTCGCCGTCCTCCCTCCTCCCGCGTCGTTGTCGTCGTCGTCGTCGTCGCCTACGTCGTCCTCTGTCCTTCCTCGTGTTCGTCGTCGTCGTCCTCTTTGGCGTCGTGGTCGTTTCCGTCGTCGTTGTCGCCGTGGTTTTCCTTCCTCCTCCTCCCACGTCGTCGTCGTCGTCCGTCGTCGGCGTCTCGTCGTCGTCCCTCCTATTTCGTCGCCGTCGTCGTCGTCGTCGTCGTCGTCGTCGTTTCCCTCCTCCCTCGTCGTTGCCGTCGTCGGCGTCGCCGTCCTTCCTCCTTCTTCGTCGTTCGCGTCGTCGCCGTCCTCCCTCCTCCCTCGTCGTTGTCGTCGTTGTCGCCGCTGTCGCCGTCGTCGTCCTCCCTCCTCCCTCGTCGTCGTCTTCGTTTGCGACGTCGTCGTCGTTGGCGTCGTCGCCGTCTTCCCTCCTCCATCGTCGTTGTCGTCGTTGTCGCCGTCGTCGTTTTTTCTCCTCCCTCGTCGTCGTCTCCGTTGGCGACGTCGTCGTCGTCTTCGTCGTCGTCGTCGGCGTCGTTGTCGTCGTCGTCGGTGTCGTCGTCGTCGTTGTCGCCGTCGAAAACATTGGAGACGTCGTCGGTGTCGTCGCAGTCGCTGTCGGCGGCGCCGTCGTCGTCGATGTCGCTGTCGTCGTCGGCATCGGTGTCGTGGCCAAGTGCCATGTGGTACCTACCGTCACGGTCTTGTCTGAAGAGGTCTTGCGACCAAGTTGCGGGTGGAAGGGTGGGATGTTTGCACGAGCATGGGAGAGGACAGCTTCAAGACGGTCAATATTAGTTTCGCCACATAGACTGCACCACATATCTTGACCCACGTAGATGTTCGTTTTTTTACCAACAAAAAAAAACTCTACCCCCCCCCCGGACTTATCGCTTCCCCCTGGGATAATGCGATTTCATACGTTTTCTGCACACTCGTCCATCCTAAATATGAAATCGTACCATCCCGGCCAGGCCGGGTTCCTCCCCCTGAGGTTCTTTTATATATATATATATATATATATATATATATATAAACTATGCGGTGACCTTCTTTTTGTTCTAACATCGCATTTTTTCGCTAATCCCCTGCAACAAATGAGACGAAGTGCACACGCGCGCGTCGTCGCGCGCGCATGCCGAAATCCTTCAAAAACCATCGGTGCCGGAGGGATGTCGCAGTCGAGTTCCCCCAAAAAATACAAAACACATGGTTTCGCAACACAGAATTGTTAAAAAACTTCCGCGCGAGCTCTGGCGAAATCTTCAGAAAACCATAGGGATTTCAAGCTTTTCACAAAATGCTACCAAACGGGCTTCGCGCGCGCGCATGTCGAAATCTGTCGAACGCCCTTGCGCGTGCGCCGTCGCGCGAATGCTCTGCAAAAAATGGGACGAAGTACAAACGCGCGCGTCGTCGCGGGCGCACGCCGAAAACCTTCAAAACCCATCGGTTTCGTAAGGATTTCAAAATCGCGCGCCCAAGCACGGATTTTGAGCAAAAGCGTGCGCGCGCGCTTTTGCGTCGTCGTCGTCGTCGTCGTCGTCGTCGCCGTCCTCCGTCCTCCCGCGTCGTCGTCGTCGTCGCCTACGTCGTCCTCTGTCTTTTCTCGTGTTCGTCGTCGTCGTCCTCTGCGGCGTCGTGGTCGTTTCCGTCGTCGTTGTCGCCGTGGTCTTCCTTCCTCCTCCTCCCACGTCGTCGTCGTCGTCCGTCGTCGGCGTCTCGTCGTCGTCCCTCCTGTTTCGTCGCCGTCGTCGTCGTCGTTGTCGTCGTCGTCTTCCCTCCTCCCTCGTCGTTGTCGTCGTCGGCGTCGCCGTCCTTCCTCCTTCGTCGTCGTTCGCGTCGTCGCCGTCCTCCTTCTTCCCTCGTCGTTGTCGTCGTTGTCGTCGTTGTCGCCGTCGTCGTCCTTCCTCCTCCCTCGTCGTCGCCGCCTCCGTTGGCGTCGTCGTCGTCGTCTTCGTCGTCGTCGGCGTCGTTGTCGTCGTCGACGTCGCCGGTGTCGCCCTAGTCGTTGTCGTCGGTGTCGCCGTAGTCGGTACTAAGAGATTTTGCAAACCAAGTTGCGGGTGGGTGGGCGGGAGTTTTGCGCGAGCAGTGGAGATGACGACTTCAAGTTCAGCAGAGTGGATTGCAGCACACAGCTTCCGCCATATTGGCATCGCCACGTAGACTGCACTGGCATAGCTTACGCGGCCAAAATTGCACCACGCAGGTTGCGCCACATAGATTGCATCAAGATTGCACCGCATAGATTGCACTGGCAGGGCTTACACCACCAAGATTGCACCACATAGGTTGCACCACATAAGTTGCACCACCTAGACTGCACCACATAGGTTGCGCCACATAGGTTGCGCCACATCCTACTCCGCCTTCGAACTCACTTCGGGAAGAGGATAAGGATAGATGGGGGGGGGGGGCGAACCAGCCAGGGCTGGATTTTCCACCAACAGTGAAGGAAATGCCCCCAGTCGGGGGAGTGTAGATCCCTCGCAGGCCGCTCCCCCGTCCCATGGCCCATGGCATGGGTAGCTCCCTCGCCTCAAGCTGCGTATACGCAGCTCTGGCTCTGCACTCGCGCGTAGTGTCTTATACTGGCTGCAAAGAATCTGCGCTGGCCCATCGTCTCACGAGATCCTTATCATCGCCATGGCCTTTTTCTCTATCTCCAAAACCGCTGGAACCGCCTCCGCCCATATCTGGAACGGCTTGTCATCCCGCAGATCGTAAGTCGAAGCCTTCTTCTTGTAGCCGCCGATCGCTGTTTTCATCTGCACCAGGTTGCCTTTCAACGCATCGACGGAACCGATGACCTTACCCTCAAAGATCGTCGTAAGCGCCCCCTGCACAACGTTGAACGCATCGACCACGAACTGATCTGGTGGGAACACGGTCTGCGAACGGCCCACCTCGAGGATCGTCTTCCTCTCCCTCAACTGACGCCACGTCTCTTCCACCTGAGCCGCGAGGTCCACCAACGTCTTGGATGGAATGTTCCCGAGCGTCTTGTCTTAGCACGCTTTCGTAGCAGCAAGCGCGATCTTGTCATCTGGCTTGAGCTCCTCCGACCAGATCTTACCGTTGCAGCCGCCTGCCCAAGTCGTCAAAACCTCAGCGTCGCCAGAGTAGTCCTCGATATTGATCTTGTTGTGGTTCAGCTTCTGGTCGACGATGCCACTGGTGAACGTATGCGTGCTCTTCAAACACACGTGGATGCCAGCAGCGTTGATGGCGGCGCCTTTCTGTGTCAATTGCATGTCCAATGCGTCGAGCTTCGTGTTGAAGGGGCCGACGAGCGCGAGCATCTCCTTCGCATCCTCCAGCGGGATCTTATTCACGAGGTCCTCGACCGAGCTCCCGTGCTTCATGTCGGTCGCACGGCGACGCTCGGCCAGGCCGAGCGCCTCGCCGAACACCTCGAGGAACGAGCTGACGGAGACGCCCTTCATGGAATGGGTGCTCGCTGGAGCCCACGGCTTCAGCATGCGCAGGTCGGTGACCATCAACTTGCTGCAAGCGGCATCCGCGAAGCCGTCAGGGCCCCAGAGAGACGCGACGATGCCGACGACCATCGTGAGGGTGATTGAGTCCACGCCCAGCGCGCTGAGCTCCGGGTACTCGCGCAGCCTATTCGCGGCCGACAACGATAATCCCAACGCATCCTGTTTGGCCACGAGTGCCTCGAAGCTGGTCGCCGCCTCGGCGGCTTCGCACGCCGCCTTCAGATCCATCAGCAACGTCTCGTTCGCAACCCCCGCTTTCCTATCCCGCACGTCCTCCATGGCATGTTTGAATTCGGCCCCGAAGGGAAAAGATTGCACGGCGCCAAGAAGAACGTCTCATGCGCGATCAAGGCGTCCAACGGCCCATCTGCAGAGCCCAGCTTGTCGTGACTGAGTGCGAGGTTGTGCATTGCGCAGTCCTTCAGCGGACCCATGATGCCATCGAACGCGTCCTCAGGCAGCTCGCCCTTCAGCATGTAGATGCTCTCCATGTACGCCTTCAGCGTGTCCAAAGGTACGGCCGCTGCACCTGGTTCCAATGCGGTCCTGATCTCCTGGAGGCGGGGCACGGCCCTCTCGCGAGGCTTTCGGTACTTCAGGTAGTTAGCCGTCTGAACACTCCAGTATGGATGAGCGGATGGTCGCGGCCAGCGATTGGGCTAAAGCGCACTGCTTCGGCGGCGTCGCCAGGTCCGCGAAGTCATCGCGGGGCCCGCCGCCGTCCACCGTCTGGAACATCATCACCAGGATCCCCCTGAAGCACGTGAGCAGCTCGGTGACCACGTTGGCCAATGTCTCTTCCACGCCATCGGCTGGCATGTTCAGCAAGTCGGCCAGGAAGCCCTTGGGGAAATTGATCACCTGCTGCGCGCCTCTCTGGTCGATCTTAAGCATCGGCGCCAACATGACCTTAACTGCGGTCCTGCGGTCTCACCGAACTTCAGAGCTCTCTCCGGGTCGGAGATGTCCAAGGCACGCACTCTGGGGTTCGTCGGGTCACACGTGCACGCGAAGGGCCCCATTTCACCTTTCTCTTTCCCCGAGGATTTGTCCTTCGCCATCGCCCTGTCCCAAGGGAACACGATGCCCATGATCTCGTCAATCTTGTTGTAGCTATCTGGGTCCTCCTGCCAGGTCTCGACGCGCCTGTCGAGAACGCACTGCTTGGCAACCGCGGGGGCCTCTCCTCCAGAGCTGAGCAAGCCCTCGCAGATCTCGTTGTAATCCGTGAGGCTGACCTCGAAGACGCCGCCGCGATGAAACTGCGTGCACGTGGCCGCCAACTCTATCTTCTCCTGCAGCATGTCAGCGTCGGGTGCGTCAGGCTCCTTCTGCAGGAACTCCATGGCGCACCGCATCTGGGTGCCCTTCTTCTTGTGCTCCAGGATGGCCCAGACGCTCAGCTTCGCCACGGGTTCCTTGGCGTTCCTGGCGGGCGGGCCGTCGTCGAGGCCCCCGCCTGCCCCGTAGGCGCCGTAGACGGAAGAGGGGCCGCGCTGAAAGGATGCGTTGCGACCAGACAGACTGCCCCCGCCCAGCACTGATACGGCGTCGCTCCCGGCACCCTTGGCAGGGGTGGTCAGGCCCGCTGGCGGCGCCGCCGACCTGGAATCCACGGAGAGATCCGACAGGAAATGGCGCGCGCTGGAGGCCTGAGGCTCGAGGCTACCGCCCCCATCAGGCACGCCTGGCCTGTCGTTGTCGCCCGAAACGCCGCTGGCGTCGCTGTCGCCCGAGTCACTGCCACCGCCATCATCATCATCATCATCTCCACCGCCATCGGGTTGAGCTGGAGGGGCCGCGGCGCTTCTCCTCCTGATCCCCTCCTCGGTGAGCGCTTTCGCGAAGCCAAGCGCGCTCTCGTCGCGAACCCTCTCCGTCTCGTTGTCGTAGAACCTGCTGGCCTCATTATCGAACGCCGCCCTGGTCTTCCAGACGTTGCCTTTATTGGTCACCTCTTCGACCTCTCAATGTCCATCTCCACGTCTGACCTCGCTGGGTTCCTGACCAGGTAGACGCTCCGAGCCTTGCCATCGAGGTCAGTGACGCTCGCGGGTTTCACTCTGAGCGCGCGGGGGGAAGCGCCGAACTTGCCATTGCACTCGCCAAGCTTGAGTGGGGAGGAAGGGCACGCGGTGCACGACGCGGGACCTCTTGTTGGATGTCACCTCCCCCTCGCCGAACGCGGGCGAGATGGGCCCGTCTGCCTCGGCCTTCATGCCGATGTTTCAGCACTCCTTGAAGCTGTCGTCCCCACGGTACACCTTCACGGCATCTACCCTCGGGATGTAGCCGCGGCGGCGCCTCCAGTAGGAGGTAGCACTTTATGCAGGCGTCCTTGCCGAAGCACTGCGGGCAGGGCGCAATTCAAACATGACATGAAAGCGGACTGAGGGGAGGTAGGGAGTTGAATAGGCAAGTCTTCTGGCCACGAAGCCTTCAGAACGCGGCCCCTGGAGGCCTCGAAACAACGCTCCGAGAGAGCGCCCATTGTGCCACAATGATGGCAGCGAAGACCCTGCCAACCCCAAACGGTCCAAGAAGCTTCGAGAGGGTCCACACGCGCTCCAAGACGGGCCACCATGGCCTCAAGACGGCCTAAGCTGCTTCAAGACGGCATCCGACGATGATTCTAAGGCGGCCGGAGGGGCCCAAGAGGCCCCAGGAGGGCCCCAGCACGGCGCATGAGCCCCCCGAGAGAATTCCGATACTGCCCAGGACGGACTAGGAAGCTCCAGGACTGCCCCAGAGCGTTCCACAAGCTAAAGAAGTGGCCTCCAGAACGCTTCAACACAGACCAGGAGACATCCAGGACGACCCAGGAGAGCGGCCCAAGACGGCCCAAGATGCCCCCAATACGTCCCGAGGGAGGCCCGAGAATCCGGCCCAAAACCAATCGAGGTACCTGCTTGAGGCCCGCGACTGCCGCAAACAACTTGACAACCTAAGACCCTTCCATGGCGGCCCAGGGGAAGCCAGAGAAGGGCTTCCATACGGCTCAAGAGGGTGCCCCGCGCCCGTTGTTTGGACCCTTTTTCCCCTGGTCTCCTGGGCGCCGTCATGGCACTCGCCGCAGAAGTCGCACTTCGGCTTCCTCTTGCCGCGGGAACCCTTCGTCGCGCCCGCGCCGCAGGACGGGGGTGGCGCCGTGGACGCGCCCGCCGAGGTGTGCGGTTTAGATTTCGCGGGCAGAGCCTTGGGAACAAGGGCCTCGTTATCTGACGCTGATGGATCAGGTCGTGTCTGGCCCCTGCCGCGGCCGCGACCGACCCCCATCGCCCCGTTCAGACCCTGGCTCCCGCCACGCGGAGGGTCGGCCCCGAGCGACACGATGGCGCCGCGGGAACTCCAAGGCCAAAACGGCTATGAGCAGTCGCCACTGCGGCGTCGCATGCGCAACCAGACTCGTTTGGGGTCGGTCTACAGGAATGGCGCCTTAGCTTAGCCATGGACCCCAAACAGCAGAGACCGCAGACAGCGTGGGCCCCAAACAGCGTGGACCCCAATCAGCAGAGACCCACCACAGGATTGATGGACTCCGAACAGCTTGGGCCCCAGACAGCAAGGACCCCAAACAGTATGTACCCCAACCAGCGTAGACCCCAAACAGCAGAGACCACAGACAGCGTGGACCCCACACAGCGTGGACCCCAAACAACAAATACCCCAAACCTAACTGATGGACCCCCAAACAACGTGGACACCAGACAGCAGTGACCCCAAACAGCATGGACCCCAAACAGCGCGGACCCCAGGCATCATGGACCCAAACAGCGTGGACCCCAGACAGCGGGATGAATATGGCAGTGATGGGGGTAGTCGCAATGGCATTGGTAGCTGCGAGGAGCATGATGCTGATTATGGTGCTGGTGATGATATTGGTCTGATGATAATGGTATAGGTAATGACAACCATAGTAACGAGAACGGTGGTAGTGGTGATGGTAATTATAATTGTGATTGTGATGTTGGTGGTAATGGTGATGAGAATTGTGCTAGTAGTGGTGGTTGCGATGGCAGTGTTGACGGTAAGTCGAGTGGTGGTGATAATGTGTATGATGGTAGTGTTGTTAGTGGTGATGGTGATGATATTGCTGTTGAGGATGGCAGTGGTACGGTGGTGATGGAGGCGATGATGACGGTCGTGGTGAGGATGCTGGTGGTGGTTATGATATTTGTGATGCCGGAGATGGTGGTGGTGGTGGTATGGAGGGCCGATGGCAGTGGCGATGGTGACGGCAGCGGCGGTTGCGTCGCCTCTGCACCTCCTATCCAGGAGGCGACGGTGATGAAGACGACGACTGCGTCGCTGGCCATCTGTTCTTCTTGGCCCCCAACAGAAGGGGCGTGCAATGTGCGGCAAGTGCTGGCTCAGCACGCGAATGCCGTACTCGAGTCAGGCTCCTCGGCGATCTCTCATGCACGAACGCTTGCACACGGACGCTGCTGGAGATGCCCCTATACACGAACGCTTGCACACGATGGCCCTACACTGAACGCAGCCCGTCCACGGCATCAGCGGCAGAAGGGAAGCGTCTCTTGAGGACCGCCGCAGACTTCGATCAGTCAAGTGGGATGCCCCTGATTGTGTTTAGGTGCTCCATGTCTTGCTGGGCCTGCACGTCGTCTGCTGCCAGGGCTACTTGCGACAAGTTAGAGATCGCGTTCAACCTGGTGCGCATCACGCGGTCCTGACTGAGAGACGCCAAGTCTTGACCTTTTTGAACTTGAACTTCTTGAGCAGCGCGAGACAGCGTTTCTTGAGCACGCGATCTTGGATCCGATTAACCCAATGTGGGCGCCCGGTCGGCTGGAGCTTCGGTGTCATCACAGAAAAACGAACTGCAAATATGGTCGGGACGTTCCGCGCGCAATCGGCCCTGAGCCAACTCAAATCTTGAAACAGACTGGGTTGCGACCGACTCTTCAGAGGCAATGGCAATGGCGATGCTTGTGGCGAGTGCCCAGTGATCCAGTAGCGATGGTAATGGCGGTGCTGGCAGTAATGATGATGATGGTAGTGGTCATTCGTAGTGGTGATGGTCGTAATGGTGGTGATGGTGACGGCGGCGTGCTTGTGACCAAGATGGTAGTGTCGGTGGTTGTGATGATGGTGATGGCGATAGTATTGACAATGGTGATGATGATGGTAGTTGTGATGGTAGTGCTGATGGTGATGGTACTGATGGTGGTAGTGACGACGATGATGATGATGATACTGCTGATGATGATGATGACGGTAGTGCCCGAATGCGACAACAGTTTGAACATGATGTTCTCTCAGAGGCCTCCGACGAGAGGGGAGCCAATGGCTATTGGCAACCGTCGGCTCTCACGGCCGATACTGAAGTCGGCTCTAGGCAAGCAATATACAAGGACCCTAACAACGAGTTGGGCACAACAAGCCCCGACCCTCGAAAACGGCATCGGCCAGAGCTTGGAAGATCAGTACCCCTGCGTATCCTGGCTGACATCCACCACGTGGTTGCTAATGTCCTCGGGGTTTATGCCCATGCCACGGAGAACATCATTGGGCGACTTCCTGGCGGCCTGATCCTCGAAAAGGCCGTCGTTCTTATCTGCAACCGTCGAGTTCCTTGGGGGGGCGAAGCAGCAGCGGGCGGGGCCTCCTCTGCGATCTGCGACGCCGCGAGGGGCGAGACTGAACGCTCTCGAAGGGCTTGCTGGTACGATTCACCACCGTGGCCGAGAAGGGCCTCGTGGACGATGAACGATGCGCCCGCGTCCGTGATCTCACCAGCGCCTTCCACCACCGTGGGCGTCGCACCCTGCTCTGGCCACGCGGTAGCTCGCAGCGGGGCCGCCAGCGCCACGTTCTTCTCCTTGGTAACGTCCGTCTTCTCCTTGGTAACCTCCTCCTCGTGCGACGAGACTATCCCCTCGCCTTCCTCTGCCTTGGTCATCGGGGGGCACCTCCGCACTTTGATAGACCCATTCTCCTGATGCGGCTTCGGGCTGTCATCCGTCAGGCGCTTGAACAGATGGCGCTGCCCCTGCGATGCGCCAGCGGGCGGCGGAGCTGCGGGCCGAAGCTTGATCACGAGCCCCTGCTTCTGTGCCACCTCGTGCTCCACAATGATCTTTTGCGTGCCCGAACGGCAAACCATCGCAATTGTAAGTGGCCGCTGGTATCATCTCCCGAATATGGAACTCGTATTTTGCCCCCCCCCCCCCATCCGCTGGTGGCCCCTGCGCCGCTGAAGACGCTGTCTCAGCCATGGCGCGAATGGAACTCGTCGAGTATGGAGTATGGAACGCGATGGGAAGCCGTCAAGTATGGAACGTGTGGGAACTCGTCAAGTATGGAACGCGATGGGAATTCATCAAGTTCTTGGAATGAAATGGGCGGCTGAAGGATCGCAAAGCTACCCAAACAGTGCTACCTGGCACGGCGCGGCACGTAGACTCCAACGGGCACGTAGACCCCAAACAGCTCCACGGACACGTAGACCCCAAACAGCACTACCTGACACGGCGCGGCGCGACACACGGGCAAGGGGCACGCGCGAGAGCGTACTTTAATAGCACTGCCCCCAACTAGCCTATTTGAACAGCCCACTTGAATAGCCGACTTGAGCAGCATACTTGAATACCTCCTCCCCCCCCGAACCGCTGCCCTCAGACGGAGGGCCCCTGACGTGGCATTCCCACATCCTCAGGCACCAACCCGCAAGGGGCTGGCGGCGGTTGCCGATTGGCATTGCGCGGCCCCCCCCCGCCTCCCCCATAGCCCCCGGGGACAAAGGGGCAGCGACGGAGGGCGCAACCTGTGGCGCAACTTATGGCGCAACCTACTATTAGCCCATGGCGCAACCGACTATTACCTTACGGCGCAACCTAAGATTAGCCCATGGCGCAACCTGTGGCACGCCCAATGATGGTGACGGCGACGGTAGCGATGCTTGCTCTGAACAGGCCAACGGTTCCAGTTGCGGCAGCCCAAAGAGCGGCAAGACTGCACACGGCAATCCCTAACGCCGAAGGCTGACACTCGGCTCGACGCGGGCGCAATGTTACATACCACTGGGAAGAACGATACGAGATGAGCACAGCCACCTTCCGGCAGTCGCCGCGTGGAAAGTGATCGCCCTTACGGCAACCAACCGAACTCGTCAAGTACGAACCCAACCGAACTATTCTAGTATGAACTCACCCTGGCCGACAATAAGCTTTCAATGGATATCCCATCAGTGCTAGTGGACATCTCGTCCTCCATTCGCTCCAGGATCTGCTGGTTCAGCCCATCGTGGTCACAATCCCGCGTGATGGCGTTCTGCAGGAGGTGAACCCCGCCGCGAGCCGAACATTTGAGGCTGCGAAGCCGAGCACCGAGAGTTTTGACCACCATGTTTTTGATCTTGATCTGCTTCATCAATTTCATGAACCTGAGACGGGTCCTCGGGCTGCTCACTCGAAGCCATTGCGGCTTCCCCGGCGTTTGCAAGCCTTTCGGATTCGGCGCCCTCTTCGGAGGCGCGAGTAACTCAACGGAACTCGTCAAGTATGAAGCCCAACCGGACTTGTCAAGAATGGGCCTCCACCGAACTCGTCAAGTATGGAACTGTATTAAAACTTAACAGATCTTGCCATGTATGGAACTCTGAACTCGTCAAGTATGGAACTGAAAGAGCTCGAGATGAAATGAGCTGCAAAATGGAGGCGCTGCGAGAGGGAAGCGCTGTAAGCACTGCGAGACGGAAGAGCAAGCACTGTCAGAGGGAAGTTCAAGCACTGCGAGAGGGAAGCAAAAGCGCTGCGACAGGGAAGTGCAAGCGCTGCGAGAGGGAAGCGCAAGCACTGCGAGTGGGCCACGGACAAAGGGGGGAAATGCAAGCACTGCGAGAGGGAAGTGCAAGCGCTGATCCGACACTCTGAACGCCATGCTTGCACGAGAGGCAGGGCGACGAGCTCTCGAAGACAAGCGCTGCCAGGGGAAGCAACAAGCAAAACGCACGGGCCATCCAGAAAAGCCTTATCCCCCCAAGGGGCCCCAAGAGGCCCCCAGAGAGCCTCTAGAGGGCCCCAGAAGCATCTAAGACGCCCCGAGAGGGCCTCAAGAGAGCTTCCAGAGGGCCCCAAGAAGGCTTCAAGATGCCCCAAGAGAGCCCCAAGAGCGCTCAGGAAGGCCCCAGGGGAGGTTCCGGAAGCCTCAAGAGGGCCTCACGAGGGCCGTGCAAGAGCCTCAAGAAGGCCATGAGAGCTTGATATTGCCCCAGGAGGGCATTATGTGCCCCCAGAAAGCCGCAAGAGGCTCCAAGAGAGCCCCAAAAGGGCTCAGGAAGCCCTAAGAAACCCCGATCGGGCATCAAGAGAGCCTCAAGAGAGGGCCCCGAGAAGGTTCCAAGACTTCAAGAGGGCTCCAAGAAAGGTTCAGGAAGCCCCCCGATGGGGCTCAAGAGGGCCGCACAGGGGCCTCAGGAAAGTCTTGGGAGCTTGAGATTACCCCAAGAGGGCCTCGTCGCATGCCCCGAGAGAGCCCTAAGAGGCACCCAGAAAACATCAAAAGGGCACCAGCCCCGAGAGGGCCTCAAGAGGGCCCCAAGAAGGCTTCAAGATGCCCCAAGAGAGCCTCACGAGCGCTCTGGGGGGCTCCACCCAAGAGGATTCAAACCCCCAGAGGGCCCCACGACGGCCCTAGAGCATCCAGGTGCCATCCTCCGCCCCCCCCGCATCGTCTTTTCCCCCCCCCCCATTCCCCCCCCCCCCCCTCCCCTCCCCCCCCATCGCCTCCTTCTCTCCAATCCACCTCCTCCTTCTCCTCCTTCTCCTCCTCCCCTCCCTTCTCCTCCTCCTCCTCCTCCTCCTCCTCCTCCCCCCCGCTCCTCCTCCTGCGCGTCGTTCTCCTCGTCCCTCCCCCCCCTTTCCTCTTGCCCCCCCTCCTGCCTCGGCCCGAAGAGGGGGTCGGG
>CAUYUJ010003625.1:179634-317134 GCA_963575745.1 Prorocentrum cordatum
AGAGAGAGAGAGAGAGAGAGAGAGAGAGAGAGAGAGGAGGGGAAAGCACGCAAAAAAGCGTTCCGCTTCTTATTATTTAGCTCGCGCGTCGTCCCCTCGCGCTCTTCCGCGCACCTCCGAGAAAGCATCTCCCCTGCTGCTTTGTGCTTCTGTTAAGCATCGGACAATTCCGCCTCCTCTGGACACGCCGCCAGACAGTCATCGCTCGAACAAAGCACTTGGCCCACGCGTTTCCGAATATTCGACTCGCACGTCGTCCTCTCACGTGCTTCCGCACATTTCCGACGCAACCTCCCCCCTGCTGCTTTGTGCTTCTTCTGGGCTTCGGACATCTCCGCCTCCTCTGGGAATAGTGCCAGACAGCCATCGCTCGAACAACGCACTTTGCCCACGCTCTCGGCCCATTTCGCGTTGCAACGGCGAGACTTCTGTTGCCCATTGACACCGCTGCACTTGACACAGTACAAGGTCCGAATTACTATCGCGTCGACCCCATCGCCAACACCTGCCACGCCCCCATCGCCGCCCTCCTGCACGCCTCCATCGCACTGCGCTGTCGTTGCCCATCCGTCGCACGTCTTGCGCCATTTCTCGTCCCGGCTCTTCATCTCGGCGGTGCACTCTTTACAAAACGCCGGCCTCTCCTCCCGCTGGAACTCGCACTTCGTGAACGCCTCCACCAGCAGCCGTCGTCGGCAACGCCCGCGCTGATCGCGCGGCATCAGCTTCGCCTCCCACTCCTCCCAGTCCACTTTATCCCCGCGAAGCGCCTGCAACCATCTCTGCGCGCCTGGCATCTCTCCCGCGTCGTGCGGCTTCCTGTCGAAGGTCCTGAAAATCGACAAGTTCTCCCGCCTCCGCACGCGCGTGATGGCAACGTAACTGGACATCCAACTCACGCCGCGCCCTCTTTCGAGGTCTGCTATCACCGCTGCCATGGTTCGGCCCTGGGCAGCGCGCGCCGTTACTGCCGAAGCCGGGGTTGCCATAAATTGGGTGCGTCTCACATTCAAGACTGGATGCTTCCGATGCCCGTCCAAGAACCATTGCCGCCCTTTCGATGGAAGGTCGGATACAGCCCCGGCCCCCACCCGGGCAGGTGCCACTCCTTCGTCTGGAAGTCCAACGCAATCACTCGCGGCAGATGCAACACCACTTCCTCGTCTTCATCTCCCACGACCTCGTCCTCGTGCAACACCCATCCATGGATCGTGGCCGTGCGCCCCCGCAGAAGCTGTTTCTTCGACCGATCCAAGTGATCCCCCAAAGCCACGGGCATCCCTTTGGCCAGCGGCAGCCACCCAGGCAAGCTCGCGCACTCCTTGTCATGGTACCCAAGCCAACGTATCTTATCCTCCACCGTGCACGGTCGCCTCTGTTCCCCCTGGGGCGGTAGACGTTCTCCTTGCGCCGGACAGGACCCCCGAGAACCGACGGGGCGTGAGGGCGATATCCCCTCCAAATGAATCCCTGGACCCCTACCAGAGCCCGCTTGACGCCGTGTCCTCATCCTCACCTTCCTCCATCTATTTATCTTCCCACTCCTCTGCCTCATCCCCCACAGAGGCACCCAGGACCCCCCAAGAGCCCCTGGGGAAGGGAAATACAAAAGAACTGATACCTGAGCGACCAAAGAATACAAGGGGTCGGCGGATGTGGCGTAAGCCTGTACAATCGAGGGTCATACCTGCGTTCCTCTCATTACCTGTCGTCGCGGTTTGACCGGCGGCAGGTTTCACCGAACTGAGAGGGTGTTTAGAGAATATGTTGTTGCGCCTACTGACGGACCGGGAAGCACGAGGCGGACGTGCCACAAAATCATCTGCCCAAGCAACCGGTGGACGTCCACGAGGGCTGGGCCCTGTGGCGTCCATAACGGTGCCCTGGGCAACTGGTAGCCAGGGTGCTGTTCCCGTTCTGGCGTCTCGCAATGTCCGAAGAGTTGGCGCAAGAGTGCTCGTCGCCTGCGCGCTGCGGCCCCATCGAATCCAACCTTCAACTGGTTCGATGCACGAGTCAGATGCTTCTGGCCATTCGAAAGCAGCCAGACCGGGGCAAGACAAGGGACGCGCATACTGATCAATTTCTGTTGCCCAGAGCAGGGGCCACCACTCAGAGAGCGGTGGGGCCTGAATACCTTCTCTCGCAGCCAAATGTGCCAGCCATTTTATGAACCGCCTCTTCAGAGGTTCAAGGTACTGAAAGAAAGGACCATGGCGCGCCGGCGGCTGGGCCGCGACGCGCTCAGGAACCCAGGCATGAACACTACCCGGGCGGCTGTCTCCAAAGGTTTGACCTGAAGCAGCCAAAATAAGCTGCTGATTATTTGTTGCCCATTTGCGCTCCAGCTTCAGATTGTTGTTTATGTTCGTCATTACAGATGCCGAAGCTCTCCATTGTCGTCGTATTCGCTCGCCAGCATAGCGATCATGCTCCCAAGGCAGTGTCTCATGATCGACAACATGCAACACAATGCCACTGTTCCACAGCGAGTCTCGAATAATCCTGTGTCTGAGTGACTGAAGCAAATCATCATGGGCAACCGTGTACTTGCACTTTACTGGAGTATTACAAGAGGGGCAACTGCCAAAACCAGTTCGCACCCAGTGCCATCCAGCACAGAGGAACCGACAGTCGTCCTCCCAAGGAACTGACTGAATGGACGCATCTGCCCTATCAGGCAACGTATGCCTATATTCTTGGAGCAATGCCAAAGTCTCGTCAGTGTGAATCCAACCGAGCTTCGAGGCGTTAGCAACATTTACTTCATATGAGGTCCACTCCTGATTAAAGATAATTGACCACGACATTCGCTTTTCATTTTGGTCCCACCAGTCGCTGACTTTGGCGAGAGTGGCGGCTTTGTCGATATCAGTGAAACTCAGCACCTCACGGGGCACGAGGGCCCCGTCTCGGCAAACCCGGCACGAGAAACGGGTGAGCACACGGCCATCGAAAACAAGAACTAATGGCCAGGAGTCTCGGTGAGCTGGAAGCTGGTCCCACAAACGGCCTGGGTCCACTGCGGGCCATGCGCCAATCGATGGAGGCTCTCCCGGCTGTGGGCCTTGGCCCATGGCATGGTGCTTCTTCACAGGAGGGGGCTCGCCATCCCTTCGCTGGCTTAGCCAGAATGGAAAATGGTCTGGGCTTTGCATGCTCGGATCCTTCTTGGTCGGAAGAAGCTTCAATAATTCGTAGTCCGCCTCGAGGCAAAAACCCCGGGGCGCTTTTTGGGAACTGAACTTCTCCGACCATGGATTCCACAAACGTCTCCATGTCAGTGATATGAAGGAGGGGCCCATGACACCTGGCTGGGCCAGGGTCATAGGGCACGCACATCCTCTCAATTGAGGCAATACACGTGGAATGTCCCCGGCAAGCTCGATAGAAAACGGGGATTGGGCATCTAGCCCGCTCGACCCCTTGAAGGGGCCAGACTTTGAAGTCGCGCCATCGTTCGTAAACGACCGTCTCATTGATGCTGGCAGCGTCTTCAGGGGGCGCACCAAGGATTTCCACGGTCCCCGGCTGCAGCGCGGCGAGGCCGTGCGCAGCAAGTGCGTATGCTTGGTATTTAAACCCGTCCTCGTCCATCTTCTCGACCAGGTCTCCAAAATAGACCCAGCCTCCCGAGGACCTCGCATGATCAGAACAATGTCTCGCGATATACGTCGCGAAATCACCAATGCGCTTAGCAAGCCCATATATTCGACAACTTCTGGGTCGCCACAATTCCGCGCAGCCTAGGGCCGCCGGATTCTCGCGGTCAGTGACCCCCGCAACCAGCGGGGTCAAGACCGTAAACGACTGAGGACCAAATCCGCTGGGAACATCATCGGAGTGAAATTCAGCACAGAGAAAATCGCGCACCTGTTCAAAAGTGCCCACGTCTATGGAAAGCTCGCCCAATAGTGCAAATATGGGATCTTCAATTGAGCGTACTAAGCGTCTTATTGCGAAGGGCCTCTACCCGGGGGGGGCACAGGACCAGTCGCGTGGGCCTCTCGAACCCTCCGCTTCAGATCGATGGGCGTATTATTAAGAATTCGAGTGCGGTCTTCCAACAGGAGATAAAGCTCTCTGCCCCTAAAATGGTCAGCGTGCCCGACATTAATCTCCTGATCGCCCTCTCGGGGCGAACCATCCGTCGGTTTACGCTGCCGCTCATCGGGGGAAGGTCGCAGCCTTGCTCCGCAGGAGAAGTTGGCAGAGGCTGGGCCAGATCGATAATGCTCCTCCTCAATGGGGATGAGTTCAGGATCCCCCTGATAAGGGAAGTCATTGAGATGGGTAAGGTCTGGGCTGGCCTCAAAGGGCCCCGATGCGTCTGGGGCACCCGGGGTTCTGTCCACAGAGGAAGGCTTCGCCGCGTTATGTCCACTCGAAGCGACGGCTGGTGGCGATGCCTTAGCAGCGGGTGCAACCTCCTCATCAGAAGAGCTCGGAAAATCTATGGTGGGGGACGATTCGGCAACCTCATGAGGCGCAGCGTGTGACGCAGCAGCAGCGTCCGAATCGACCATCATCTGATCTCCCTGCGTCGGCGCGGTCTCCGCTCTGGCTGGGCCAGGCGGAGGCGCAGGTACTCTCGCCGCCACGGCTGGGCCGGACGGTGGCGCAGGGGGAGTAGGCAGCCTGCTTCCACTCGCAGCAGATTCGCCTTCAGCGCGAGGCTGTGACCGCTTGCTCTTGGCGGCGATCACAGGAGTAGGAACGAAATCTGGTGTCACGCTTCGGATCTGTTCTACAACAGTGGCTGCAAACTTCTTCCGCGAATCCGAGTACATCCCCGGCTCGTGTTTCCCATGTTTCTCAGCGGGCTCGTAGATCCTCTTTGCTGTGTCAATAAGCATTTCCATTTCCTGCAAAATGCCAGGATCTTCGGCAACTGGCTGCTGTTCAGTAATTGCACAACGCCAATGACGGAAGAAATCGCGCTCATTCTTCAGCGCGTTACGTGCTTGCCTGCCTTCGACGTGGCGATGTGAGATGTATTTGATAGATCGGACAATGCTGGATGCAGCGTCGCTCCCCATGGGGGCAGGGATTCCTCTGACGAGGGATCTCCATCCGTCTGACTCGGGAGCCGCAGGAGCGTCCGGCCTTTCATTGCCTCCGGGGCGATCAGAGCCCGCATCCTCGGCAGTCTTGGCTTCTGTCTCGATTGCCGCAGCCTTAGCGATGGAGCTCTCGGCCCGCGCAGCCGGGTCCATCCCGGCACTGCCTTGGGCAGGCTGGGAAGTCCCTGGATGAGCTTTAAAATGCTGTCGCTGTGGCGCCGCCTTGGGCGCGACATCAGCTTGCTGCAGCCTGCGGTCAGCACGCGGCGAACGCTCAACGCTCCACCTCTTGGCCCGAGGAGGGGGCTCGGGCACGCGCAGACTTGGTGACCAAGTCGGCTTACTCAGAGGCGCAGGCCAAGCCTGGGGCTTGCCTGTCGCCGTCTCTGAGCCCGCTGGCTTGGCCGGCGGCTGCGCAGCCGTAGGCGCAGCACCAGAGGGCCTCGCTAACGGCCCCTCCCCAGTAACTTCGCTGCCGGCCGAACGAACAGAAGGGCTGTCAGCTCCAGTATCCCGGCGAGCCACCTTAGCCGGTGGAGGCTTCGGCGCACGTGCCTCTGGACTCGGATGGAATGGTGGCGGAGGCTTCTTCGGCACATCGTCACCCGACCTGAGTGGGGGTGAATCCTTCATCGGCGCGACGTTCGGCGACTTGGCCGGGGGCGGCGCCATCTTCATGTTAGATGGCGGCGGAGGCTTCTTCGGCACATCGCCCGCTGTCCTAACTGGCGACGGCGCCTCCCTCGGCGGGGGAGGAGGTGCAAGCGCGCTCACGACTGCTGCAGCATCGGGAGGGGGAGGCACCTCCTCAGCCACGGCTTTGCCGGGCGAAGACTGGGGCGCTCTCTCGACCCGGGGCGCAGGCTGTCCCAAAGGTGGAGAACTCTCGGCATCCAACGAAAAAGACGCATCGGACGGCTTTGCCGCCGGCGCCTGCGCCTGAACACCCGTTGACGACTTGGCTTTGGCCTCCTCTTCACTCGCCCCGTTGGCCAGGGCCAGCTTCTTGGATGCTTCCGAGGCCTCGCCTTGGATTGATCTTAGTGAGCCTGACTCCTTTATCCTGGAGCCATGGCCAAATGTCATGGGCCTCGCTACGATTCCCACGGTAAGGACTTCGATCCTTCTGCCAAACGATGGGCCCTAAATTTGGGACCCACTGGCTCTGTGCCTTTCGGACTTGGTCCGGGGCAGCCTCTCTTTCCTTGTCGCGATACCGCTCGACCCCAAGGTCTTGCTCCAAGGGCCGCCCCTTTTGTCTAGCGACATGTTGCAAGAAGGCATCGGCCGGAGTGACATGAAGTGCTGCGGGAGTCCAATGGTAGAGGCGAAGCTCATATAACACCATCTGGGATGTTTCACTGACAAACTGATCGGGCGAACCCCTGATAATTACAGGCTTCGCATAGAAAGTGGTCCCCGCAGTTGCCCAGATGCCATCTCCAAAAGTCTCTTCCGCAACAGAATAAACAGCATGCGTGGAAGTATTGTTGGTACAAGGAAGAGAACCCACACCAACCCGTAGAGAGGATCGGATGTAAGCAACTGATGGCCCTCCAAAATCTAATGGGGAGCGGTCACAGACGTGCCATGAGATTGTCTGATCCAGCCTGAGGACGGGTCTTGGACCTCCCCAAGCTTTTCCTCCATTACGCAGAAGGGCAAAGTTAGCTGCACGCAGTGATTGATGCCCGCCCCGTGGGTCTTCGTCGACAACTTCGCCCGACCCAGGCGATCAGCAACGGTAGCCTTTGGGTCTTCACGTGACCGACCGGCTTAAAATCACAAAGAAACGTGCCCACTTGGGAACCAAATAATTGGGTTCCAAGACCGGGGTCTTCGTGGACGGGCGCAGCATCTGGAAACCTAACCACGCCTCTCCAAAGGCGTGAACTTGCCGAACTCTTTGCTGCGGGCCGGATTTTCCCCTTTCGCCACTAGTGCAACGCGGCCTTCCTCCCCTGGGTAAGCATTCCCAGGCGTCATAGGTCTGTGGAGCTCACCGCTCGCCACAGTGAATGGTCGGAGAAAATTATAAATAACTGGTTCCGTGTTCAGCGCACTACTATAGGGCAACTTCTTAACCTTCTGATAAAGCTGCTGCACCGGCCAATCGTGTTCCCAATCGGCAAGGTTATCGGGGTAGCCCCCTTCTTTGACGCGCTGTGGGAATCTGCGTTTACCGCTGAGCTTGGTTCCTGCCAACAGGGCATTTCAAGCGGAGAGCTTCCTCCACTGCTTCACCAGGCGCCGTAGCATCCTGCACGCCCTTCGCAGGAGCAAGAGCGGGACCGCGGGACGGCTGGGCCGCCCGCGCCACAGCAACGTCACCCGAGGCGGCTGGGCCGCTGGGTGCGGCAACAGATGCTGCCTTCTTCAGCTCCTCTACGGCCGGGCGCATATGTTGATGATTTTGCACTCCTTCATCTGGCAATCGAAGGCGTTTTCCCTTCGGGGGCATTCCCGGACAAAAGGGCTGGCATCTCGACAACAAATAATGGTTTTCCTGCCGCGGGAAAAAGTCTGCATGCGCACTCCCTCGCTTAAGAAACTCAATGAACGCAACGGAATAATTGGATCGAGTAGCCCCGCCCCCTGACCCGTCTTGGACGGCAGGGAACCTAATGGGGTTCAAAGGTTTCGCAAACGGACGAGTGTTAAGCACAGACTTGGGTGCATTGTTTTCTGTGGGGCTCCAGTCTTGCCAGTGACTAACTAGCTCATTAATGGTAGCCTCTTCCATCGTATATCCGTCGGCTCTTTTCTTCGTCGATGGGTCACCCCCTGAACGGCTGGGCCGCCGGAGGGTTGTCAAAATAACAAGACGGCGAGTTTAGCAGCCTTAAACATGTGCTCAGCGCACATCTCGGCCGCCTTAGCTTTCACCATCTGTCCGTCCTTGTCCACCTTATAGTCATTATGTTCCGACAGAAAATGATAATTATATAAAAAAAATCCCTGTAGGTGCTGCAGTTTGCGATAAACGCAAGCACCGTCAATAATCATGATGCGCGGAAGCGTTCCCGCAGCTTTGTAGTTCTCAATCCGACGGTTCATTCTAGCCCGTACAAGGGTGGCAACGTCATCCCACATAGGGTTAACGCCGCCTCCGGCAGACCTCCAGCACCTGTGGTCCCCGCCAACGTACATGATCTCAATCGCTCCATCAGACGAGCGAAAGACTGCTTCGTCCACAAGGCGTTCGGCTGCCTCCACCATGACTCGGAGGGCTCCAGCGAATAGGGTTGGATTATCCTGTCGCTTCCCCTCCGCGCCAACTCCAAGCAAGTCACCGGTCGTATCAGCAATGTCGTTGAAGTTCCAAAATATGTAACGCACCAGCGTACGAATCCCTTTCTGGTAGTACCGGTGCTCTGACCACATGTGGTTCTGTGCCGCTTCCCGAGGATCGGGAGCCATGCGACCGCTCATGATCTTAGAAGAAGTGTCATGAAAGTGATCTTGCAGAAAGAATTTAGGGACGTGGCTATTCGCGGCTTTCCCGGATGCATTCCGAAACGCGATCGTGGAATCAGAGACAATATGGGTGAAACAAGACCAAAACTTGCATTGATGATAATCCATCAAGCACAAAGGGCGGAACAAGTCCTTAGCAGATTTGCCTGCGGCCATCATGGCCGCAATGTCCTCGCCAACACAAGGAATCCATGAGTGCCCATTCTTGCGGGCAATCTCAGTCATGGCCTGACACTTCTCAAAGAACGGCAATTCCATGCCCAGGCCATCAACCGAGGGTCTGTAATATCAACATAAAGCTGAATAATTTCGGACACTCGAGAGTCCCACCCACGCAGTGGCGGCTCGGGGCTCGCAGCAAACTCTCTCTTCAACCAATGGTAGTCGAGGACGTTCCAGGGGCCCGGCCCAAGATAGGGCGGGTCATTTCCCTCGTTATCCACTGCCGTCGATCCCGCATCCGGGGGCCCACCTCCGCCGCCGCCCCAAAGGGGGTTACCGGAAGGAGGAGGGTTTCCAATGGGAGAGCCGCCTGGGCCCGACGGGGCACCTCCGACACCGGCTGGGCCGGGAGGAGAGCCGCCGCCCGCCCCGCCATCGGCTCGGCCGGGCTGGGCAGCCCGCTTCGAGGCTGACCCAGCGGATGATCCGCCGGCCGCCTGCCGACCAGCTCCAGGGTTGTCCAAAGGCTTATGTGGGTCAGACCTAGCCAAAGGATGCGTCATGGCGACATTCGCTTGGTAGCTTGCCGAACCGACTGGGTCGGTCGACGTCTCCGCTCCCAAGCGTGGCCTTTTCGGCGCCTTGATGGGGCCCTCCTCTATATAGTCAGGAGGGCCCTCAGAGGGCGCCTCAAGGCGTCGATGTTCAGGATCTCCGGGCAAAGACGGCCGCTCTCCAGCAGCGACTGGGTCGTGCTGGCCAGCCTCAGCCTCTGCGTCTGGCGGGGTGCGTGGCTTGTCAGTCGAACCAGCACCGTCTTCAAGGCCATCACTCGCGAGCCATTCCTTGAAGTCGCATGGGCGCGCCCACCAAGGTGCTGCCTTGCGCCCGGCCACCGCCTGCTGAGGGGAAGACTCAAAACAATTGGCCCTGGCTGAATCGGCGAGAGCCTCCTGAACAACATGCACGTGCAAGTAAGGTCTGCCCTTGGCAACAGGCAGGGCATACGTTGTACCCCAGCCGTCCCCAGTGGCTTTGCCACGGGGCGGTGCATGCGGCGAAGGGCTCCAAATGTTCAACCACAAAACGGGAGCACCTTCTGTCTTGCTGCCCCTCACTGGGACGCTCACAAAATCACCGCACATCGTCCTCCGCCGAATGGCTGGGCCAACGGCGGGGCCCACGACCTCTCCCTTTTCGAGGGTTCGGGCAGGACGTCGAGTCTCCCTCGGTTCATTCGTGTACAATCTGCAGACCAGCTTCGCCATTTCATCAGGGTATGACTGAAAGTAAGACTCCTCAGGAATCTGATCAATTCCGGGGGGGGCACAATCAAAACGGCACGTTGCCATTCTGTCGAATGTCGTCCAATGGACGCCCCACGGATCTTGTGAGACACGAGAAAATAGACGCTCGAAGATCGTTTGGGGGGTGTCGGCTAAATCTGCCTTCGGCGCGGTAACGACGCGGTCGTCCCGCATGTATAATACATGCGTATCCACATCGCGAAGCGCCAACTCCATCCCCTTTCGCGCACGAACTTAATATTCCCGGCATAACTAGGTATGGACCATTCGGTCTTGTCAGGAAAACAACGAAAGATGGGTCGCTCATCGCGGGGTCTATAATTCCCCGTGAAGAGGCAGCTGCCCTCTTGGCAGGCTTGTTGTCATCAATAGCAGCGGAGGCAGCTCTCTTGCGAGCTGCAATCTCTTCTGCGTGAATCTCAACGCCACCCTCCATTTCGACGTCAACATTCATCATGACATCACTTGAACTAGAGGGGTCAGCCGTCTCCCCGGCCGGCTGGGCCGGAGGGGCGACGCCCCCACTCGGCTGGGCCGATGGGGGCGCCTTTCGAATTGGATTGGAAGGGGCCTTTCCTTTAGGCCAAATCGGAGGTTCTTCCTCCTCAGGTAAATCAGGGGCGAGTTCATGCATAATGTCATCCGAGCAAACCGAAGTCACATCCTCCACCGACGGCTTTGCCGCTGGGGGGCCCAGCGGTTGACGCATGGGTTTGGCCGATGACCAATCGGGCGCGCGGGGGCCGCGGCAGGCGAGGCCCGCGCGGCCGCAGCGAGGCGGCAGCGCGGTCCGAGGGGGGGCCGGCCGCTGAGCAGCCCGCGCAAGCTCTGGAGACAAAACGGCAGCAGCACATATGGAATCAGAGGAGGGGGCGGGACGACGACGAGACGACAACATGCGCTCCGCGGCACGAGCGACAACAATGTGAACCTGTTTGGCGAAGGCATCCGTGTAATCTTCCGCTGACTTACACTCCCTTCCTCTGGCCTCAACATGCTCATGCGTGCCGTCACACTTGCGCTCAAGTCCCTCTGTCACGTCGTGAGATGTGGATGCGATCGTCCAGGGCTTCTTCATGAAATTACCCTTGCTGTCCCTCAATCCATGCGCGCACCCATGCACAGCCGTTTTGACAAACTCAAGCTCTCTCATGAACTCTTTCACCTGGGGATCCCTCCAATAATTACACTGAGTCGGCCATTCAAGGCAAACAGTACCCCCCGCTTTGTGCGCAGCACGGGCAATCCCGCGGAAATTCCAAAACAGATGTCTGAAGTCTGTCCTAATACCTCGAAGCCTACGCATCGCTCTCTGGTTCCCAGTGCAAGAAATTATGGGCTTCGTCCAAGCATTGCCAGGGGGAACCTCCTGTACAGGGCATAGAGCCCCATAACGTTATGCGTTTGCCTTTGAACGTCTTTATGTCATTCAGAGCCGACCTTCGTCCCTTATCGGCTCTCATATCTTCCTTCTCCGTGTGCCGTATTTCCTTACACGAATTATCGACAAAATCCTTGGGGTTTCCGATCCTGCTCTGTGGGCGCCATCGCTGGAATCGCCATTCGAATTTTGCTGAAAAGGGGTGATGATATCTATTATCTTCGTCGCGCCAACTATCCGCACGGTCAATAGTCAAACCATTTCGGGTATTGATTGCATCGGTACGACGCCGATCATCTAACCTATCCGGGTCAACTGGGCAATCGGTATTTGCGGGCGTAAACGTGACAAGTCTGGGAACGAAGTGTCATCGTTTGAGACTCTGTCCGCGTTGTGTCCATTGATCCCTCCTATCCTGGAAATTAGCAGCAGCAGCAGCAGGCGTAAGGTGAGGAAGAAGAAAATTATAACCGAGCAAGTATTCCTCTTGCTCGGTGTTAACTGGCTCAAAGCTCGACCGTTCTTCACATCTCTTTTGAGAGATTTGATGTGCCAGATTCACTTTCGCTGTCGGTCATGTCAAACATCGCTGTCATCTCAGCGTCCTCCATTGACCTGGGTTTATCGGAGCTTCTCCTGGAACCTTCCTCCCTCGTAACAGGTGTAATTGTACTTGCTTCCACGGCTTGGCCGGGCGCATTCGCCGCCACGGCTTGGCCGGGGACGTTCGCCACCACGGCTTGACCGGGGGCGGCCTCGGTAGCAGCCGGGCGCTGGGCGCCGTCGGGTGCCGCTGGGATATCAATTGGTTTTGAAGAATGCGCAGCGGGCTTACCCTTGTTGGGGCGTTTCTTTTTCTTGTTCATCTTCTTGCTAGGTGCAGCAGCTCTTCTCCGCAATGCCGAACTCGGACCTAAGCGGGGCTTCAGAATCCCCCCGGGTTCCAGGGGGGGGCGTCTGAAAACGTCGAATCTAAATGGTATCGATACCGCTTGGCGGTCCAAAACGTAGGAGTCACAACGTTGACGGGATATAATACCTTAACCCAGGCCAAAGGGCATGTAAACCTCTTCGTTCCAGTTCCAATGTCGACAGCCTCATTTTGAGCCCGCCCGTACTGGAGCTCAACGATACCTCGAGAAAAATTCCTCAGACACTGCGGCACCGTCAATGCGATGAGTTCGCGGTAGGTGCATTAGCTTCATGGGCCCTCCGGCTTTAATGACCTTGCAAACTGGCCGGTTGTCTTCTAAGAACAAACAACGTATCTGTCGTCCGAGCAGTATTTCTCATAGTGGAAGGGCTGCCAGCAGCTCTTTTCGCAGGGCGAGGTCGGCAGCCGCAATTTCAGCCTCAAGAGTATTATGGGAGACGCATGTCTGTCCCTGAGATCCCATAGATTGCCCAGTCCTGGTGTATGGGCCACAAATTGCTTGATAACTGGCACCCGCGCTCCTATGTGTTCGGGTGTCACTGGCCAGATCCGCATCATAGTATTGCTTCAACAAGACATCCCCCATTCTGTCGCCTACCCATAAAGACATTCGGTAGTGAGAGGTACACTTGATGTAACAAATGAGGCGGAAAAGGTCCATGTCTTGTTGCTCTGCCCACTTGGTAATGCAACTGGCCGCGTGGCAAACGGCACGGAGCAGGTCGCATCGAGCCACTCTCGCACCGTAAAGGGTCTTCATCAAGACTTTCGCCGCGATTGGCTGGAGCACTCCCGACTGGGTCGGTGGCTCCGGATCATTGGGGCTGGCCGCTGCGGATTCAAGGCCGTGCACAACGACTTCTTGATCTGGGGGCCCTACGTCAACTTTGATGTGTAACGCTGAGGCTATTGCCTCCTCTGCAGGAGAGCAAACTTCACCTCTAGGGAAGCCTTGGCCGTCCTCGAGGTCGGCAAGTTCAGGGCCAAACGGGGTACCTGCAGCGGGATATGCAGCTGGGTCAGCATCTGTGAGTTGTGCGTGTAAAGTGACACAGGATTCGAAGAATTCAATCATGTCGTACTCGATAACTCTGGCCTATTTGGGTTCTCTCGGTTGGTATGGCTCGAGCGGCTGGGCCGTCGAGTCACCCCCCGTTTCCCCCTCATCGCTCTCGCCTGGGACGGAAGCGTTCTTCTTGGCTTTAGGGGGCGGTGGGCCCAAAGTCGTGGGCAACTGACCTTGCCACTCTATTAACTGCGTAGACAGTCGATGTTCACAACCCAAATATCGTCCGACCGCGGTCGGAGGATCGATCTCTATGCCTTTCGAGCAATTGGGAGATGGGGTTTGTAACAACATCCAACCTTGAGCTAGCTTGTCTGCAGGGCCAGCCAGCTCAAAATCGTCAGCGTAAACTGCCAAGAATATCTGCAGCTCTTTATGGAAATAGCAGTTGCGCCAGCCGTACCCCCTGAAACAGGGTGTCAGTATAAAGACAAAATCAACGGGCATTCGGGATTGCGCATATGCGACCATGACTCGGGCCACTCATCGCGGGGTAGAAACACCCACGTCGGGGTGCCACCCAATTTTAACTGAGTATAGGCCTGACTGGCGTCGGCTTGTTCGATACTGTGGCCTTCAAAGAGCCCGTAGGTATCAGCTGCTTTGCTGGCCTGCATTGTAGCGGGACTGCTGGGCAGTTCTTGAAATAAAGCAACGTCCTGATGCTGATCTCTCACACTCGAGGCCATCGAAAACTACCCGACCTTAAATATTTACGACCTTAGTGTCCGAGCGGCAATTCTGAATGCTTTTCGACGAGGATTGCGAACAGACGACCGAAGTGGGCAGTCTGTCCTTCGAGCTCTGCAACAACATCGGAATATTATATGACGCCTTCCTCGCCCCATGTGCCGGTGTCTCGCAATATGTTCCATTCCTTTCCTAGAGCAGCCTGGGCATCTCGATTAGCCTGGGCCTCAACTTTGGAAACGGAGCGAGCTACAGCGGCATCAATCCTTGCATGCTGCCATTCACTGGGAAGTTGAAAAGGCTCGTCAACAATTGAAATGAGATCAGTAAAAAGATTGTATAAGTAATCCAAATCAAATCTTCCCTTTTCACGGTGACTAGGCATTGGGGCCGTGCCGGGTTGCAGCGGCATTCGAGGCGCGCTTCGCCGCGACGCGGCGGCCGCCGGGCTCAAGGTCAGACTTGCCTCTTGTGTCACCTCAGACTCCACATCGGATAACGGGCCCCTGCTGGCTGGGCCGGAGGGATCACCGTCACGTGCCATGGCGCCACCGCGCCAAGCTTGCTTCCACCATATATCCTCATCATCCGAAAGATAGTCGTCGGAGTCGTCCTCCTCAGAGGGTTCAGTGGCTACAGCTGCGGCTTGGCCGCCCTGCTCCGCCTGGCGTCGGAATCGCTCAATAACCCACGGCGCGGCTCTTCTTGCCCTTGGATGCGTCGCAAAGTATGCAGCGCCCTCCTCAGAGAGTGGACGAACCGCGGGTGGCTGGGCCACTGCGGGCTCGGGCGGAGTCGGCGGATCTTCCACGTCCAAGCCTATGTCGCGCAGGAGGGCAGGACAAGGACCGGGATCGTCTATGCCAAAGAATCCTCTCTTTTCGGCCTTCTATCGCTCGACTGCTTGTCGGCGCTGAGTCTGACTCATGTTGAACCAGCGTCCAGGACAAATTCCAGGACTGGTGGATTCAAGCAATTTCTGCAGCCATTGAGCACCGCGCTTAGGATCTGGATCGGCGACCCACATACGGGCCACGGGAACGTAGTCGGGATCATATTAAAGCACAACCCGTACGCTGCACGTCTTGCGACGACCTGTCAAGGGGAGCTTTTGAGTTAACTCTTCTTTCGTTAGGCCGACGACAATACGCCTGTCCTCATAGTATTCCATCGTATCAAGGTTCTGGGTCGCGCGAGCAAGGAGCTGCCCTTTCCCGGGAACTTTCTCACGCGGCTTGGCCGCTGAGAAGCTAGATTGTCGACCCAAACGACACTCAATCTGTGCGAGAACTAACTTCTGATCTCTATCTTCTTCGCCTGGATGAGAGTCTCGCCGCGGGCCACGGCCGTCGATCACCGCGGGCTCGTCATCCACGCATAACCCCCCCGGACCGTCATCATCATCGGAATCGGCCTCGGAGTCCGGTGGTGGAGCGCCCTCGCCTCCTCGAGGAGGCGGTGGCATAATTATGGCGGGATCTTCTGCACAAAACGGATGGACCGATTGTGCCCCTGCCCCCTGCCCCGAACCGTCTGGGACGGCCGCGGCCTCGCCGGCTGGTAGGATCGCAACGAAGCGCACTTCGGGCACCATCTGCATAACAATGCTCTAACTTCTCTCCCGGGGCTTTAAGGTTTACTAAAAAGTTACAAACATGAACCGCAGACTTGTCGCGTGCACCCTGAGCGGCGACGAAATCAGTTGCTCGGTCGCGAAAAGTCACGCACGCGGTCTCATCGTGGAGCCCCCGCGAGAGTTCATCCATCGCAAACCAATGATCCATCGTCGTCAGGTGTCCAAACGAGGTGGGGTTAGCGCATGGGCGGGGAACCTTCAGCCCTTTGTTGCGCGCTTTGCGCTGCTGTCGTCTGATAGCTTTGGCCCAATTGCATACTGAGCAATACGGGTTCTTGGGAGTATGAGTTAGATGGCGCGGCAGGGAGGCTGCGGCACTTTTGAGCCGCTCGGCAAAGGAACCCGACACCTCAACCTCTGCATCGTCTCGGTCTGGTTCTGACGGTGCGTCGATGTCGACTAGGTCGACACCGTCAGCTTCTCCAACTTCACCCTCCTCGGGCCCGGGGGCCGCGTCGCGCGCATTGGAGTCCAGCCCTCGATCCATGTCGTAGGGGAGATATCCTAGGACCCCGCGCCAGCAAGAGCTCTTACACGCGGCTGCGCAGGCCACGGCTTTGCCGGGCTGCTCGTCGGTCTGACCAACGGCTTGGCCGTGGCAGGGCAAAGTCGAAAGACATTTGGAGGCAGCAACGCAGGTCGGTGTCCGATTCCAACCGCTTTCGCTAGCCTTACGAGGCGAATCGTAAAAATAAATGATGGTATCCGCAGATTCTAATGAGGACGGAAAAACGGGCGCGAGCTCAGTCGGCCGACCGTCAACGCGGCCGTGGTTGCCAATCAACTCGTGTGTATGCAAGTCTATGGTTACGCGAGTCTGAACAGCGTGGGCCGGAGGGCCCCCCGCCGATTCCACATCGCCCAGACATGCCTTGGCGCCTGGCGTCACGCAACACCACCGCTCGGGAGGTTCACCCTCCCCAGCGGCAACCGCGCACATCCACAGACCCAGCGCCGCTTTGCCTGAAAGGGTCAAGTATGGGATCTTGCCCTCAACGACCAGGTCCACTCTTTGACCTTTGGGCAACAAAATGCAGGGCCTTCGGCCTGCTGGCCAGAAGAAACTAAAGCCGCGATCCATGCACCGCTCTCCTACCGAGATCACGCACGGGGTCTCCGGCATGACCAGAGCGTTAAAACTACCACCCTTAAAATTAGGGCATGCGATGCGACCTGAAACGAGGGCTTGCGATTCTCCCCCGGCAGTATTCAGAATGATCGATTGCGGAAGCTTTCGAATCAGTCTCATTGCGCCTGCACTCTTAATATCACTTTCCGCGACGAGGTTCTACCCGCACCCTGCATCAATTATAAAGCTCAGCGCAGCCAAGATACGCAGCGTCTTTGTCTGCGCATCCCGCAGCGGCTGCGCCGCGTGGGCCCTCTCCCCCCCCCCCCCCCTCAGTCCTCAACCAAAGGTGCCAGACGTCATCTTGTAGGTCTGACGCCCTGGTCAGGGCCTCCGCCGCAGATGCTCTCCACTGGGTGGACAACTGCTGGCGCATTTTAGCTGGGAACCTCAACCTATCTTCGCCACTCGAGGGCAACTCTTTTAGGTCGTGGCGGCGCGCCTTCCTACAAGTGCTGGCGGGCTCCGCAGTCGAGGGGTAAAATCGGACGCGGAATTTGCACCGATCCTTCGTCTGCGATCGAATGCAACTCTTGTTAGGGGACTCGCCCCAATACATCTTGATAGCGCCCCGAGAAAGAGGACGCAGGAACATGGCGCAAATATTGACAAGATTTCCAACTTGCCGCCTGCACTCGTGGAAGGGCTCTCCACTGGAAGGGTATGTTTCAACTCCTCCTTTTGTATTTACAGAGGCCTTTGGAAAATGAGGGCCGGCCTGCCCCTGCCCAGGGAGGCCCCGAACTAACGGGGCGGGGCGCGCTATCGCGCCCAAGCTGACTGGGTCAGGCGACTCCTCCCTGCCCCCCCCGATTTCGGCTTGACCGACGCGGGCGTCGCCGCGTCCGTCTAGCGAGGATGGCAAGAAAGAGTACCCGTAACAAAATTATACCAATCAGTCATCCTGCACTGACGGCTGGGCCGCCAGCGCGGAGCCAGCGTCGCGGATGGTTGGGCGTGGTCTGAGCGAACCGACGCTCCTCTCCACGCGTGCACTTTCCCGTTTCCTTGAAAGAGCGACATATCATGTCTTTACCTCTGCCTCTGCCCTTGTTCTTGTCTCCATCTTCCCTTCGTGTCTCCGAACTGGCGCTGGAGGCCCTAGAGCCACCGCCGCCCGCAGACGAGGCGACATTTGCGGCAGCGGCATTGGCCTGTTTGATTGCGCGCTCATGCTTTAGAGTCTGACCTGCATTAAACTTCGCTGGTTCATACTTGTCTCGCTTGAGCTTTTCTGCGTCGGTCAAGGCTCTGCGTTCCCTGTGACAACCGTCTGGAGGTCCACGGCAGTTCTTGGGGCCCCGTGAGTAAGGGTAACACGGCATCTTGCTCTGTTTTCCACTTGAACGATCGGATTGGCTCCTGTTCCGTTGCTGCGCACCCTTTCTACGGCTACCCGTCGGGGTCGGCGACCGGCTCTGAGCCTTTCGGCCTCCGCCTTTTGGTCTCTCAGACCTCCCTCTGGGATTCGAATTCGGAGCCGGGGCGGCATTCGACTTAGCCCCCGCACCCGGCTGGGCCGGTGCGGCGGCCTTGGGCTTCTTGTGATTAAGCGGGCATCCCTGACCTGCATGCGGGCAAGTGTCTCCCTTGCGTACAAACTTGCACGTCGTCTCGCCCTTGGTCGATCCGCTCTGCATAACATCCGTGGATTTCCCGAGACGAGCTGCGACTTCTGCCGCAGCGGCTTTGCCGCTGGCACCTCGACGATTGTCATGGCCGTTGCCTCCACCACCGCCTAACCGCGTTTGTCGGGCACGTTGGTTCAAAGTACCCTCATGCATACTGATGTTCCATTCTTCCTTCTCACGCAGCATCATCCATTCGATTTGAGATATGAGCCATTCATGGGTTCTTACGCCCTATCCTAGCTTGTCCGAATACAAATCGAACAGTTGACAAACAAGCTCCAACTTCTTAGGCTTCCTGCGTTGCTCGATGAAGTGTGCATGGATCGAAGTTCTCATCTCGTCAGATGGGGGTCGTACGCGGTAGAGTTGCCGATAAACATCTGTCCACTCAGTATAGAAATTGTATAAATCAGCGTCTGGGCGATTGGGGTCAACGACTACCTTAAAGATGTCACGCGAAATTCGATGTTGGCCGAACTCCGATCTGACGGAACACCAATAGCAAATGGCTCGTATCATCTCGCGCCCCGTCAAAAGCCTCTGCTCATTCTGGGCGCCGCATTCCATTCGGTTGATCTGTTGAAGGAAACGCATGTGATGAGTGGAAGGACCGCGATTCCTACGCAGTTTGTTGAACTTCTCAATCAAGTTAGTGGCGATTATAATGTTCAGACGTGGAAAGCGACCCGGGTTTCTGAGCTGTTCCTTATCCACAAAAGGGCCCATTGCTTCCATGATCTAGAGCTGTGCTTCTCGAATCTCAGGAGACGAGCCAGCAACAGCACGAACCGTATGCATCTGCCACTCCCGTAAGCTTGCAACATCGGGAATGTCCATCAGATCAACCTTCTGATTGTTTCCAACCTGTCTCCACTGATCTAGAGGGGCACTCTCATCGAGACCTCCCGGGCCACGTGGCCCTGCCGGACCCTGAGGTCCGCCACGACCACCCCCACCGCCTGGGGATCCAGGACCCCACGGACCCCCTGGGGGCGGCTTATCCGACCGGTCTCGAATAGCGCTAGCGAGTGCCGACAAAATCTCGGTACTTGGCGCGGAACTATGATCGCCCCCACCCTTTTCTTGTCCTGCCCCGCCTGGCTGCGCGCCCGCCGGCGCATGGCCTTTATCTCCACCAGGCGGCCGGGCCGCTAGCGGTTTTAATGGCCCGCCCTTGGTGACAGGGTGGCATGGCGGTCATGTAATCGATGGCACCTGTCAAGTCCGCGTTGATGGGCACGCCGTTCCCGGAGGTACCAAGCTTGGCCGGGCCTTCGGCAACCGGGCCAGGAACAGTATAATGGGGTTGCATGGTGGGTCTCACAGGCGTCCTCTGCGAAAGCAAAGGCATATCAAATGGACTGAACTTGGGCATCTTATCCAACTCTTTCTCAATATATAGAAAAGTTTCCAATCCAATTGATCTCGTCATCTCTTTCGTTCTTTCGACTATTGCCGCTTCTCGGTCGGCAATTAGCAGCGAATGCTGCACGTTTGGCCCTTTCTCTTTCAAGGGCTCGTTGATGATAGCTCTGAGCTCCATCAACTCTTTCTCCGATGCAGCTGCGCGTGCCAGAGCCCCATCCATCCCCCGACTGCTGGCAACTGGCGTTTCTGAGCTCATTCTGATCTGCTCCTCAGCTTGCTCCTTTATCCGCTGTGCGTTAAGTTTGTCAGCACTCAATCCATCAAGGGGCTTCTGCTGTCGGGCCCGAAAATTATGATCAGCACTGCGTCTTTGCCATTGCTCGCCCCGCTCCTCCTGGTCTGCTGGCAAACTCTTTCGTTGAGCACATGTGGAACACCGTCTGGCGTTTGCATTGAAGTGGTCTTTGCAGCTCGGCAATCCACAAGTGGCGCAGTCTCCAATTTTCGGATTCGGGCAGATCGAGTAACTCTCTTCGTCAGCCCATCTCGCTGGCTGCGGCTGCAGCGCAGCCCTTACTCGCAGCATTGGCGGCATCCCGCCCCCCATGGTCGCCAAGCCAGGCTGGGCCTGCGAGGGCGTTGCGCCGGACGGCTGGGCCGCCGGCGACGGTCGTCTACTCGCCCCAGCTGGCTTAGCCAGTGGGCACGCAGTGTCGCCTAACTGCACACACTGAAGAGATGCTCTGGCATTTTCATGTAACTTGAACTCTTCTCGATACTGATTGTTCTGATCAACTATCGTCGCAGCTGCAATCTGGGCATTGGCCACTTCCAGCCTGGCAGTGTGAAGTTGTTTTTGGAGCTCCTGTTTTCCATGTTTCTGCCCTGGCTGTGGCGGCCCTCTCTCCTTCTATTCTCGCCACCGCAACAGCGGCGGATGCGGTCTTGGCATCGACAGACTGGCTGATCGCTGTCATTTCGGCCTGTCGTTCGGAGGACATCGTCTCAGCAATTCTGTTCTCGGCTTCTTCTGCCGCGCGCTGCTGGGCAGCCGCGGTTTGATGGGGCATTCGTTCCAGTAGCTCTTGTTCCCGCTTGCTGGCAGCCTGGGCCAGAGCGAGTCTGTCAGCCTCGAACTTCCTCCGAACGCCCTCAATAACTGCATTCAATTCTTCTCGGCCCAGTCGGGCCTGCTCGGCCCTCTCGGCTTCAAGGACCACAATTTCTTGCTGGGTCTTGGCCTCGACAAATCTAGCCCGGTCCTGCATGGCTTGCATGAGAAGGTACGAGCAGTTATGTTCTTCCATCTGGAAGCAATCCTCACGCAACCATTGATTGCCACAGTTGGGACACACATCATAGCAACTTCCACACACTGGGCGCTTACAGGGCCCTTCCTGTTTGCGGGCTTTCCCCGGGCATCTGCTTTCCGCCGGGGGCGGGCAGTTGGGGCCCCGGTTCCAGCGCACCTCGCGCATGGATACTGTACTGTTGCTCCTCGAAGCGGATCGGGCACCAGATCGCGGCATCTTGGGCCTTCCCCTGCTCGAAGCAGGTGATCGAGGACGAACGTGCGCACCCTCAGGTGGCTTGGCCACCTCTCGAAGCTCCTCATCCCGTTCGTCTTGTCTAACCAACTCAATTAGCGAAGCCGGGGGGTTGAGCATTTCATCATCCTCAACTGCAGCGGGCGTCGACGGTTGCCAATCGCCTGTGGCGACGGCAGTTCGATAGAACCCTTCATGAAGCGGGGAATCATTCAAGTCGTAGTCATCATTCCTGTGCTTTTTGGGTTGAGGAGCGGGAGTTCGCCCCGTGATCTCGCGGACATGCCTCGCATGAGTCTGGTGCCCTATTTCAACCTCGACCGCCTGGGGCGGCAGGTCACTTATCACGGTATCTGAGTCTGATTATGCAAACGCTTTCCCAAGGGCCTCCAAGTGATCATGGTCAATCGCATCCTGCCCAGGGGATGATATCCCGTCCTGGACGGGGTGATCAGCAACAATTATCGACGACAGATCTCGGCTTAGTGACACTTGATAATTGTCGTATGTATTATATTTTCCATGGAGTTTACGTCGTCTTCGTCATCGACCTGTTCGTCACTATCTTGGCCCGTTTGTCCGTTCAAGGCTATCGGGATGGGGTGCGTCCCTTGAGCGTTCCCCCATCCGTCTGGGACGGTGGGGCACACGCCGCCGGACTCCTCAGCTTCCCACTGGCTTGGCCAGCGGCCAGCACGATAGTCCGCATGGCAATCGGGCTGGAATGTACTGTCTCAGAGGATTCGGCAACCCCAGATGAAAAGGCTCCTCGTCTGACATTTGCTGTTGTGCCATCCCGCCTCGTCGGGTCTGGGGTCTGTTCACGATCACCGATCGGAATTCGAGAGGGAGAATCATCCATTGACAAATCTATAACTTCTCCCCTACCCCTTCCACGAGAAATCCGGGTGGTATTAGAAGAAGCGGGAAGGCGGCCCCTCCCCGGGCCGCTGTCCTGATGTTATTGCCCGTCGCGTTGTACAACTTGCGATCCGACGGGCAATCCGGCTGTCTCATCACAGCTCATCCCTGTTGCGACTCGGTCGCGGGTTTCGGCTGATAACCAATCTTTCCTCTGAGGACCGGGGTGAGATGCCAAAGGAACTAAGGTCTCATGTTGACTCTGCTCAGTGGTAGAGGATACGGGATGAGACATCGATGAAACTATCCATTAAGCAACTGCACTCAAATATAGGAAGGGAGGACGTCCAGCCGGCCGATGACCGACGACGGGCGCGGGCCGAAGGCTGGCGCGCTCCTTTTCACGCCTGAGCAGCAACAGCTGCGTATCAATGTCAAGGTAAGACAAGACAGGCAGCAGAAGAGACAAGTGCAGAATGAGGCGGAGAGGAGCATATTTACTTATAGGGCTATAGGGCTACTGGGCTAGTGGGCTATTGGGCCGTTGGGCACCCCCGGGGACCCTGGCACCCCCGGGCGCCCGGGCACCAGGGCCCGGCCACCGAAATCGGCCACGCACCTCACCGGCCACCCGGGCACCCGGGCACCGCCGGGCACCCGGGCACCTGGGCACCCGGGCCCGGCCACCGAAATCGGCGACCAACCTCACCTAACCCTTTAATCCGCGAGGACCCCTACAGAGGCAAGCTCTGATTGGGGAATCACCATGACCAGCATCCAAACCGTCATCGTCTGCATAGCCATCAGCATGTCATCACAATCGCTACCTTGGGTACCATCACGGTCATCATCATCAGCAGCAGCATCATCAGAATCACCATCATAATCAATAGCACTATCAGCAACAGCAGCATCATGATCATCATGATCGTCATCATCAGCAGCAGCATCAGCATAAGTAGCACACTCATCATCAGTGCCATCAGTATCAGCATAACAAGCATCAGCATCCTCATCAGCAGCATCAGCATCACCATCACCGTCAGCATTATCATTAGCATCTCCGTCATCAACATCGTCGTCATGACCACCGCCATCATCAGCAACACCGCCAGCAGTATCATCATCATCACCAACATCATCATTGCCGCAATCACCATCATCACCATCATCACAAAAAGAAGCAGCAAGAGCAGTACCAGCATCGTCATCATGATCATCATCAGCAGCAGCATCCTCATCGTTATTAGTGACTATCATCACCAGCAGCAGCAGCAGCATGGCGATCACCTTCCTCATCGTCACAATGCTAATCGCCGGCATCATCATGACCAACGCCCACATCAGTATCGTATGCATCGCCATCAGCATCATCAGCACAATCGCTATCCTGATTATCAGCATCGTCATCACCACCAGCAGCACCAGCATCATCATCATTATCAAAAACAGTATCAGCAACAGCAGCATGGCCGTCGTGATCATCATCAGCATTATCAGAATCATCAGCAGCATCAGCATCAGCATCAGCATCACCATCGTCATCATCATCGTCGTCGTCGTCAGCATCATGGCCATCACCATCACAACCAGTAGCATCACGAACATCATCATTGTCGTATTCACCATCGGCATCGTCATCATCAGCAGCAGCAGCAGTACCAGCATCGTCGACATAATCATCATCAACGGCAGCACCCCTATCGTTGCTAGCAACTGCCATCATGAGCAGCAACAGCATCGTGATCATCATCCTCATCACCACACTGCTAATCATCACCATCGTCATCATGGCCCATACCCAACTCAGTATCGTGTGCATCGCCATCGGCATAATCACCTCAATCGCTACCCTGATAAGCAGCAGCATCATCATGATCAGCAGCAACATCATCATCGTCACCATCCTAATCGATACCAGTACCAGAAGCAGCAGCATCATGGCCGTCATGATCAGCATCAGCATCATCATAATCAGCAGCATCATCAGCAGCAACATCATCCTCGTCATCGTCAGCATCATCATCATAATCAGCATCATCATCAGCATCGTAATCACAACCAACAGTAGCATCATCAACATCGGCATTGTCGCATTGACCATCATCAGCAGCAGCAGTACCAGCGTCGTCATCATGGTCATCATCAGCAGCAGCATGCTCATCGGCTTTAGTAACTACCATCATCAGCAACGATCGCATCATTATCATAATCCGCATCATCACAATGCTAATCGTCAACATCGTCATCATGACCAACAACGTCTGCATCGCCATCAGCATAATCAGCACAATCGCTATCCTGATTGCTATCAACGTCATCATCATCAGCAGCAGCATCACCACCATCATAATCAATAACAGCATCAATCAGCAGCAGCAATAATATCATGGTCGCCATGATCATAAAAATCAGCACCAACAGCATCAGCATCATCCTCAGCAGCATCATCATCAGCATACTCATCATCACCATGAGTGTCATCGTCAGTATCATCGTGGTTGTTAGCATCAGCATCATCATCACCAACAGTGTCATCACCAACATCAGCATTGTCGCAGTGGTCATCATCATTACCAGCAGCAATACCATCATGGTCGTCATGATCATCATCAGCAGCACCGTTATCGATACCAATAACTACCATCAACAGCAGCAACATCATCGTGCTCGTCATCCTCATCAGCACAATGTGAATCGTCAGCATCATCACCATTACCAATATCCTAATCAGCAGCATCTTGCATCGCCATCAGCATACTCATCATAATCGTGATCCTGCGTACCAGCGTCGTCACCATCATCACCCTCATAATCAATAGCAGAATCAGCAGCAGCATCATGGTCGTCATGAGCATCATCGTCAGCAGCAGCATCAGCATCAACATCATCGGCATCATCACCAGCATCATCACCATCGTCAGCATCATCATCATCGCTCACAGTGTCATCATCAACATCAGCATTGTCAGATTCACAAGAACCATTAGCAGCAGCAGTACCAATATCGTCATCATGATCACCACCAGCAGTGGTATGCTCATCGGCATTAATGACAGTAGTAACTACCATCATCAGCAGCAACAGCATCGTGATCACCGCCCGCATCATCACAATGTAAATCGTCAGCATCATGATCCTGACCAACATCCTAATCAGTATCGTCTGCATCGTCATCAGCCTAATCATTACAGTCGCGACCCTGATTACCAGCATCGTCATCATCATCAGCATTGGCAGCATCATCCTCATCACCATCATAATCAATGACAATATTTGCAGCATAATCATGGTCGTCATCATCATCATCAGCAGCAGCATCAGCATCAGCATCATCAGCAGCAGCAACATTATCATCAGCAGCAGCATCATCAGCATCACCATCATCAGCATCATCATCACCAGCAGCATCACCGCTCTAGGTCCTATTCTAAACGCCCTCACATAGCCGAGCAGACGGACATACAAACAGAGAGACAGGCAGAGATCTCAAGAAATCGCTGGAACCTCCCATAACCTTCACCTTTGCTTTTCCCTCTCCTCCTCCTCTTCCTCCTCCTCCTCCTCCTCCTCCGCCTCCTCCTGGTTCCTGGTTCCCCTAGAAGCTACTCTCATCCTTCTCCTCCTCCTGCTCCTCCTCCTCCTCCTCGTCCTCCTCCTCAGTCTGCGTCCTCCGTGTCCTACAAGAGAGTGCGAGGGAGGGAGGGGGGAAAGGAGCGAAGGAGGGACGGGGATTGGAGGAGAGAGGGAGGGAAGGAGGGAGGGAAGGAAGGTGGTGGGACGCTGACATGGGACCTGGGTCCGAGTTCAACTGCTGGCCTCCGAACTTACTCCTCCTGATCTGTAAGAGGAGGGAAGCAAGAGGCGGGGCCGGCCTGGAAGTGGCCCGCGAAGGTGAGGGTGCCGCGCCAGGGGGCTCTCCTACGGAGCTCCTCCTCGCGACGCGCCTCGCGAGGCGCCTCGCGTCGGCGCTTGGCCTCCGCCCTGTTGGCAGCGATGCGGCTAAGCTGCTCCGGGGAGAGACACGGAGGGGGAGGCAGCGGCAGCGGCGGCGGCGGGGGAGAGGAGGGGGAGGAGGGAAAAGGCCTCAGCCAACTCTCTAACTCCTCATCCGATCCAAACTCGTGCAAGAGAATATTCCTGCTGGGGCTGTCAGGAGCTGGAGTCGGAGCTGGGGCGGGAGCTGGAGTCGGAGCACATGTGGGGCCCATGGGAGTCTCATTGGGGTCGTCCTGGAACCTGTGCATCTCTGGATCAGCTCTCTGTGTCTTGGTCGTTCTCCCTGCAAAATCTGGTGCTGTGTCAAAGTCCGCACCTATCTCTGGCAGGTAAAACTTGCGTAGGTCAGCGCACAGCGCGCTCTCGTCAATGTGCTGATCTTCATTGTCAGCATCTGTGAAAATGTTGTGCATAGAGGCTGCAATGGCTGCTGCAAGTCGGGCACACATCTCCTCAGGATATGTCTTCTTAGCATGCGTTTTAAAGACAGTGCGTCCTCCAACATGCTCCTTTCCCTGCAGTGTCTTGTGCGCTCCTTTCCCGTGGTGACACCAGCCATTGCCTGGTCCCTCGCACAAGCGGCTTCGCAAGCATGGCATTCTAAGTCCAAGGAGACGCGTGGGAGCTCTTCCAAACTCCGCAGGGTCTCGATCTGTCGGCTGCAGCGTGCATTGGTCAAAGTCGGCTGTGATCGTGATAGGAGCTGATGCCAGGGCCTCAAGGGGCTCCCAGTGAAAGCTGCTGGGAGCCTCTGGCCTCCAATGGGCCGGGAGAGGATGCTCGATCCACCCAGAAGTCCCCGCCACCATATGACAGCCCAAGAGAAACACCAGGTTCTGCAGTAGCGTATTGGCCGCGTGTAGTTGTAGGGCCTGTCGCTCCGAGACCCAAGGGACGCCCCAGTACCACTCGTGCGTGCGAAGGGGAGGGGGGCCCCCGTCCAGCCATCTGGCCGCGCTCCAGGTTTCACAGGGGGCCCCCCCCCCCTGTGTTCCACACCCGTCTGGCCAAGATGTGTTCACCCCACTGTGTGATAGTATCTGTGCGCATGAGGTCCCCCATGTCTGTGTCAATGGCTATGTCCACTGAAAGCATAACAATGTGGTAGGCTGTCGCAACATGTTCATGCTCGATCCAGGCCTGCACGTCGCCCTCGCGTCGCCTGCCTGAAAAAAGGTTAAGCACAAAAATCTCCTTTCTGTGTACTCGCGTGGGCACCCACTCAGCGGCTGGTCCACTGAAATCTTGCGGTCGGTATCTGTAGTATCTGTCACTGAATGTGAGTCCTTCCTGCAGTGCTGGCTGGGGGGGGTCATTGAAGAGAGCAGTGTATGCCGACAGTGCAGTAGGTCCTATTTCGTATGCATGTGTACGTAGTAGTTCCTTGGCCTCACTTTCGGAGAAAAAGGCAGCTGCAAACATGGCTGCTGGATAAAGCCCGTCCGTCGGATATTGTACATGTGCTGGGAATGCTGCTCTCCATCTGCCTAGTCCAGCACGTCTCTGCTTCTCATGCAAATCAAGGTCTGCCTGTCGCAGCTCTTCTGCCCTCTCTGGAGGGACTGTAGCTCCGTGCAACATGTATGCGAGCTGGCACACTGCTGCGTCGAAGGCAAGGTGATCCCTGAGGAGACGCCTAGAGGAGAAGGCCATAGAACACGCCATGCATACTGTCCCTTCCCCCATGAATCTGGATACCACATGTACCTGGCTGTAGTGTACGCGCACGATGTGCTGTCGCGTGCTCTTTGCCGTCTTGCCCACATAGTCACACCACATGCATCTGAGATCAGTCTGTGCCTGTGGGGGGGGATGAAGAGGGTGATTCACGTTCGTGATCGGTATCGGTACTCCTGCCGGGTGCACAAGTTGAAAGAAATCCTGCTGTGCCTTGTCCGCCAAGGCTGCTCTTGCCGCTGCATCAGCATGCGCAGCAAGAGTGACATGCAATACCTTCTTCCAAGCTGAAAGTGACTGCAGAATTCGAACTTCCCATGCCTGGAAGTCCTCAGCTGGATCTGGCATCTCGCGAAGTCGGTGGTTGTTGGTCCGCACCCACTGTAAGTCATGTAGTACTCTGTGTAACCACGTATGTTTGTGTATGTGATCCTTGCGGTACGCATGTGCAAGTAGGCTGCGTAGTGTAGGTGTGCCATGGTGTAAAAGGCGACCTAGCAGGCGCAGCCTGTGTACTCTAAGCACTGCGTGTAGATCTGCCCGTCGTACCCTTGCTAGTATGAGCCTGTCGGGGTCAGCTTCAGAGTCCTTCTGAGGGGCCCTCAAAACCTGACGGTATTTGTTGATGATCAGGTGCTGGATGTGCGCGTGCTGAGCTTCCGTGAGTTCTGGCCATGTACCTGCATTGTATAGGAGGCCCGCAAAAATAAGCGTGTCCACAAAGTGCAGAGTGGCCTGCGGCGGGAGCCCAATAGGGGAGCCAAAGACCCGTCTACGCAGTAGTGTACTGGACGACCTCACAGACGCTTCCCGATGGGCCAGCTCGGGCCCGATGGATCCCAGTTCATCTAGCTGCGTGCCCAAGTGTGGGTATGTCCTCACTGCGAGCAGAGTGAAGCGTCCTAGGAGCTCTGATTGGATCTCGAAGCGGCCTTCTCGCTCGAGCCATAACTCCCGTTTGGCACGCTTGGCGCCAATTCCTCTGAGTTGAAACAGCACCTCCGTCTTGCCTGCAGCAAAGTTGAGCCTGAGTCCTCTTCTCACAAAGCTGGCAGCTACCACCGCCGCTACCTTGGGCGCAGCTTCCAGCAAGTGCAGGGCTGCTCCTAGAACGACAATCGCACCATCATCGAAAAAAACATATTTCCAAGCCTCCTCGCATAGTGTCTGGAGCGTGCTGCATCATGTCAGACATTGATGCATGTAATGATATAGGTATACGTAGATCGAGCTCCAGTTCCTGCAGCCCCTGCTGAGCTTCCTTCACGCATGCTGCCATTACGTAGTTGAAAATTACGTCGCCTAGCTGCTGTCCTGGCACCGCTCCTTCAAGTGAGAAGGCAACTGCTGACGCTCCTGGGTACCAGAACCAGTTGCCTGAGTAGCTAGAGGCTGTGAGCGCGCGCACGTGCCGAGATATCCCTGCTTGTTCCAGTAGTGTGTGATGTTATGCGATGTGCGCCTTGAGGTCCTCAATGGCACCTGGTGGGAGCCCCGCTGTGTGTAATATGCTGTGTAGGTCCGCATCTGAGGTGCCCAACTGCATAACAAGCTCGCGCACTGCCCGATAAAAAGCTGAGACTGCGTCAAGCATGAAAAAGAGCGCTGACAGCTTGAGCGTCTGTGCGAGTTCTTGAAATGAACGCACAGCGAGCGCTGCAAGGTCGACTCCTCTCCCTGCAATTCCTCCATACTGCGAGTCCCCTGCATATGCAGGGAGAGCTTCTGCGAGCGGCGCCCGCAGCAGCTGTCGGTATTTTTTCCCAGGTTGGGATGATATCATCACAGACCGATGGTTCTTGCATATGGCCGGGGTAGCTTTCTTCTTCCAAATGTTCCAGTAGTTGCCCCCCTTCCATTGCAAGGGTTCCTCGATGCGGGTACAAGCTTTAACCACCACAGGGTAGAACAGGGCTCCCAGGGCCGTGGCAAAACTTCTGAGAAGGGCTCCTGGAATGCCGTCTAAGCTGGCAGCTGAGGGCTTGGCAGTGCGGCAAGCTCTTTGGTAGCTGAAAAGGGTAGGAAGGAACACTTCAGCATACGTGATATCGTGTGTGAGTTCCTGAGGGAGGGATGGGATACTTCGCGCAAATGTGTTGGCGTCGGCAACTGGCACCACCACTCCCACTTCTTCTGCCGCAAAGTGGCGCAGCCATCTGTCTGCTGCTGCTTCATGCGTGGCAGCCATGCTGCCATCCTCTAGCTCTATGATGGGTAGGGCCCTGGTGTTCACTTTCTTGGACGAACCGATTCCCATAGCACGTAGTTTGGCAAACACCTGATCATACTGCCTGCGATCCCATGCATCCGAAACTCCCTGCACAAGGTTGTTGTAATGATGCAAGGCATCTTGCATAGTCGCATGTCGGATCAGTAGTGTAGTGTGAAAAAGCAGCAGCTCACGATGTGCTAGGGCACAAGCGCGCACTCCATGCGCATAATCCCAGCAGCACGTAATGTAGTCCCATATTCCCGTCTCCGTCCCATGCCCCGTCTGATACTCCTTTGGTCTGAAAGGGGGAGGTAGTATGATGGCCGTGACCCCTTGATGTCCCCATTTAGCAAGTAAACGTGGTTTGCCTATGCCTCTGCCATTGCCTTGCTGCCTGCGTATGTCCGCTTCTCGGCACAAGAGAGATGCCGTTGCTTGCGGAAGGAGGAGGCATGACTGCTGCATCTGCCGTGTGCGTCTTACTAAGGTAGGCAGGCATGGCATGCGCCGCGATCTTTTGCTGCTGTGGCCACGTGGCCTATCATGTTCTGCATCTGTCGTCGCAAAATGCAGCTGCCAGGCGAAAAAGATGACTCGCAGCATGGCTCTGTGCGCTTGCAGCCCGATTTTGCGAGCTAGGCGTAAGTATATACTTCGCTCATCCTGCATAGCAAGTGTGCTGACGCTGATCCATGATTGCCGTGGTTGCCGCCCCGCTGCCGTCGTACGTACTGGGAAGGCTGTGGCCATGGCATACCTCACGTACTCTTCACATGTTTTGACGTGATCTGTACTGTGTACTGCAAAGTCGGGCTGTCGGAACTGCGAAAGCAGATGTTGGAATAAACTGACGGACGCTGGATCCTTGTACATGTCAGGATCGTGCTGCACCTTGTAGGGCCTCGGTGCTGTTGGCACAAAGCTGGATGGCGGGAAAAGTAAGCATGCTGCCACCACGTTGTGGTCTGGCTGCGTGACTGTGAGGTCGATGCCGTGATCGACTCCTTGCGCAGGCACACGTATGTCAGCGGACACAGCTATGTAGTCGCGCCTCTTAGGTGTGGTGCGTGCTCCTGGTGCCGTCCAGGTACCCGCGGATCCCGATGGGTCTTCATAAAAGGTAGAAGGAGCCCATTGGGCTGTGCCCTGGAGGAACATACGAAAACTGTGTCCAGGTAGGTTTTCAGGCTCTGCATGTATGGGCCCTACATGTGCGTCCGTGTATGACCCAACTGCTGCATTGGCGTCAATCAGTGTAATCACATGCTCTGCAGTACCCCTGTGCTGTATAATAAGCTGCTGTAGTCGTTTCCACCACTGTCGTATGTGTGCTGGGGGTCGGCGCGAATGCGGAGCATGAGCAGCACATACACAGAGCGAAAGTGAAGGGGCCCTCACGGCCACGATCATGATGTCTGGCGCTGCATATAACACTTGGCAGTGAGAAGGCTGTACCTTGCATCCCTCCTGGTATTCCCAATGTGTGTTGATCCAGACAGTACATCCATCCCCTCCGGAGTCGTTAGCCTGGGCGTGCAACAGGAAGTACGGGCCAAGCTCGGATGTGCCTGTCCGCCTGAGACGCGTCTCAACTGTGCCTACTATGAAGTAGGGCCGTTGCGCAAACTGCCCCGCCAGCTGCATCATGCGGCCTGTGGCGTTGAAACCCTGAAACTTGTCGTGTGCCTGTCGGGAACCCTTGTAGGCTCGGGGGTCCAGCGAGAGCACATTGGCCATGGCCATCCAGCCCATGGCAAAGACATGTCGGCCTCGTGGAGGTCTCTTGGGGCTCGGTAAAATTTCCCGAATGCCCGTAGTGGGGACCTGAGGCGTAGGGAGAGGCATACCGTGGTTGGGTGGGTAAGCCTGTCGTATGCTGGAGTCGGAGAAGAGTAACCAAATCCAGGGTAGGGCCTTTTGGTGGGGGTCCTGATGTATAAGGGATCTCCACGCTGGCTCAATGAAATCGGGCAATACACGCATGGCATATAGACGTGCAAGCGTGTCCACGCACTCGTTCCACGGGAGTGCAGTGTGTCCATGTACATGCTCATACGCCACCACAATCACACAAGCTCGTATGATCTGCGTAAGACTGTCAAGTAACGTCTTAGCTGGCAGCAGCACGCCGTGCACATATCCTCCTTGGTAAATACGCAACACGTCCATGTTGTCAGTGTAAAAACATATCGGAGCCTGCCTGCAACACGATGGTGCTTGCAAAAGCCAGGCTGTGGCCCAAATGGCCGCTTCTAGCTCAGCTCTCAACGGGGTTCTCGCATCAGAAGCATCCCATCCCTGCAGAGGGCCAGCAAGAAATCCTAGGAAGGAGACTCCGAAAGTGGTGACAGCGAGCACACAGAACGCCCATGCTGGTGAGCACGTCTGTCCCTGGTGTTTGAAGGTCCCTGCCGTCGCATCTGTGTATATCTTGAGATGGTCAATCTGGACCTTCGGGTCAAAAGGTACGAGACTGGCAAAGGCTGACACTGTAGAAGAATGCCAAAACTGTGCCCACGACAGCAAGTCATTGGAAAGCTGAATGGGCCATTTCTTCTCTAACAGCTTCTTGGTAGAGTGGAGCGGCGGGATGGGAGAGTAAGGAGCACCTGTCGTTGATTCCACTGGATTGCTGCAAATCTGGTATCCGAGGTGTTCCGAGCAATTTTCCCTTGGCTTGTCCTCTTCACTGGGGAATGGGCAAGCTGGAAAATCTGGATCTTGGATGGGAGTATTTGAATTCAGAGCGGGCCGAGACGCTTCTGACACGGCCCCTAGCGAAAAAGTGGGCTCTCTGGTGTTGCGCTGACTGGCGGAAAAACAAAAGCCTGGGCAACACTCGCAGGCGATTGCGAGGCAGCATGATCACTATCCTCTGCGGCAGCTCTGGCTGCCGCTTCCTCTGCTGCCTCACGGCATGCCACTTCTCCTGCACCTGCGCCCATGGTTCCTCCGCCTTCTCGATCAGCTCGTAGGACTTTGGCCCCCGCCTGTCCACTGTCCGTGTGCCGTCTAGGAGATACTGAACGTGTAGCTCTGCGCCCCAACAGGGCCGCCTCCAGCTTGGCTCGGTTGGCCTTCTGGATCTCTGCTGGCACCGGTTTGTCCTTGTCCTTCTTGGGGGTCTGCATGGCGACTGCCGTCTTGGCCGCGTCGATGGCGGCAGCGGTGATGGTCTCCATGTCCGACTTCTTCTCGGTCCTGATGTTGGCAATCTCAGTCTGGAGAGTAGCCACGGTCTGCTGGAACGATGACATGTTGTGCAGCATTTGCGCATTGGACTGCTGTATTGCTGCCAAAAGTGCTGGCATGCTGACTTCATTTGCTGCCATGACCACTGCAGCTTGCCCTCCGGGCGGTACCTGCGGATTGGGCGGGGCGGCTTGGGAGCGCGGTGTCTCCTGTCCACCAACTGCTGTGGCTTGGGCAGGCGTGCCCGAGGCCGCGGCAGGACTAGCTGTCGTGCGCTGCACTGTCGCTGTCCTGGGCGGCGTCGTGAAAGGTGAGGAACTGGCTGTCGTCCATGGTGCTCTGCTGGTTGTTCCTCTCTGCCCTGGGCGGAAGCTCGTCTGGGTTCCGTCCATCATGAGCTCGTCATCATCATCGTCAGGAACAGCAATGTTGCCTGCGATTGGCTGCTCGTCGTCCAAGTCTTCAAAGTGTTCCAGCAACTGTTCTGCTTGTGAGAGTTCGTCTGTGAGAACTTGACATTGAGTGTCGGCCGCCTCTAATTGCTCTTGTAGCAAGTGCATCTTTGCCTGGGCGTCCATGAGGCGCTTCTTGCAGCGGCCGACAAACATGCGCTGCTTCGTGATTCTGGCCTGGGGCGACCTGGAATGCATCATCTGATACAATAGTACGCTGTACTCTTCCTGCATGCGGCCCACCTGCTCTTGATCGAGGTTGAGCGCGGCCGCGCAGTGCAGCTGGCGCTCGATGGACTCCATTGTCGCGGCCAATGCCTTCCTGAAGTCTCCGAGCTGCTGCGGGTCCTGTGGCGGTTCTCGCCATCGCCGATGTGCCTGCGCCGTCTCAGGGGATGCTGGCATGGTCGGAATGATTCCATCTGGGTCATCTTCAACCTGCTTGTTGGCCGTGCTCACTGCGCCTCGCTGTGGGGGCTGCGAGGTGGCAGTTCTACGCTGGCCACGTGGGCGTGACGCCGATCTGGCTCGCCGCTCTCTCCGATCTGAAACTTGGCTGGGATGGCATTTGGCACATACCTGCGCTGCCCAGGCATTGTGGTATGCACATGCTGGACATTCCCATAGGCGCTTGTACTTGGTGACTGTCTTCCATGGCGGGGAGCGAGGCTCGTGTTCTCGATCTGAGCGATCCGGGCGTCCTCTACTGTCACCTCTAGAACGTCCTTTCGTCATGCTGCTGTGATGTCTGCCTAACAATGCACTGGCTGAGGCAATACGTAGCAAGGTCCTGGCCCTGCCTCGTTCGGCCCTGGCACGACGATGCCAGGCCGGCTCGCCTCTGTCACGGCTGGCCCTCCTGCTGCGCGCCGTGGCGGGGCACGCGGGAAGGGCGGGCGCGTCTGGCAGCAGCCCCGGGTGAGAGGTCGCCTTACCTGGTAAGGCACCCGAAATCCTCTCGGGCCGGGGCGGCGGCTGAGGGAAGGAAGAGCGAGGAGGGAGGACAGAAGAGGGAGGGGGAGGGAGGGTGCTGGAGTGTGACCCTGGGCAGTAGCGACCTCTGGCACGTAGCTTGCCGATCGGCGCATGCGATGCGACAGTGGCGGCCTGCGGGCTTGGGTTTGGCCCCCCTGTAACCCCCGAAAGCCATACACCACAAGCCCGTCGGACTATGTGGATGCTCAACCCGCCGTGTCTCGTGGCGGCGCGCACAAGAATCGAATAGCTGTCCAAGTCCACCTCCTTCCCCCAGCCCTCCCCTCGCCTCCCCCGATTAGTTAATTTCCACCTTTCCGGGAGGGACGTGGGGATGATCCAAACCCCCGACGTCGTGATGTTTTCACACCGCGGACCCCGCGAGGTCTCGACCCAGTCCCCGGGACCGACCTTTCATCCTGCGTCGTTTCGTAACGGTCCCCAGCCCCGGCGGGCCCCCAAGGGCCGAGAATAGCAAAACACCATCCGTAGAGTGCTTGTTCAAGACGCGGGGATGTCAGGGGAGCGACGAGCAGCGACGGGCGCCCCTGCCCTGCGGAGCGGCTCGACCCCCGCTCGCGGGGCCTCCCGCGGGGCCCCAGTCGGAAGTAGAGGGGCCTGCCCCGAGGGGGGCGCCCACTCTCGGCCACCGAGCCCCCACTGGAGGGGGGGGAGGGAGGGCGACCCCTGGGCGGCGGCACGCCCGAGCGTCACGCACTTCAGGACAAGTCTCGAGCGTGCCACCGTCAAGGGGCCGGCTCTCCCCACGCCGATGGGGTCTTGGTGGCGACCCCCGTTTCTCTGCTTCCCGCTTCGGCTCGCGCAGCCTGCTTCCACGCGGCGCCTCCTGCTGAAACCAGCGGCCGCATGAGGCAGAGCTCGCACCCACCTCCCAATTGAGGAAGCTTCGGGATGGCCCCAACCCCAATGGCTGGATGTTTGGGCCGCGACTGGAATCAAGGCAAGAAGCCGAAGAAAAACTGAGCCTGAGTGCGGCCCCCCCCGCAATCATGTCGCACGTGTCGACCCCTTCCTCGCCGCCCCCCTGGGCCAAAGCACGCCAACGACCCGTCCCCCACTCCGACCGGGATCCGAGCCGCGCCCAGATGTCCGAGCCGAGCCCAGCCGTGGCGAGGAGAGCATCCTGAGATGCCATGTCGCCGTAGGAGGAGGAGGAGGAGGAGGAGGAGGAGGAGGAGGAGGAGGAGGAGGAGGAGGAGGAGGATATGTCCCCGCGACCAAGCGAGAGCCTCGCGACTGGCAGCGTGCCTGAGCAACCAGGCTGGAGGAGGGAGGAGGAGCACCGTCGAGGACCCAATACCCGCAGTCTTGGATTCACAGGAACCTGAGGTCCGACGTCGCGAAAAAATACAAAATCGCGAAACATCACGACCAGATCCTTACAACCCTTTCTGCGGCATTGTTCTAGCCAGGAGGGCCCCGGGACGCGAAACAGGGCGAAACAGGGATGAGCTGCGCCGCCGTCGTCGACTCTCCCGTTCGCCCGTCCCTTCCTCCCACCACGCCCCCCGAAAGACGTGCATCAAAGGTCACCCCGTCAAAGGGTCCCTCTTACGTGTAGCCGATTCGTCGCCGTCGTCGTCGTCGAATCCCCAGGAGCGCCCGCCGCAGCGCTCCGCCGCGGGGCGCTCCGCCGCGGGGCGCTCCGCCGCGGGGCGCTCCGCCGCGGGGCGCTCCGCCGCGGGGCGCTCCGCTGGGGATACGGGGCGCGCCAGGGAAGGGGGGTGGGCTGGCGCCTTGCCGCGGAAGAAGTCCACGACCTCCCGCGAGGGGAAGGCTGACGCGCCCATCCTTCGGGGGGGGGTCGGCGCAGCCGAACAAGTGAGCGAACGCTGAGATCCTGGCGTCGGAAGTTTCTCACAGCGGCGGACCCTCACGAACCGATGTGGCTCGAAAAGTGCCGCAGAAAGACGGGCTCCGGGGCTCTGGTCGTGTTGTTTCACGATATTAGAACCATTTCGCGCCGTCGGACCTCAGGGAGCGAGCGAAAGGGCGAACGAAGGCCGGAGTCGTGCGCGCTCCGCTAGGGAGTCCGCCCGTGCCAATCAGGGCGCGGCTGCGAGGCAACGATAAGAGGGGACCCGCTCAGGGGGGTGAGAAACATCGGCCTGGAATCGGCGATACGTCGCCAATACATCCATCAAACTCCCAACAACGATGAATGGGCGATTGGGAGTCGATGCATCCCCCAGAATCGCCAGATCGGATCGGATCGGAAACAAACCGGATCGCCAGCGAATCGTCCCGAATAGGATCGAAATCGGATCGCCGTGCCTGGCCTCTGGCTGGCCCAGGCCGATGCCGGTGGTGGAACCGAATCGAATCGTATCGGAATCGCGGGCCCAGCTGGCGAATCGAAGCGCATCAAGTCGGATCGTAGGCGGCCTTGTGTCCCCCCTTAACGTTGTCCCTGAATCGCGCGGGGGCCGCAGCTTCGAAAGAACTGGTTCTGTGCCCGCCCGTCGCTTCGGCGACAACGCGCCTGCCGAAGAGCCCGTCCGGTCCTCTGAGGGCTGGCGTCGGCGGGCGGGTGCCTTGCCAGGGGTGGCACCAGCCCGAGGTGGCATGGTGAAGTCTCCCAACTGGGGTCCGCGCAGATTGGGTCGGAGGATCTCCGAGGACCTCGGCAGGTGGTGGATATGAACATTTGACATGTTTGGCCCCCCAGGGCCCGAAGACGCCCATATCCACCGCCTTCCGAGGTCCCCGAAGATCGATCCCACAGGCGGTGGGTATGTATGAATCGCCGCCTCGGACCGAAAGAGGGAGGCGGGGAGAGGGGGGCGGCGAGGAAGAGGCCGGCGGCGAGGTCGGGGGTGGAGTATCGCGTCCATCGGGGTCCCAGATGGGGTCTCAGTAGGCGGGGTCGGATGATCGCGTCGCATCGCCCACGAATCGCCAAAGCATCGGCGCGGTCGGCATGGAGCAAATCGGGCTCCACATCGAGCCGCATCGCCGACGCATCGGGGACGTGGCGCGATCCTCCGACCCCATCTACTCGGACCCCATCTGGGAGACCTGGAAATTGTGTCCCCGCTCCTTGGGCCAACGAGGCCGCGTGCAGGGCGGGCCCCCGAGAGGCCCCCAGGGGGCCCGCAGCGCCAGGCTGCACAGCAGCGCCAGGCAAGCATCGGGCCGCCTCGCATCGTCAGAATGTGTCGTCACCAAGTCGGATCGAGCCCGCCGTGCCGCGGCGCCGCGCCTCTGCGGCTCTGCCTTCCCGAGCGCGACGGCGAGCCTCAGGCGCGGTACCGCAAACGCGCGAGCCCGATGGCTTGGCGGCGAGCCCAGGATGGAACCCCTTAGGGGGGGGCCTTGTGATCCTCGCCTCTTTAAAAAAATCACGACCGAAGGTTGTTCACCATCTCCAGTTTCTGGGGGCCCTCGCCGGGCTCCAGGACCGTCAACAAAACGCCTCAGGATGAAAAGCTGAACCCAGGGAAGGGGTCCAGACCTCTGGGGAGCCGCGTTGTGACATGATCACCTGAAATGTGGTTCGGAGATCCTGGCAACAAATCTTTTGTTCGCAGCGGGCGATTCTGCCAGATCCCGGGCCTCGGAATCCTCACGGATCGGTCCTGTTCGAAACGTGCCGCAGAGAGATGAGTTCCAGGGCTCCAGTCGAGTTGTTGTGATGATGTTGTATTGTTGTTCGTGACAGCGGATCTCAAGGAAGCCAGAGTGGACGGGGCTTCTCAGAAGTCTCGGAAGGCCTCCAACCGTATGAAGAGCTCTCTGAGCCGTCTCCTAGGAAACCGACTGCTTCTCAGGAGGCGCGTGGGTTTCTGAGAAGCCCCGAAGCCTTCTGAGAAGGCCTTGAACAGTCCGCAGAGAAGAGGAAGGTAGAAGCATGGAGTAGACAGGCGTTGAGCGTTGGGATTCGCCTACCTCCCCAGAGGAAAAGCCGTTTGGAACGTAAAGCCAAACTCCACGCACCGTACGCTTGCATTCCCTAGCGCGGAGGCACGGCATCACGCGCAACGCATCTGGATGAGCGGTCAGCACATGTCCCGCTCAGCGTTGCAAGCCACGCGCCTCTGGCAGACCGGATGCCTTGAATCTGATCCTGGCAAATCTCCCAAACCATTGTCTGAGTCGACATGGAAAATATGTTAGACGGTATTTCCAGCGGCACCTAGTCGCAGTTGATTGGTCGACGCTGGTACAGTGGACGCCACGAAGAGGCCTCCTCCTGATCGCGGCAGTCCTGTACATCTCGTCGGAGGTGTCAAAGAGTTCATTGTTCATCTCGTACAGAGTTTCGACCTGCCAAGGCCAATCAGCATCGAATCGGGAAATCGGATCGGATCGGAACGCGTGTCGGATCGGACTGCATCGGCACGGAGTCGAAGTCGAATTGAATCGGCCGCGCCAAGATGCACAACAACGCCATGCAAACACTGGGCCGCATCGGAACCTCGAAGTATCGGAAAATCTGACTCGAATCGGATCAGGCCAGCCGAGACCAAGATCGAATCGGCTTTGCGGGGATGGATATACGCCTAACGGTGCCAAGAACTGGACCCAACCTGCTGGACCAAGTTGAAGTGCCGAGAATAGTCCGTGGCCAGAACGGCCTCGATGATGTAGTGCCGCACCTGGAAAGGTCACGGGCGGGAGGCGGGACGGGTAGTCGCAAGGAGACAGACGCACATTGGTGGCGGCGGTGTTCTTAGCGGAGTGTTGGTGATGGTGGGTCGGTGGTAGGTGGTGGGTGGGTGGGTGGCTGAGTGGGTGGGTGGGTGGGCAGGCGGGTAGGTGGGTGGGTGGGTGGGTGGGTGGGGGGGGTGGTGGTGGTGGTGGTGGTGCTTGTGGTGGTGGTGGTGGTGGTGCTGGTGGTGGTGGTGGTGGTGGTGGTGGTGGCGGTGCTGGTGGTGGTGGTGGTGGTGGTGGCGGCGGTGGTGGTGGTGGTGGTGGTCGTCGTCGTCTGCGTCGTTGGCGCCGTCGTCGTCCTCCTCTTCTTCCTCCTCTGCCTTGACAATGCACGGCGGAAGCGTTCAACCCGAGAAATAGTCGTAGTAGTAGTAGTAGTAGTAGTAGTAGTAGTAGTCGTAGTAGTAGTAGTAGTAGTAGTAGTAGTAGTAGTAGTAGCAGCAGTAATAGCAGCAATGGTAGTAGCAGCAGCACTAGTCGTGAAAATGGTGTCAGTAGTAGTAGTAGCAGCAGCAGTAGGAGTAGTAGTAGTAGTAGTAGTAGCAGTAGTAGTAGTAGTCGTAATAATAGTAGTAGTAGTAGTAGTAGTAGAAGTAGCCATAGTAGTTGTAGTAGTAGCAGTGGTGGTAGTAGTAGTAGTAGTAAAAGTAGTAGTAGTCGTAGTAGTAGTAGTAGCAGTAGTAGTAGTAGTAATAGTAGTAGTAGTGGTGGTAGTAGTAGTAGTAGAAGTTGTTGTAGTACTAGTAGGAGGCAAAAATAAAAGTTAGTAGTAAAAGTCGTCGTAGTAAGAGTAGTAGAGTAGTATATTAGTAGTGGTAGTAGTAGTAGTAAGTAGTAGAAGTAGTAGTAGTGGAAGCAACAGTAATACACATAGTAAGTAAGTAGTAGTAGTAGTAATAGTAAGTAGTAGTAGTATTAGTAAAGAGTAGTAGTAGTATAAAAGTGAATAGTAGTAGTAGTAGTAGCAGTAGTAGTAGTAATAGTAAGTTACAAGAACAAGAAGTCAGTAGTAAGTATAGTAGTACTAGTAGTAGCTGTAGTAGTAATTAGTAGTAGTATATAGTCGGTAGTCGTAGTAGGAGTAGTAGTAGTAGTAGTAGCAGTAGTAGTAGTATTCAGTAGTAGTAGTAGCAGTAGTAGTAGTCGTAGTAGTAGTAGTAGTAGTAGTAGTAGTCGTAGCAGTAGTAGTAGTAGTAGTAGTAGTAGTAGTCGTAGTAGTAGTCGTAGTAGTAGTAGTAGTAGTAGTAGTAGTAGTACTAGTGATAGTCATAGTAATAATAATGCTAATCCGCCGGCCCCCTTGTGGGGCCACCAGGATGTAGGCCGAAGGTTCGCAGTTTCCTGTACCAGTTGCAGCTTCCAGTTTCCACTGTTACAGTTCTGCTTCTTGCTGCTCGCTGCTTCTTGTTGATGGACCGCGCGAGGGGGGGGAGGCCCAAACGAGCAGGTTTAGCAAGCCTTGAGCGTGTGCTCTGAATTGCTGGGGTGGGTAGAAATTGGCACATCTCACGCAGATCGGCGGGGTCAGGGACCAAAAACACAAGGGATTTGCCACATTCTCTGAAATCGGGTGGCAACCCTCACGCAGATCGGCGGGGTCAGGGTCCAAAAACATATGGGATCTGCCACATCTCAATAATTGCTGGCACCCCTCACGCAGATCGGCGGGGTCAGGGTCCAACACATATGAGGTTTGCCACATGTCTGACATTCGGTGGCACCCCTCACGCAGATCGGCGGGGTCAGGATGCAACAACGCAGAGGATGTGTCACATTTCTGAAATTCGGTGGAGCACATCACGCAGATCGGCGGGGTCAGGGTCCAAAAACACATGGGATTTGCCACATTTCTGAAATTCGCTGGCACCCCTCACGCAGATCGGCGGGGTCAGGGTCCAAAAACACATGGGATTTGCCACATTTCTGAAATTCGCTGGTACCCCTCACGCAGATCGGCGGTCAGGACACAAGAGACTTCCAACAAGTTCAAATTCGGGGAGAAGATTTGGGCACAGCATACGGGAGCAAATGGAAAATACAACAGCGAGTACAACAATAGACTCGCAATCTCCATTCGTCTTGCCAATTACCCATCGTCTTCGCATGAAGTTGCGACGCTGCTTCACGGTGAAACTAAAGCCTCATGGCGTCCCTCTTCCATGGCCCATTATCCGAGAGAGGGGGCCGGCGGCAGGGGGCCAATCCCTTACGGATAGAAGTAGTAGTAGTAGTACTAGTAGTAGTCGTAGTAGTAGCAGTCGTAGTAGTAGTAGTAGTCGTAGTAGTAGTAGTAGTAGTAGTCGTAGTAGTAGTAGTAGTAGTAGTAGTAGTAGTAGTAGTAGTAGTAGTAGTAGTTGTAGTTGTAGTTGTAGTTGTTGTTGTTGTAGTAGTAGTAGTAGTAGTAGTAGCAGGTGGTGGTAGTAGCAGTAGTAGTAGTCGTAGTAGCAGTAGTACTAGTACTAGTAGTAGTGGTAGTGGTAGTGGTAGGGGCAGTAGTAGTAGTAGTAGTAGTAGTAGTAGTGGTAGTAGTAGTAGTAGTAGTAGTCGTAGTAGTAGTAGTAATAGTAGTAGTAGTAGTAGTAGTAGTAGTAGTGGTAGTAGAAGTGGTAGTGGTAGTAGTAGTAGTAGTAGTAGTAGTAGTAGTGGTAGTAGTAGTAGTAGTGGTAGTAATAGTAGTAGTAGTCGTAGCAGTAGTCGTAATAGTAGTAGTAGTAGTAGTAGTAGGAGTAGTAGTAGTAGTAGTAGCACTGGTAGAAATTGTAGTGGTCGCAGTCGTAGTCGTAGCCGTCGTGGTAGTAGTAGTAGTAGTAGTAGTAGTAGTAGTAGAAGAAGAAGAAGCGGTAGTGATAGGATTAGTAGTAATGGTAGTAGTAGTAGTAGTAGTAGAAGTAGTAGAAGTAGTAGTAGTAGTAGTAGTAGTAGTAGTAGTAGTAGTAGTAGTAGTAGTACGAGTAGTAGCGGTACTAGTAGTAGTAGTAGTAGTAGTAGTAGTAGTAGCAATAGTAGTGGTAATAATGGTAGTAGTAGTAGTAGTAGTAATAATAGTAGTAGTAGTAGTAGTAGCAGTAGTAGTAGTAGTAAGAATAGAAGCCGTAGTCGTCTAGAAATGGCAATACTAGTAGTAGTCGTAGCAGTAAGTGGTCGTAATCGCAGTGGTAATCGTACGGTACTAGTCTTAGCCGTACTCGTAGTCGTAGGTGTAGTCGCAGTCGTAGTCGCAGTAGTGGTTGTAGTCGTCGGCGTAGTAGTAGTAGTAGTAGCAGCAGTAGTAGTAGTAGTAGTAGTAGTAGTTGTAGTAGTAGTAGTAGTAGTAGTAGTAGTAGTAGTAGTACGTCGCCATTAGTAGTAGTAGTATTAGTAAGTAAGTAAGTGTAAGTCGTAAAGGTGAAATAGTAGTAGTAGTAGTCGTAGTAGTAGTAGTAGTAGTAGTAGTAGTAGTAGTAGTAATAGTAGTGGTGGTAGTAGCCGCAGTAGCGGCAGTAGTAGTAGTAGTAGTAGTAGTAGTAGTAGTAGTAGTAGTAGTAGTCGCAGTCGTTGTAGTCAGGGTAGCAGTGGTAGCAGCAGTAGAAGAAGCAATAGTAGTAGTAGTAGTAGTCGTCGAAGTAATAGAACAGAGTAGCAACAATAATAGAGGTAACCCTAGTCGTAATCGTGATAGTAGTCGTATAGGTAGTCGTAGTAGTAGTAGTAGTAGTAGTAGTAGTAGTAGTAGTAGCAGTAGAGGTAGTAGTAGTAGTAGTAGTAGTAGTAGTAGTAGTAGTAGTGGCCGTAGTAGTAGTAGTAGTAGTAGTAGTAGTAGTAGTAGTAGTAGTAGTAGTAGCCGTAGTAGTAGTAGTAGTAGTAGTAGTAGAAGAAGAAGGAGAAGGAGAAGTAGTAGTAGTAGTCGTCGTAGTAGTAGTCGTGAGTGCCGTAGCGGGGTGCATCGTTTTGGGTACAGCTCCCGGTAGGGAGACGAAACATAGGAGAGATGAGCCGACGTGGGGATGCAACTGCATGCGAACCCTGCAACTGGGGCCTTCGGCGGAACTCCTAATGGGGCCACGGACCGTGTGAGGGGTGCGCCGAAATTTCGTGTGGAACTGCTTGCGCAGTTTCCCATTGTGGCCTGCGGGGAGGCTTCTTAATGGGCCATGAAACATGCGAGGGGTGCGACGAGATGGAGATGGAACTGCACGCGATATTTCCCTCTAGGGCCTTCGGTGGAACGCCCTACGGGGCCACGAAACGCGTGACGGGTGCGCCGAAATGGGTTGGAACTGCATGCAAACTGTCCCATTGGAGCCTTCGGTGGAGCTCCCTTTGGGACCACGAACTGTGTGAGGGGTGCGCCGAAATGGGGGGGTGGGACTGCACGCGAACTCTCCCACTGGGACCTTCGGTGGAAAGAATAACAAAGGAGAACAACGAAATATTAAGCAAAAAAAAGAAATCATAAAATAGAGGAGCTATCCTAAAGTGACAAAAAACACAACAAGGGATAAGCCACAAAAAATAATAAAGAGAGAAAAAAAAAAAGACAAAAAAAGACATAACAAAAGACCCAAACATAAAACAGAAAGAGCCCCGGACCCTAATATAAGCTAAAACCGAAAATAATGGGCTACCTATGGGGCCACGGACCATGTGTGGGGGGGAACGCCGAAATGGGGCGGAACTGCATGCGAGCTTTCCCACTGGGGACTTCGGTGTAGCGCCCTACGGGGCCACGAAACGCGTTAGGTGTGTGTGCCGAAATCGGGGGTGGAATTGCATGCGAACTTGCCCAATGAGACCTTCGGAACTCCGTAGCGGGCACGAACCGTGTGAGGAGTGCGCCGAAATGGGGGGTGGAACTGCATGCGGACTTCCCCACTGGGGCCTTCGGTGGAGCTCCCTATGGGACCACGAAACGCGTGAAGGGTGCGACGAAATTGTGGTGGAACTGCATGCGAACGTTCCCTCTAAAGCCTTCGTTGGAACTCCATACGGGGCCACGAAAGTAAAAAAAAAAAAAAAAAATAAAAAAAAAGAAAAAAAAAAAAAAAAAAAAAAAGTAAAAAAAAAAAAAAAAAAAAAAAAAAAAATAGAAAAAAAAAAAAAAAAAAAAAAAAAAACCCCCCCCACACCCCCCCCCCCCCACCCCCCCACCCCCAACACCCACACCCAAAAAAAAAAAAATAAAAAACAAAAAAAAAAAAAAAAAAGAAAAAATACAAAAAAGAACAGAAAAAACAAAAAAAGAAAAAAAGAAAAAAAAAAAAAAACAAAAAAAAAAAAAAAGAAAAAAAAAAAAAAGAAAAAAAAAAAAAATAAATAAAATAGATATAAAATAACAAAAAAAAACAAAAAACCCCCCCGTGTGCTGGTGGTTCCGAATGAAATGGAACTGCTGGAACTGCATGCAAACTTCCCTCTGGGCCTACGTGGGGCCACGAACCGTGTGAGGGGTGCGCCGACATGGGGAATAGAACTGCATGCGAACTGTCCCACAAGGGCCTTCGGTGGAACTCTCTGCGGGGCCACGAACCGTGTGAAGGGTGCACCGAAGTGGAGGTGGAACTGCATGCGAACTGTCCCACTGAGGCCTTCGGTGGAGCTCCCTATGGAACCACGAAACGTGTGAGGGGTGCGACGAAATTGGGGTGGAACTGAATGCAACATTTCCCACCAGAGCCTTCGGTGGAGGTCCCTATGGGGCCACAAAACGTGTGAGGGGCGCACGGGATGAGAGGGTCGGGAGGAGGGGGCAGAGGGGGAGGAGGAGGAGGAGGAGGAGGAGGAGAGGAGAACAGGAGAACGCGGGGCGATGTCTCTTCAAAACAGGGGCCCAACACCACAATATGGTTGGGAAGAAGTCAGGTTCGGGTTCGGGCTCGGTTTCAGGATCGGGATCTGCACAATACAAATAAAATACGCATTCGCTAAACTACTAAGGCCATACGGAACAGACACAATCCACATGCATTACAACACACAAATCCAATACACGACAACTGCACTACGAGCACAAACACAATTCAAATACACTGCCATCCAAACACGATATACAATGCAAACATCAAACACCTACAAACGCAAAACAATAGACATACCATACGCATAAACTGCCAATTATATATTACACATGTTCTTCCCGCGCGCAAATGACGTTTTGAATTGCCCCGTTTCAAATTTAACCTCTACACTCCGTGGTGCGACCCTAATACAAGCCCTGCTCAAAAGACCGCACACACGTAACAGAAAAACCAGGGCTCCGCCGAGAGTCCTCAAAATTTTGGCAGTCGCAGCGCTCCCGTGGGAATCCTCACGGATTCTTCCAGGATGCCTTAAGACTAGTCGAATACTTTAGGTTTGCCCAGATTCTCCAAAGATCTCGTAAATGTTCCTCAGATTCCTTTCGGGTTCCGCAAGTTCCCTTGGGATTCCGCGGGATCTCCGGGGGTCTCTCAGGGTTCCCCATACTTCCTCCAGGGTTCGCCAGCACTCATTCGATTATTCGACAATTACTCTGGTTCCCTTCGGGCTCCTTCTAGATGTCCTGCGCATGCCTCAAAACTCCTCATAATCCCCTCGAAGTCCCCCTGGACAGCGAAGAACTCCTGAAGGGCCCTTCGGGACTCCCCAAGTATCTTCAAAATTTCCGAGGAACCCGCAGACTCCCGCATCCTGACTCTGATACATGCACAGTTACACGGATGGAGCGGGGTGTCTTTCAAAATGAAGCTCTCGCATTGGCCCTGGTGCCGCGCACATTCGTCCGAAAAAGTTGGCAGCAATTAAACATGGAGGGGGGGAATTGGGCCATCGCCTCAGCGCCGCGCACAGTCGTCTTCACAGTTTGCAACAGCTTCGAGCATGGACAAGTAGTTTTCGAAATGGGACTCTTGCCTTAGCGCCGCGCACGTCCGTCTGGAAGGCTTGCAGCCGTTTCGAGGATGGAGGGGATGTCGTTTCCAGCATGAGGTTCCCGCCTCAGCGCCGCGCACGAGCGTCTGAAAAGTTGGCAGCAACTTCAAGAACGGACGGTAGTTCCTCTTCAGGATTGAGCTCCCGTTGTCGCGCCGCGCACACGCATCGCAGAAAGTGCGCAACACAACAGCTTCGAGGATGAAGTGCGCTCCCATTTCGAAATGGGGTGGTCGCCTTAGCGCCACGCACATTCGTCCGACAAATTTGCAACAAGTGCACATATGAAGAACATATCATTTTCAAACGGGCTTCTCCTCGGTTGTTTTCTAGTAAAGAGAAAGCTGTTACAGCTGCTTGGACGGAGAACGGTTTCTTTTTCGAAGGACATGACCAAATGCGCAAACGCGTGCAACAATCATTCAGATTAGAGCCGCCGTTCGTTAAAACGGGAATTTCGTGGGACACCTCGCTGAACTGTATGATCATACCATCTCGTATTTCTTATTCGTCGACAGATGAATGCAGGCAGCGACTTTTCAAAAAGATGTTTTCGCCTAGATGGCAGGCCCATGGGGCGCTGGTCCTCCTCCTCCTTCTCCTCCTCCTCCTCCTCCCTCCCTGCCTCCTTCCCTCCCTCCTTCCTCATCCTCCCCTCCTCCCCCCCCCCCTCCTCATACTTCCTCCCTTCACTACGCGGAACAACCGACCTCCTTGTACCTGTCCTTCTCGAGGTCCCCGAAGATCATCATGCCTGGCCTCTGCGGCGCGCACGGGGGGGGAAGGTCAGGGGAGTGTCCGGGGGGGCGTCCTGAGGAGGCCGCCGCCCCCTGGCAGGGTGCAGGGTCACGAGATCTGAACTTTTCTTCGCCTATTTATGATGTTTATGCTTCTTCTCACAACAATAAATATTATTATCCGCCGACCCCACATGCGTGTGAAGCAAAGAGGCGGGACTCCCCACCAAGCCTCCGCCACGTCTGACCCCAGCCACCTCGACCTCCTGAGCGTGGTGTTTTAGGACCCCCCCACCCCTGCTAAAACTTGCGCTGGCATCCCCTACCGCGTTTGGCATCCCCAACCACCTCGACTTTGTGGGCGCTGCAAAAACTCACGTTTTCACCCATCTGCGCGTCTGACACCCCCAACCACCTCGACCTTTTGGGCGTGGTGTTGACGACGCGATAGCCGTTGGCAGCCTCGAGGATGTGATCGCGCCCTTGCCGTGCTCGATTAGTCTCGTGAGGTCGGAGGTCGGACTTGTCCTGTATATGATGGGCTGAACCACTGTGCAAGATACGTGCACGTGAAAGCGCAGCCGTGGACCGCAGGGGCGTCGGTGTGGGTGTTACCACCGACGCGGAAGCGGTCGTGGTCGCCATGGTAATGACGCCATACAATCGTTGGGCGCCCTCCTGCGCGGCACGAAGCGCAAACGTACACGCCTGCTCCGTCCATTTGTACTTTGTGCCTTTTACCGTTTATGTAGTAATGTCCACGTTGTGTGGGTCAAATATGATATGCTTCATTGCGGAGTCAGACAAGATGAGAGTCCGTTCTCGTGAGACCGCAGCGCGGTCACGCCGTCGATCGTAGCGGCCTGGAGCTGGTAACCGAACGCGATCACGCGTCGACGGTGAGCGACTGTTGTATCGGGACGATGAACGGCTGTTCGATCTGTCACTCCTGGTAGGAGAACAGCCACAGGACGCGTCCCAGTGGGATGTCCTAGACGGAGAACGCGAAGGCTGTGGAGGACGTGGTGACCATCTGCAACGCTCTGGAGAGCGAGACTCGCGTCGCCCCCCGCGCTGTGGAGATGGTGATCCTCGTCGTGACCAACTCGTGCCCCCCGGACTTCGAGACTGCTGTCGTTTCTTGTAGGGTGATTGTCGCCGGCCCCCCGCTCGTCGCGGAGAGGGTGTCCTGTTGCGGCTGTCTTTGCTGCGTCGCCGAACAGGGCTCCGGTCGGGAGTCTTCGTGTCGGGGTTGATGTGGGCAATGCGGCAGCGGTCGACGTGCTTGCAGGTTTGCTTCGGGACTGCGTAGAAGGTGCATGCTGGCACGTGGGGGTATGTGCAACGCTCTTTCTTGGAACGGGATCATGTCTCGGCGAAATCAAAGCAGAAGTTTTGCCGCGGCTTGTCTTTCGTCGTTGGTCCAGTGGAGCAACCAATAGAAGATCGTCTGTCACGGTAGTTACGGGCAGAAGACGTAGGAAGTCGCGTGGAGCCCGCGTGGAGCACTTTGCACTTTTCCCCATCTTTGCATTTGCCCGATTTGAACGCCGCGCTGATCACGGAGACGTGTCGGATAGACTCGTTTTTGAGGTGGTGCTGAATGCGCTCAAGTCGGTAAGAGTTCAAGATTGTCAAGAACTCGTTGTCGAAACCTATCGTACGTTTTGTTGGGATTGTTTGGAGTCGTTTCGTTGTAGTCGTGCATGTCCTGCTTCATCAGACAATGACGTCGTATCTGAGCACGGAATAGAGACTCCAATATGATCGTGTCGGGTGGTTCGCGGCAATCCAGTAGCATATTGTCCCAGTCTACGATGAACCGTTGCAAGTCGTCGTCCCGCATGCGCAGTGGCTGCAGGCGTTCGAAGTCGTGCAGAGTGTCGTCCACTGCAGTGACCTTGTGGGACTGCAGCATCGTCCAGTAGATTCGTCTGCCTTTGAGCACACGGCCGGCCTTGTGCTCCTGAGCTGTAAGGTTCCTAATGCGGTAGCGGAGCTCAGAATTGAGGATCGCGGCGAGCCCAGCTGCGAGTTTGCAGTGGATGCTCTCCAAGTCGCCGCTGTCCTGGAGGTCGTCGTAGGTCGTTGTCGGTTTTTCTGCAATGCAAAGGAAAGCGCACGCCTTGGCAGGGCGCCCAGATGCACTGCCAAAGTTGTTGCGAACTGTCTGCTGCCACTCCTGTAGTTGCGCAATGCGTGGCAGTTGTGGTATACGTACGGTGTCGGGCTCCTTGATAGGAGCAACGGCGGTGGCAGAGGCGCGCGACAAAGTCTGCGAAGGAACCGGTTTTGGTGGAGAAGAATCTCGCACCGGAAAACGCGACGTGTCTGAGCGGAAGCCGCGGCTAAAGCGGCCCCAGGTGAGGTGCGTCGTGCACGGCCCGCGGGGGCGCTCCCATCGGCAGGCGTAGGAGCGCGACGATGGTCTGGAGGTTGGCGGTGGAGCTCAGCGTTGCTAACGTGCGAGGTCAGCGTAATTAGCTTCGTTGGTCGCGTCGGTGCGCTGCATGTGTTGGACACTCTGTTGGAGACCACGTATTTCAACGTTGGTATCGTGGGTCCGCTGGGAGTACCTGTCCAGCCTGCGCTCGAGGTCTTGGAATTGTTGGTTGTGTGCTTCGCGCTCTTGTTCCAAACGGGCAAGTAGTGAGTCGGCCCGCGCTTGTTCAGCGTCTGCCTCCTGGGAGATCTGAATAAATCGCATCTGCACGTGGTCCGCTGCCTGCTGTACCTCGGCCAAGCGGGCGTCGAGAGAGGCGAAATCGTAAACCGACGTCGGGGTGCCCGGCTGGTCAGTCTGGGCCCGCGCAGCATGCAACTCGGCCAGCGCAGTCCGTAGCTTTGGGAAATGCTCCTCGACCTGGGAGACTCGGTTCTCAAGCGCTGGGGCGCGTCCTTCGAAAGTTCCAGGTCGGTGAGTGAGGGCCGTCTCGGCACCGCGCAGCTTACCATCTAACTCAGACGTGAGGGTGGCATGGGTGGAGGGCATCGTAGCAGCGTGCTGTTGGACCTGGTTGCGAGGCGTATCCAAATCATCACGTAGCTGGGAGTCCGTAGATCCATGTACCTCCATAGGTGGGGTACGCCGTGCCATCAGGAGCTCATCGTGTAGGGTCCTGACAGCAGCAGCCCCAGTATCCCTGACGGTCACAAGTTGTGCCTCCATCTGTAGGTGGTAGTCGTGAAGCGTCTGGCTCGTTCTGGAGTCGGCACCCCGGTGTGACTCCATCTGGTCGACCTGGAATTGGACCTGAGGGATGATCGATCGATCCTCGGCGATCCTAGCGTCGACCAGGGCAAGAGCTTGCTGAAGCTCCTGTCTCATTGTGGTCGTCTGAGCGGCCAGACCCGACAGTTGTTGGGTCGTGCATTTTCAACCCGGTCTCGAAGCTCCGCCAGATCGCTGACGGTAGGAGAGGATTGCGCAGCAAGGTTGCGCAGCTGAGAGCCATGCCGGGAGCGCCGCTGTGAGGGGCTGCGGCTGGCGTCTCGAGTAGGAGAACGAATGTGATACCTCTCTGGAACCTGTCGCTGAGATGCCCGGCCAGCGCGAATCTCGATGACCCGCGCATGCTCTGAGACAGAGACGTTTGTAGGCGACGGAATCTTGGCCCAGCGGCAATTGCGACCGACGCCGGTGCGTGTCAGCGGAGGCGGGCGGCGAGACAGCAGGCGCATTGAAGCCAGGGTCGGCCCCGAAGACAGACGCGACAACTGCGGGTGTAGCCACCGACGGGTCGGACGCATCAGGCTCCGCGGGAGGCGAATCCAGCCGCTGTCGCGAGGGTCGTGGCGCGCGAGAGGAGCCGGCGGAGACGTCGGAGAATCGGGTGGGAATTCCCCGAGAGCCGCCGCAGGAAACGAGGCGCTGCCGTCACCTGAGAGGGGGGAGATGGGCATCGCAATTTCTTGCGCCCTCTCCACGACGCCATTGCTAGCATGCGCCGTCGAGGAGAGCGCGCGCTGAAGGCAGCGCAACGAAGTCGCGACGCCAAGCGGTGGAATCCAAGATGGCGCGAATTGCAACAGCAAGAAGCGGTTATGAAAAAAGGCTGATAAACTGTGCGCACAGGGAGACGGCCGAGGGGCCGCTCCTGCATGGGGCCCGTTGATGGAGGTTGTTTTCCCAGGCACTGCGCAGCGAGCAGCGCGCCGAGTCAGTGTTTCAATACCTGAGCAAGCACAGTTGCGGACGGGATGCGATAGGAAAGCGAGCGGACTTCACGCACAGGCGCGGTGTTTCAGGACCCCCTTCCCTGCAAAAACTCGCGCCGGCACCCCCCGCCGCGTCTGACACCCCCAGCCACCTCGACCTCCTGGGCGCGGCGTTTAAGGCACCCCCACCCTGCAGAAACTCACGCCGGCACCCCCCGCCGCGTCTGACACCCCCACGCCCCCCGCCGCGTCTGACACCCCCAGCCACCTCGACCTCCTGGGCGCGGTGTTTGAAGGCCCCCGACCCTGCAAAAACTCGCGCCAGACCCCCCCGCCGCGTCTGACGCCCCCAGCCACCTCGACCTCCCGGGCGCGGCGTTTCAGGGCCCCCCCACCCTGCAAAAACTTGCGCCGGCACCCCCCACCGCGTTTGACACCCGCAACAACCTCGACCTCCTGGGCGCGCCCGATCCCCCACCGCGACGACACCCCCAGCCGCCTCGACCACATGGGCGCGGTGTCCTACGGCCCCACACCTTGCAAAAACTCGCGCCAACGCCCCCCGCCGCGTCTGACGCCCCAGCCGCCTCGACCTCCTGGGCGTGGTCTGCAAAAACTCGCGCCGGCCCCGCCCCCGCCTCCCGCGTCTGACACCCCAGCCACCTCGACCTCCTGGGCGCGTTGTTTTAAGGCCCCTCCCCTGCGAAAACTCGCGCCGGCACCTCCCGCCGCATCTGACGCCCCCAGCCACCTTGACCTCCTGGGCGCGGTTTCAAGGCCCCCCCCCACCCTGAAAAAACTCGCGCCGGCGCCCCCCGCCGCGTCTGACACCCCCAGCCACCTCGACCTCCCAGGCGCGAAGTTCTACGGCCCCCATCACCCTGCAAAAACTCGCGCCGGCACCCCCCCCGCCGCCTGACACCCTCATCCACCTCGACCTCCTGGGCGTGCATTTTTAAAGGCCCCCCGCCCTGCAAAAGCTCGCGCGCCCATCCACCTCGACCTCTAGTCTGACACAGCCACCATGCACGTCTGTCACCTCGACCTCCTGGGCATGGTTTTTTCGATCTGCCCCGCCCTGCAAAAACTCGCGCCCGCGCCCTTTTTTTTGGCCGCAACGCCACGCCACAGATGAACAGTGCAACGCTGGCTCCGTGGCCGAACCAACGGAAGAATAAATTCAGATTACAGCAGGGACTTGAATTCATCCAGGTCAACTGTAACCTGATCTTTCTCAGGATGCAGACCCCTCCTGAGACGGCGAAGATTTTTCAGGCCTGCCGCAGTCGGGTTGGAGCAGGCCTTTCCCAGCTCCATGGCCCCGGCACCGCTGCTATACGACTTGCAACATGCACAGGAACAAGTGACTGTTGTCACTGCAACGAAAGGAGATGACACGGCGGCCGAGCGGCCGAGCTTCAGGAGCTCGCCCCTATCCAACCTTGAACGGCCGCGGCAGTCTCCCGACACAGGCGGAGCCGAGGATCTGGACCCGACGAGGCAAACTCTACACTGCCAAAACGGGCCCACACGAATCCAGGTGTGGGAGACAAGCAAAGACGGCGCCTTCTCAACAGGAGGTGGCTGCACCCTCGGCGCCCCTCGAAACTCAAGGCGAGGCCAGGGGGGCAGCAACTGCGCACCAGCAATAAGAACAGCGCGAGCAATCTGGATGCGGCGGTCTAACTCCTCCGCCTCCAGAGGCGCCAGAAGACGGGCGCTGCCTCGCCCCCTCCTTGGCCGCTAGGTCGGCGTAAAAATTGCCGAGGCGACGAAACCTCTCCTCCGAACTCAAACCAACCTCCTCCGCATCTCTGCGCGCATCCACCTTGTGGAGCGCCGTGCAAAAACTGCAGAAATGATGGCGGGCTTGGAGCACCTGCCCCGAGCACTGTCGCTTGGCACTCGTTGCGGCACTGGCCCCAAGGGCCTGATGCAAAACTACATTAGCACAGTCAGAGCAACACGCAGCAGGGCCCTCAGATTAAAGGCCAGCCCAAGCCAAAGCCCCGAACTCCGAGCCCTGAAGGGGCTGAGGCCAGGGGGCCCAAAGAGGCCCCTTGAAGGTGCCCGGGCGCTCGCCAGATTCAGAGGCCATGACCGCCCGCGCCCCCCGCTGGGTCTGACACCCCCAGTCTCCTCGACCTCCTAAGCGCTGTCTTTTCAAGCCTCCCCACCCAGCAAAAACTCGCGCCTGCGACCGCCGCCGCGTCTGACACCCCCAGCCACCTCGACCTCCTGGGCGCGGTGTTTTAGGGCCCCACCCACCCTGCAAAAAACTCTCGCCAATGACTCCCGCCTCGTCTGACTGACACCCCCAGCCACCTCGACCTCCTGGGCGCGGCCATACCCCCCCCCCCCCCCCCCCCTGCAAAAACTCGCGCCGGCACCCCCCGCCGCGTCTGACACCCCCAGCCACCTCGACCTCCTGGGTGCGATGTTTTAAGCCCCGCACACCCCTGCAAAAACTCACGCCAGCACCCCCCGCCGCGTCTGACACCCCATCCACCTCGCCCTCCTGGGCGCGGCGTTGCAGGGCCCGCCCTTGCCATGCGAAAACTCTCGCTGGCACCCCCCACCGCGTCTGACACCCCCAGTCACCTCGACCTCCAGGGCGCGCTGTTTTCAGGGCCGCCCCGCCCTGTAAAAACTCGCGCTCGCGCGCCCCGCCGCGTCTGACACCCCCAGCCGCCTCGACCTCCTGGGCGCGGCGTTTCCGACCCCCACCCACCCCCTGCAAGAGCTCGCGCCAGCACCCCCCTCCGCGTCTGACACCCCCAGCCACCTCGACCTCCTGGGCGCGGTGTTTCAGGGCCCCCCCACCCTGCAGAAACTCGCGCCGGCCCCCCCCCCGCGTCTGACACCCCCAGCCACCTCGACCTCCCGGGCGCAGCGTTTGAAGGCCCCCCTACAAAAACTCGCGCCGGCACCCGCCGCCGCGTCTGACACCCCCTGCCACCTCGACCTCCTGGGCGCGGTGTCATTTAGGCCCCCCCCTGCAAAAACTTGCGACCGCACACCCCGCCGCGTCTGACACCCCCAGCCTCGCCCTCCTGGGCGCGGCGTTGCAGGGCCCCCCCTCGCCAAGCGAAAACTCTCGCTGGCACCCCCCACCGCGTCTGACACCCCCAGTCACCTCGACCTCCAGGGCGCGCTGTTTTCAGGGCCGCCCCGCCCTGTAAAAACTCGCGCTCGCGCGCCCCGCCGCGTCTGACACCCCCAGCCGCCGCCTCGACCTCCTGGGCGCGGCGTTTCAGACCCCCCCCCCCACCACCCTGCAAAAACTCGCGCCCGCGCCCCCCGCCGCGTCTGACACCCCAGGCCGCCTCGACCTCCTGGGCGCGGCATGTTAGGGCCCCCGCACACTGCAAAAACTTGCGCTGGCAACCTCCACCTCGTCTGACACCCACCTCGACCTCCTGGGCTTACGGCGCCCCCACCCTGAACTCGCGCCAGCACCCCCCGCCGCGTCTGACACCCAGCCACCTCGACCTCCAGGGCGCGGCTTCTCAAGGCCCCCCCACCCTGCAAAAACTCGCGCTGGCGCGCCCGCCGCGTCTGACACCCCAGCCACCTCAACCTCCAGGGCGCGGCGTTTCAACGCCCCCCCGCTCTGCAGAAGCTCGCGCCGGCACCCTCTATCGCGTCTGACACCCCCAGCCTCCTCGACCTCCTGGGCGCGGCGTTTCAGGGCCCCCCCACCCCGCAAAAACTCACGCCGGCACCCCCCGCCACGTCTGACACCCGTAGCCACCTCGACCTCCTGGGCGCGGTGTTTTCGGGCCCCCCCACCCTGCAAAAATTCGCGCCGGCGCCCCCCGCCGCGCCTGGCGCCCCCAGCCAGGGCCCCCCCACCCTGGAGAAACTCGCGCCGGCACCCCCATCCGCGTCTGACACCCCCAAGCACCTCGACCTCCAGGGCGCGGTGTTTGAGGGCCCCTCCGCCCTGCAAAAGCTCGCGCCGGCGCCCCCTACCACGTCTGACACCCCCAGCCTCCCCGACCTCCTCGGCGCGGCTTCTTAAGACCCCCCCACCCTGCAAAAACTCGCGCTGGCGCGCCCGCCGCGCCTGACACCCCCAAGCACCTCGATCTCCTGGGCGCTGTGTTTTACGGCCCCTTCACCCTGCAAAAGCTCGCGCCAGCACCCCCCACCGCGTCTGACGCCCCCAGCCTCCTCGACCTCCTGGGCGTGGTGTTTCAGGGCCCCCCCCACCCTGCTAAAACTCACGCCGGCGCCCCCCGCCGCGTCTGACACCCCTGGCCACCTCGACCTCCTGGGCGCAATGTTTTTGGGCCCCCCCAGTGCAAAAAATTGCGCCGGCACCCCCCGCCGCGCCTGACGCCCCCAGCCAAGGCCCCCCCAACCTGCGAAAAACTCGCGCCGGCACCCCCCGCCGCGTCTGACACCCCCAAGCACCTCGACCTCCTGGGCGCGGTGTTTCAGGGGCCCTTCACCTTGCAAAAACTCGCGCCCGCACCCCCCACCGCGTCTCACCCCTGGCCGCCTCGACCTCCTGGGCGCGGCGTTTCAAGGCCCCACCCTGCGAAAACTCGCGCCGACACCCCTCACCGCGTCTAGTTCGAAGGGGGCTGGGAGGCCCCGCCAACAGCTTCGCCTCAGGCGAAGCCAAGCTCCAGCTCGGCTGTATCGTGGGATGCCACGTCAAGAAAAAGGAAAGCCTTTTAGTCTCGATAGCGATAGCGTGCCTCGCGGCGAGGCACAACCAAATCTAGGCGGCCGGCCGCTCTGAGCCAAGACGGCCGCGGGCGCACGCTCGCTTCCGCCCCTTGCGCCCCCCAGCTCGATTTAGAATCGGGGGGGGGGGGGGGAGGGCGAAGCGCGCGTCCGCCGCCCATATAGCGAGAACAGATCAGCAGCTAACCTGCACGAAGACAGGAAAGGAGACGGACCCAAAGGAGTTGGACCCGTCAGCGAGTTGCCTCGCGAATGTAGGGCGCGCGCATCAGGCGGCGTCAGAACTTTGATGTCTGGCCGGCCCGATATGGCGTACGTCTCTTCAAGTCATGTTCGAAGGTCCGTATACCTCCCATGACTTGTAGAACATTTATATGTCAATGCTCCCTTTTGTGTGTCCATCCGCAGTCATATCGCGGGTACCACACCACTGAATGCCATGCACGATTCCGCGCTCCATCATCTGTCGTATCCAACTTATGTGTCCTAAAAGGGTACACTCAGCCGGCTTCTTCAAGTCTTTGCTTGACAAGGACTTAAAGACAGACTCAACATCGATGGTCAAGGTGACCTTGATACTCAGGCCACCCAACTCAAGTATGTCTTTCAACTGAATGGGTGTGAGTGGCCCCGCATGGAGCTCGTGCAGAGTCACCACCGTGGGATAACAATCCTCCAAATTATGGGCTGCTGCAAGTGTCTCTGCTGAGTAGCTTGAGCGGACTTGCAAGCGGTGAGACTTGCAGTACGAATCAATCAAGTGAACGACAGGCTTGCCAGATGACGCGCTTCCACGTCGCAGCAGGTTTGCCCCGCGAATGCCATAGCCTTTGACGTCGTCGTTGGCGTCTCCACTCAGGCGTCGATAGCCTGAGTCGCTATGTAAGTCGACCTCGCCCGTGGGGTTCATCGCTTGGTCGACGATTTTCTCCGGGCAGGCCTGCAGCTTTCTGGTGATCGCGCTCAATCGTCGCACTTGAATATTGGTCGGTTCTTGGACACGTTGGAGAGATAGAACATAAACCATCAACCAGATCTGGGTGATCAATGCGTATGCCAGCGCACCTCTGAGGCTGACGAACATATCTGCTACCACCTTGGTCGCTTGAGCGTCAGCGTCAGCGCCGGTCAATTCAGGATGTTGTATAGGAAGGAGCTGTTTAATGTATTCGTATTGATCCAAAGTGGCATTCCCGTCCTCATCCTTGGTGTACCTCACAGCACAGTTCGTATATGTGTGCTTGTTGAGTTTACACTTACCAAAGGTATCCTCAACGAGTTTGATATACTCGTCAATAGTGTCCTCAGTACCGGCCGTGTTAATGTCATCAACATGTTTGGCCGTGAGCATGTTACTGCTAGTCTCGAACTCCTCGTCGTAGGACGTAGGTCGGGGGCCAAATCCTCTGGTGGTTCTCCTGAGCTCAAGTAAGAAAGCCCGTGGGGAATCCTTAGTGCCTGTGCCCGGTTCCATGCACTGCAGACAGTGTTCTGACTCGTCGTAGTTCTCAAATCCTGGAAGAGCACGGAGCACAGCTGCCGACCCAGGCGGCAAAGTAAAGCACACCACACGTTCCTTTTCACAAGTTGCCTCGGCGAGTTCTCGATAGGTCAATCCCTGTAGGAAGGCCACGCTGATGTCCAGGAGGCAATGATCCACTGTTTCTTGCACGCTGCCACGCTGGCAAGTAACCTCTGGCTTGACCTTCCGGCCGTTCCCGAACATGTTTCTACGTCGAAAGCTTCTAGGTCCATGAAGCCCCGAAGTACCAGACGAAGTCGCATGGCGCGTTCCATCTCACCCGTCGTTTTTAACGAATTCTCATGTGTATACATATCTCGAAGTCATGATGGTCGACGCTTTGGCGATCTCCTGCATTTTCAAGCATCTATTGCCGAACCATGTCTTGAGCTCAATGAAAAGGGCCTTCGATACGTTCTCGGGATTCACCTGGACGTCAGCCTTCGCGAGGAGGTCATCCTCCTTGGCGACCGCAGCTCGCTTTGCAGCGGCAGCAACATATACTCGCATTGTGGCCACGCGGCCGGCGTCTAACAGCATGCGTTACTGCTAAGACAAGACTACCTTTGACACCTCTGTTGTAAAGCAGAGCTCAACGTATGGACCGTTTTCGTCAGAGTCGAGTCCGTAGCTGTCGTCTTCGACCATGGTGCACAAGGGAGCGTAGTACGTTTCCTCGGTATCAGGATCATGAGTGCGCCCCCACTTCGGCAGGTGTCCCCGCTGTTCATCAGCTACAGTAGTCACGAACGAACGAACCACCACTGCGGACAGCTGTCCGGGCCTACTCAAGACCTGGTCGGGGAGGCCGTGGCCTCCTGAAGCCTGCGCGTACGGACTACACGCGATCATGCATAATATAAACAGCTGGGAGAAACGAGGAGCTACGAATCGCAAATTAAACAAAAATACGCCGGTGATAAAATGCGTATGTGATGTTAATCGAAATGGCTGTACACAACGCTGGAAAGCAAAGGTTGTGTGACCCGCTCTATATGTTTAGCGTGTCTGGGAAGACGCCTGCCGATGCCGCTTCACATGTAGGTTCTTGAAGTCGGAGCTGTGTACCCAGCGCGTCACGTCGTACAACTCAGCAGCCAAGCTGGGGAACCGCACTCTCATGTCACCCTCGCCGTCGATCTCTATGACCTGTCCCTTTGTGCTCCTTTTCAACCATATGCGCAGACTGTCGTACGAGAGAAATTCACGGAAGATGCATACCACGTCGCCTGGCTGAAAAGTGTCTGCAGGTTCGAACTCATCCATGTCCGAATCATAGTCGAGACCTGGTTCCGTGCACATGCAACTACAATCAGTTTGAGTCGTGGTTGTGGCTCCCTGGCCGATGAAAGATTGATCACGGCAGGCATATCGGTCCGGGTTTGAGTCAAAACGGAGCCTGCGAGCTGTCGATGAGCTCTTGGTCATGTGCCTAGAGAGGCGTGGTCTTTCCGGTGTAGCCTCCATGTCTGGTTCGCCATTTGCGACGCGGTCGAGCCTGTCGAACTCTTCGAAACCATGCCGGAAGAGCAACTGTTCAACCCTGTGCAGCCTGCCCGAAACGTCGACGATATCCTCGATGCTGCTGTGCGCGGTCTTCAGTCTCTCTGGCATGTCGAGGTTGCTGCTCTCGACCTTTGCACGTACCTCGCCCATCTCTTCATGATGCACGTAAGCTTCCTCTTCTCACTCTGATCAGGAACCATCTGTGTGGGTACGGTAACGAGATCTTCTAGTGGAGCTGCCTCCAACAATTCCTTTTTCCTCTCGCAACTCTGCGTACCATACCTCCATGACATGTGGCTCAAGGTCAGCTTCTGCTTCTTCGTAGATCGTAGACAGCCGTCCGTCATCATGCTGTGGTTCGGCTTCTGAAGCCTCTCTAGCGGCTCCCTTAGGTGTCGGCGCATCAGTCAAGTCCTCGAACTTAGACACGTCCTGATCGAAGCCTGCCTGAGGTTTGGTGGACTTCAGGCATTGGATGATTCGTGAATGTGCTGATCCAATGATATCATTTATACTCAGAGCAGTACCTGTTGCTTCATAGTAATGGAATCCTGGATCCACGTCGCTATCGTAATGAACCAATGTGCCACTGTCAGCATAAGTAACCCGGGGTAGCTCATGAATACTCTTGGCTAATCTGACCGAAACAATATTCTCGATGCGGAATAAGTTCCCGATGAGATATTGCAGGGCCAAGTGTACCTTTGGAGATAGGCGACTTGCCTTTGTCATCTGAAGCGTACCTTTCCTGGTCGGCACATAGCCAAAGGCAAACGCAGGTCCCCCCGCTGAAAGGCTAGCTACGGATGTCAACACTGTACCTAGTGCAGTGTTGTCCGAGACATTCTCTCGGGCTGTGAGTGCTTCACTGTAGAGCGAGTGTCCTGAATCGCCGTATTGTACTTGAACATCTCGGTTGCCTACTCGGGTGATGACCTGACCCGTTTCGGGATCATTCCTTACAACTGGTAACGGGCCATTCCAGCCTCCCCAGTCATCTTTAGTAGTCGTAGGGCGATGGTAGTCAACCACGACTCCTTCGTCATAATCATGCTGACCTGTAATTGTCGTTTTGGTGCGTAGAGCACGATTGGTCTTAGCTACTGCCGTGGCCTGTGTGATCGCCTCAACGCAAACCCTGCGTATTGTCTGCTCACGAGAATGATCTGTTGTTTCTGTCGACTGCTCGTGGTCCAGAACAGGGAGGTCAGGGGGCATTGCTGGTTGCCGTCCAAATAGTGCACTGTATGGAGACAGCTCGTTGTTGAAAGTGAATGCGTTGGCAGCAAACAAGGCTTCATGCAGTAGTCTAGTGAACACAAGAGGTATGTCTAAGCTATTGAGTTCAACCTCCATTACGTGAAGTAGATGACGTAGGATGCCACTTCTGGCCTCGATGGTCGTAGCGCGCCGTCCGCGCGCGAGTATTCTAAGTTCAGTGCCTTTGGCCTTGAGGACTGTTTTCGCAGTGTCATTATTAACGGCACCTTCTCCATCCGAGTAAAGTACCTTAGCTGGTCCAAACTGCATCCAGCACTGATGATATGCATCAAAGATAATAGTCATCGTTTTATCTGGTATTTCCATCCCAGTAGCATATCGTATACCACGATCGATAATATGAAACATAGTGTGTTCTTCCTTGTAGAGCATCAGATCACATTCCACATTCCACTTCATCGTTCAATTTGCCAGGTAATGCAGTAGAGGGCATAACTGCGTGTCCAGCTTTGTCCCAAGCTCTGCATTCTCGGCATGTATCGCAGACCCCCTTGATGAGGTTGAATCCAACAGTGTCCAGAAATATTTTGCTTAAGCTGAGTCTCATGTGAAGCCCTTTCGCATGGAACAAGCGTAAGTGTAGCTTTCGCAACTCGCGTGTTACCACGCTGGGGTCAAGGCTTCGTAGATTTTGTAGACTGATTTGTACATCGAACCGTGACCAATCTGGTAGTCGTGGTCGCGCGGCATGGTTCCCAACTGGTGGTGGTGGAAGCGCTTCTCCACCGTGCTGTCGACCACGTCTGACTCTAAACTGTGGTAGTCGGAGGTGGTCATCCGAGCTACCGGCTCCGCTTGAGGCAGGTTGCCCTGCAGCAGGCTCAGCAGCATGTCTTCCAACGGTGATATCGTGACTGCTTGCGCCTGCGGTAGATCCAGCTCTCGAGCCAGGTCTAGGTGCTCTCAGACGCAAGTGCCGGCGCTGCTGGTGCCTCAGGTGGAGGTGCTGCTACTTCGGCAGGATCCGGCGGTCCAGGCCCTGCTGCCGGTCCGACGGGAACCAGCGGGATCTGTCCATGATTGTCGGGGAACTTCCAAGGATTGGCAAACTTGCATTTGCCAAATGCTAGTACATGTCCAGGTTTGCTCTTCCCGTAGTTCTTCTTGCAACTCGGACACTCCCAATGATAGTCACCATTGTGGCACCATCTGCAATGTCTCGGATTCCGATCATGTGATGGAGAATGCATGTTCACGTGATCCGCGCAGTCAAGACAGCCAAGCCCTCCCGACGGTGGTCTCGTAATCGAGCCGTCAGGCTGTCGGGGAAGACTCGGATCGTCCAAATCGCATCCCCTTGCGTTGGTCGCCAACGCGGTAGACGAATATGGGTAACCATGGAAAGGGCCACGATTTGTTTGGAAAAGGTCGTGTGCGATCTGAACAGATTCAACAAAAAGCGACTGCATCTTTGGCGCATACTGCGCAGCCATGTACAGTTCCTTATTGCACACCGATGCATGTGGATGATGGCCACCACATCGCTTTCGCTCACAAGGAAAAATAATGAACGATGGTTAGCCATGATCTCAGTCGGATTTCTTATTAGTACCCCATGGGAATCGCGTAGGCCTTACATTTATCCATATGCACTTTGCAAGTGCCCTTGCTGTTGGCCAACGTAGTCCATGGCGGTATCTTATCCACCCGAGTCCCAACCTGGTCGTTCTCGTAGATAGAATCGGCAAAGATCATTTTGACGTGAAGCTACCTTCCCACAGAACCTGATGCGTGGCAAATCCTCTTTATGATGTTCGTGCTGGGTGTCGTAGTGAACCTTAGCATTGAAGTAGGAAGGTAAGCCAGTCGCGCGGCAGTGCAGCATGACAACCTTAACGAAGCAGGCGTCTAAATAGTGCATCCCTGCATCTTGGACCTCCTTGTTTCCAAGATCAACGAAAGTACGTATGTCGAGGTTTTCCCCTGAAGACATACCTCGGCCGAATGCTAGCTGGGAGATGCCCCCCAATTCCCTCGCATAGTTCTAGCATATCTACCTTGTTGTGTCGTCCATAACGCAGGGTGGGGATTATGGAGAATAGATCTGCGTAGGACTCAGCAGGTTGCCCCGCAGGTAGGGCGATGAAGGTCTCCTCTTCGCGGCTACTATCCGTGTCGGAGTCCAAAGGTACATCGGTGTAGTACGCGCTACACCCGAGTCCTTTGAGGTCGTCTCCACAGTCGTCGTTGCCTTCTTCGACTATTTTGGGTGTCTTGCGTGGTTTGATGCCAGCTCCTTTGCCTGCCTTCTGTTTTTCTTTTTGCTTAGTCCTGGCATCTCTTGGTAGTGCTGCCTGTTGTTCTGTTTCTGGCAAGCCAAGTGCCGGAAATTCTGGAATGAAGGGCAGCACGCTGCCGCGCTCAATTGAGGGGGGAGGAAGACGATCGTCACCGATGACCGCCGCTCGCCTTGAGCGTGGTCGTGAGCTGCCGTCTCCCAGAAAGGTAGGTTCCGGCTGCTCCCAGTATAGTCGAGTACGGATGTTAGTAAAGTTAGTAACACCATCCGGCAGTGGTGCGTTATAGTTGTACCCAGTCGGCTGGTCCTGGATCTTGATGTCCTGGATGATCACGTTGTCGTCCAGGTTCATAGTCACCCGTCGCACAACATGGCTCCATTCAGGGCCATTCTTAGGAGATTGAACGTAGGCTCGAACTCCTTTATCAGCACGAGTATGAATGCTCAGATGTACAGCACTTGTATGGGTTCTTTACGTTTATGTAAATCCATTTGATCGATCAACCTTGCGGTCATGATTGCTAGTGTCATATTCCGCCATCCGGCTTTCCGAGCACCTTGTCCGTACCAATCCAGAATATGCTCAGTAGGATCTGCAGGTTTCCCTTCTCTGTTGCATGTGCATCTCCATAATTTGGTGGGGATGCGCGCGGCGTAGTAGCCACTTGTAGATATGATCCTCTGGGCAACTTGTTCGCGAGGTCGTACTTGAAGCCGAACTGGCAGAATCGCATGCGCATGACTTGTAGATCAAGATCTTCAACCACATCTCGTATGGGACCTTGTCTCCTGAGATGCCCTGGTGGTCCCACAAGTACAATGCTCATACGTAGAGCCCGAGCCTTTGACATCACATTGTGGATACGCTGGCAATGTGGCCCTGCCCGTTTGCCAGGCAACCTCACACACAAGTCGGCAGGTGTTGCAACCCACAACAGTCGGTAATCACCCGAAAGCAGCGCACCCAAATACTGTGTTCCAATGGAGGTCATCACCTCTGCATGTGTGATACGGCCGCACATATCCACGGGCCCGGAGTTCAGCGCAAGCTGTCCGTATATCCTCAATAACGAATGCACGAGAATTACAATGATGCGACAATCGTTCTTTTCCTGCAGCGGCCACGCAGCCGGGCCCACTGCTCTCTGCGGCAGCCGCACAGCTGGGCTCGCCGCGGCCCCTGGCGCGCACAGCCAGTGCCTGGGAAAAGATTGCAGGTTTCCCCGCGTTTGCTGACAGCACCTGAATGGTCGGCCTGCCCTTGCAAGCGCGAGTGGCCGCGGCGCCCGCCTGCCTCCGTCACTCGATTGGCGATGGGAGCGTCCATATACCAGTGCCGCGCTGCGCTGCAGAACTGCTGCTTGAAGGAAACATTTCCAACTTCTCAACAGATCATTTTCTTCCGCCGGTGTCCCTGCATGCGTGTCAGGAGGGGTCCATTTTCTCCCCGCCTCGTGAATGGCATGATATATCTTCGCCTGCAGGTTGTGGGCGGCGACGCCCTTGTCGGCCGAGGTAGGTGCAGTCCCACAGGACGCATTTCTGCGATGCCAGGTCCTTAGGGTGTTGTTCACCAAAGACTGGGTCGTGAAAGCGAACGTCTCCTCATTGATGGACAAGCTGATGCCCTGCGCGTCTTGCGACATCATGTATGCATGGGCATCGCGCACAGCAGGTGCCCCTGCAGTTGGCTCTGCGTCGGAAGTCCCCTTCAAGCAACGGAGCTTCTTCGCGCTGAGGATTGGCCGTGATAATAAAGGATATGGGCCCTTGAGCCTCCGTAGCCGTCTCGCATTCATCGGCCTTGAGTGGCAGATGCCCGGAGGGCGTCTTCATCAAATCAAGCGCCCTGGCACCTCTCCCGAGTAGAACCTTGCACATCTCCACTCCAGGGGTGATCATCTGCTCGTGCCCCTGCTCGAGGATCAGGACGGTCCTCATGTTGGACATGCTCCTCAGACCCAGAATAGCAAGGAGGTTCTCTCCAGAGCCCTCAGCCACACTTGCTGAGTACGCATCAAGTCTCGGCACGGGCAGGTTGCCCCGCAGAATATCCCTTTCTTTGCGCGCGATTGCGCACTGCAGGGATTTATTATAGATCGCGGCGCCGTGCCCCGCTCCCGACATACAATCTTTTTGTGAGATTCAACATTTTGATGGCGTGTCCGTGGGAACGTGATACCTGCTCGAACTTCTGCGCCGTCTTTAAACCATTGTTACTAATGTTACTGCCCATATCCAATAATATAGTCAACATACCCTTGATCATGGTCCCGCAGTTGGCTGCCAGAGCTAACTCATGACGTTCGGCAGAATAGTCCAAGAACTTCGGACACTGTCGTACTACGTAGGCCTTTACGGCGCCTTTGCTCCAACACCCAATCGTTTCTTGACAGAGATGTAATCACGTTCATATACCCACGCGCTTCTTCTTCCGTAATAAAGCTGTTTTCAAACATCAAAACTGCGGGGCACTCGTCATACGTATGTGGGTGCGACGTGGAGGCGGTGGGCAGATTCATGAACGCATCTTTCTCCGCGCGCATGCTCATCTGGCCGTCGGTATTTACAATAAGTACCGCGTGCAGCATGTCGCGTTCAGAGATCCCACTGTTACCACTGCGCATGCTTACCGGGCTTTCAGTCCTGCGCTGACTGTGTGAACGAAGGTCTCGCCCATATGGCATGTATGCGGGTGAAGACTGAAGCCATTGGGCGCTCCTGTCAGTAGCCCTTTCCATGCGCCTCAACCATGTATCATTCACTGGCACCGAAGGTGGAGCCGATCGGGCAGGTGTCCCTGCGTTGCTGTCGATCTTTGCTAACAATGGCATAGGTGCGTCAATAGCAGGTGCCCCTGCGGTGTAGCTGCCCCCAGTACTAGCTCCGCGTTGGCCGATGATGCAGGTGCCCCCGCGCGAGTCGTCATCGATATCTCCGCGGCGCTGGTCATCATGGCTGCAACGCGGTTGAGCTCCTCACGGAGGTCCCTGAGCTCGTTCGCCCTCTGGGGAATATCTTCATGACGATCATGTGCTTCCTGATCTCCAGCAAGGGCGTAATGGAACTCGGCAGTAATGAGGCCAACACCCCTGCATATGGCACAGGGGGGGCCCACGCGCGGAACCTCCCATGTTACCAGCCACCTGTCTATCCACATGGGCGTGTACCACACGATCCCAACATTGCGCGTGGAATATGCGGCCGGACTGGAGACGCCAGATCTTGTCGCTATTCATGAAACAGGTCCAGGCATATGGCACACTTACTGAAATCGCCGTCACTAATGATAGGCGGTGTTGCCGCTGGCCTGATGCGCATCTGACGCTCCAGGGTGGATTCACCAACTTCGAATCGAATCGGTGAGAAAGTCGGCGGCTGCATCGATGCAGCCATGGCTGGACTGCTCGCAGGTGCCCCTGCTGCACGGTGGTTGGCAGGCTGCCTTGCGCGGCTCAGCATTCTGTTGGCCTGGCGATCTTGATGTCGGCGCTGCCGCGTGGCCTGCATGGCCAAGTTTGCTTGCTGCGCCTCGTGTGTGGCCAGGGTCTCGGGGCGCATCTCTCATGGTCGGTGGCGGCGCTAGGCCTGGAGCCTGCTGCTGCACATCTTGATCCATGGAGGGTGCCAGATAAGCATAGTGAGGTATCTGTCCTGGCATACCTGATGCGTATCCTGAGCCACGTGTCAACTGAGACGGATAGAAATCGTCGGCCGTCGCCCGAACATAATGCTTTTCAGGCAGTGTTCCCACCCGAGCAGTTCCACTCACCTGCGCATGATAATCAGGAAAGAGTGGATGATCCATTGGCGCTGCCGCTGGGCGATCAGCAGCTGTTGGATCGCAAGTCGGGTGGCTGAAGAATGCTGGTACATAACCAAACCGATTGGGGTTGTCCGGAGAAGGATTCGGATCCAGAGCATACCCCCACGGCGGTGTCCAGTTGGCATTAGGGAAGTATTTGCCATCCCTCCGCATGCTCTGAGCGGCCTCACGCATCTGCCGGTACATCCACTCCTGCTGACCAACTAAACTTCTCTGTATGGCGCATTGGTCTGGGATAGTAGGTTGCCCCGCAATTGGACGTGGTGATGCGACCGGCGATATTGCCTGTAGAGCCTGGTAGAGCTCCGGTTCGTACGGATACTTTGGAGCCTCGCCTGCAGGCTGTTGGTGCTCCCAGCACTCTGCGGGGTGCCAAATGGTGTAGTAGCTCTGCTTATAGGAGCGAACGAAGCAGGTTGCCCTGCAGGTACTGGCAGCTGTTGAACCTGGGCATGCCACGGATCGTTAGCGTATAACGTACCAGTAGGCGTAATACCACTTGGCGTAATACCCGTCACATCAGCGCAGCGCTCTGAGCCTGCATCCATGATCCATCAGCGCCCCCTGCAGGTGCCCCTGCTCAGCATGCGCTCATCATGAGCACCTGTGACAATACAATCGGAAGCGGATCGGGGCACTTCAAATTGTGGGGGGCACCTGGAATAAACCAATTCTTTAACGACCATGCGTCATTACGAATCTCGTACATCTCATCAATCCTGGCACAGGTGCACTGCTGCTTGTCGCTTTTCAGATATAAGGGATTATCCATGGCTTCCCCGCAAGATTGCACTGACAAGTGTGACTTGGCAAGATCCCAATCAACTGGACGTTGTGGGTAGGAGGGATCCTGCCATTGCGGCCTGCTGTCATGACGATGTCGTCCGCCGAACGCCACACTGGAATATTGTCCCGAATCAAATTCTTCAGACTGACCATGAGCAGGAGCTCGGAATCCATGCGTAAACCAGATTGGATTCTATTGTCACCAGGAAGGCATGGGCATCCATGTACAAACTGCCTGCCCCTTTTCGCATTGGTGCCGTCGGCGCGACAGGATATACCTATACTGCGAATACTCGGTGTAGTCTCCCATTGAGTTTCATGAATGAAATACCGAGACGCCTCAGGTTCTGATAAGTCAGTGGTCCTCATATATAGGGATTCTGGGCACCCGATGCGAGGGCTGCTATGCCCGTTGGACGGGCGGATGAAGTAGGTGTCGTAAGTCGTATCAGAATACCTCATCTGCTTGATATGCAGCCTGTTCTTTCTTCATTCCAGACTCATCTATCACGCCGATGAGCTCCAAGACAGCATAGGCCTGATACGCCCAGCGATTGTGTTTAAGCAAGCGACGTACCACGTCGAGATTCTTATGATGGTAGTTTTCTCGCCCGTCTGCGGGCCATGCGTTGAGTAGCTGCGATGAGTCTGCCCAGCCGTCGAACTCGTCGTTGGACGCAACTTCACGAACGCATCGCACTGAAAAGCAACATTATGAAATGGTTTATGACGGAAGGCTGTTGTCAGCCACTCAGACACCACGCGTTGTCCTCCGCACTGGAACCTCGGCCTGCGAATATTGTCCGTGGCGAGGGCGTTCTTCAAATATGCCTTTCCTGAATCCAACGCGAGGACCGGGCGTTTCCGCGGGATGTTGCGCGCTGATTGACGCGCGCGTGCACCTTCGTCAGAATGGGCAGCAGTGTCCATGATGTTGCACTGCGCAACCATGTAGCGACCAGATCCATCATCACTTCGCGGATGATATGCTGGATTGATATTCATGCGGTTGCCTGGACAGGTTGCCCCGCTGGACTGTTAGCAGGTTGCCCCGCAGGACGCGGGGCAGCCTTTGACGCTGGCGCTGCAAACGCTGCTGCGCCACAGCCGATGCAGTCGCACCAGCGGAACCTCTGGGCGTCCTTGGAGCTCCATGCGGGGTACTGATGTCGAAGTCCTGTTGTTTCTTCTCCCTGGTGTTGTAGGCCTCGATATCCTGGCCCCTGGGCACTGCTTTTGGTACCTTTGGCGTAATGGCAAGGAGCTTCTCGGCATGCCTCGTGGAAGATGCACCCCTTGTTCCTGCCTCCAAAGTAGGCGTCCAACCTGACCTGTGTCCGACCAGGTGTAGGGCCGCGACGTGGAACAGAATCCTTTGGGGTAGGCTTACCGGTGCCCTGGAATCTGGCTGCCGCCGCGGCCACTGCTGGCCCTCTAGATCGTTGTCGACCAGCGCGTTGCTCAGCAGGTTGCCCCTCATATCTCTTGATGTCCCCGGGATTAGGATCATCGCCCGGGCCCTGGCGCTTCTTCTTCTTCTTGAGCTGAGGGCGATCAGGTCCAAGAGATGGGCGTATTGAGCCAGCATCAGAATCAGAAGACGAAGGGAAGTTCGATAGTTTCTGGCTTCGGTTTGGGCGCTGCCTTTGCCGTGGCTCCTGCCAGTGCCCCAGAAGAAAGCCGACGATAACGTTCTATGGGGCCCTGGCCAGGATTCAGATATTCACCGCCTGGCCTTCTGAAAGCCATGTTCTGAATAGGAACTTTGCGTGGCTTTCCTTTCCCGCCAAGTACTTATCTGCGCTGCGTCGTTCAGCTATGCAGGTAGTGATCCATCTCACACCTTCGGCACGGTAAGCGATGCGCCTGCCAGGAGAGAGATCCATGTCTCTGGTGACAACGTGATTGGGGTCGATCGGAGTATCAGCATCACACGTAGCGTCCGTGATACCCGAATCACCTGCTTCACCGTCGCCAAGGGCGGCTTCCGTGGGATCAACGTTTTCAGCCATTTCAGCATCTTCATCTTCAACTTCATAGACGTCTAGTTGGCTCTCTTCTTCTGGTTTGCACTGGGCAGGTTCCCCTGCATGCCTGTCACGATTGAACTGCACCAGATAACTAATAAGTGCCAAGCTCTTCCAAATAGCCTTTGTTTGTTCAATTTCTGTAGCTGCTGCAGGAAGGTAGTTCTCATCCGTCTGCCGCTTATCGCATGGCGTTCTGTTGGGGTCAGTACAGTTGCCCCGACCCTGTCCATGTGACCAAACCCACGGTGTTCTTTTGAAATTCGGACTTCTTGATGGGCGTCTCATGGGACAGCCAAGCCTGCGATCGGAATGGCTGGGGCATGTGCAGCAAACGCCTCGATACTGCTTTCGATCCTCGATGGTGGCCCTTTTGTGATCACGCGCGCTCATCTTTTCTCGCGCGTTAGTCTGTCCCTTCGTTGAACGAATGATAGTACCATCCTCGTTTCGCATAGCTTGGCGCAGCGAATGCCAGCGTCGGATTTGACGTTCGTTCCAACCTCTATCCAACCAGTATTCCATCGTCTCTGCAGGTATATAATGACGAGCCAATCCAGGTTCGCCCCAGCCTTTTAAACGGTGTAATTGGCCTTCTGGATGTTCTTCTCCTCGACGTTGATCACACTGGGGCGGGTTTCCCCGCAGACGTTCCCCCCTTGGGGGGGCACGCGCTGTAGGCGTCTTCCCTGGCGGGCCACTTGAGGCCCCCGCCTCGGGGGCGAGGGCGCTGAACGCCGCTCGAGCGAGCGCCACTGGAGCGGGCTCGCGCCCGATCTGGCGAAAAAACTATGAGCTCGACCGCGACGCACCGCGCGGTCATCCTGTTCATATTCGTCGTCCATTGGCGAAAGACTTGGATCGTCGCGATGATTCTTTTTTCCTTGTGAAGGGCACGCGGCTTGGCGATTGCCTCGGACTGCTAGTGGGCCAATCTGACGCAACAGAAGTGCACTGAACTTCTTCATTATGTCCAAGCTCATATTGAATGCGTTCAGATAGGTCGCCAGCGTCACGCGGGTTTCCCCGCAATGGATCACCATGGATCGATTCCATGTTTGTCGGATGCCCAATCGCCCGAGGATAGAGCACGGCATGAACTTATTCACCCGCTGCGTGAATGGTAGAATCAGAACCCGCGGGCGCCCCCGCCATGCCGAAGTCACCTTCGACGGGCGCGTGGAAGTTCTCGACAAACTCAATATCAGCAGGTTGCCCCGCGATGGGTATACCCCGCCACTTTGCCAAGTCGATATCGTCGTGGCCGGTGAACACCTCTTCGAACAGCTCGTCGGCGTACTTCTCGAGGTTCATGCTGGCACACACATACCTGGCAGCAATGAAATGAATGACTGTGGCTGAGCCGTCAGCAGGGTCGGCCAAAAGCGACTCCCAGTCAAAGCGCTGCATGTCGGAGTCCGTTTGAGCCACATGCATTGACGGACCCCTGCCTCTTCCATCGTCTTGGTGGGCATTCCCGTCGGAAATGTCGTGTGCAGTGGCACATGTCGCACTCCATAGTTTTTCCGTCGGCATCCTTTGGATTCCCTCGTCGTCCTTTACCTTTGCCTGACGTATGCCTACGGTTCCTGCCGGCACCTGAAAACATTTCTTCATGCTGGGGCCCAGCTGGGGCCCAGTGAGATGCTCGGAATGCTAGTGTGCCTCCACCATGTAGTCACCGACGCCTACCTTTGCCTTTACTTCGACCCTTGCCTGTTCCTTTGAGTGTCCGCCGTGCCATACGTTTTGCCCTCCTGATTGGTTTCTTCATGAATCTCCGTCAACGACGCTCGTGTTCTTGATAGCCCAGAAATAACCACCGGGCTTGCTGCTCTTCAGCGAGGTATGTAGGCATATCAGAGCAGTCCAGCGCGGTAATTTCATCATCAGAAGACGCATCGGCATCGGTACCTGAGTCGAGGTCGGACTCGGCGGGTTGCCCCGCAGAGCCCATTAGGGGCATGGCATGCACAGGGGAGACCGCGTCGGGTGGCCCCCTAGATCTGGCCCAGGGGTCTCGAGACCCCGAGGCCGTACCGCCATTCTGGGCCAACAATGTAGTGGTCTCAGACGGCGGCATATCATCGTTCCAGACGTTGTTGGCAGGTTGCCCTGCATTGGCCTCTGCGTGGAAGGTCTCGGTTCGGTGACCGTGACTAAAAATACAACCGATATTGCCAGGGGGTCTCTCAGCTATGTGAGCATATGACCTCGCACGTTCAAGGAGTGCATCAAGTTGTGCTTGTTCCCTCGGCATATGGTGGTTCAGAGGCTGCAGGAGCTGCTGCGCCCGCGACGCCCCCGCTCCCAGAGCTCTGAATAATATTACTGCGAATATCTGGAAATTGGGGACGTTGAAGCCGACTGTTTCTGCTTCGTACCGGGCTATCTCGAACCGCGCTAACGACTGGTCGATTCTTTCTCCCGCATGGACACGAAAGTCAATGAGAGCCGTGCCAGAGTTGAGCTGGCGTTCCTCTTCTAGGTTCTCGAACTTCGTACTTAAGAGGAACATATATGTAGGTGACGCCGTCGGTGTGGCGACCACCTATATTGACACCAGAATTGATGACAGCTGGGGGAACTCTAATGGCTATGGTCCGTGCGAGCCCTCCAAGACCGCGCTGGAGTGCGGCGGCCTGTTGGGAGGGCGTCATGTTGCCTGTGGTCACGTTGATCCAGGCGTGTTCCTCCCGGACAAACTCGCGAAATTGTACTTGACCGGCAAGATCCCAATGGGGGCCGGTCGTCCTAGTGTCGCCTCCGCCCCGCATATGTCCCACCGCTCATCCAAGAGCGACCCATATGGGCCCAAAGATAGTAACCCCAATTCAATGGCCTCGTAGGTCGTAGTCGGGTGTAGTCGGTGGAGACTCGTGTTTTGTCGTCGTAAGTCTGCGAGGGGTCGGAGGCGGCAGTATATCGCATCGCATGCTGCCATGCATTATATCTTCGAAGAAACTTCCCATTGGAGTAGGTGGGTTGACTTCAGGAGTGTAATAGCGCAGGGATGTAGAATATGAGCAAGAGACCTCCGCTGGAGCAGAGGTGTCGCTGCAAGTTTCCTTGCGGTACTGCGTATCTATGTACACTCCTCCGCGCCATGCCACTGCACCCTGATGTTCCACCGTAGCTGTAGTCCACCAGATGATGCCGCGGATGGTGAGGAGTAGAGCTAGAGCTGACCACCATAGGCCAGCTCCGCTACCAAGTTTGAAGGGGGCTGGGAGGCCCCGCCAACAGCTTCGCCTCAGGCGAAGCCAAGCTCCAGCTCGGCTGTATAGTAGTAGCGGTAGACCCAATGCAAGAGGGGATGCCATGTCAAGTAAAAGGGGATGCCTTCTAGTCTCGATAGCGATAGTGTGCCTCGCTGTGAGGCACAGTCAAATCTAGGCGGCCGGCCGCTTTGAGCCAAGACGGCCGCGGGCGCACGCTCGCTTCCGATCCTTACGTCCCCCAGCTCGCTTTAGAGTCGCCTGACACCCCCAGCCAACTCGGCCTCCTGGGCGCGGTGTTTCAGCGCCCCCCACACCTTGTAAAAATTCGCGCCGGCACACCCCACCGTGTCTGACGCCCCTAGCCACCTCGACCTGCTGGGCGTGGTGGTTCAGGACCCTGCGCGATGTTTTAGGGCCCCCCCACCCTGCAAAAACTAGCGCCCGCACCCCCCACCGCGTCTGACACCCCCAGCCACCTCGACCTCCTGGGCGTGGTGTTTCCCCACCCTGTAAAAACTCGCGCCGGCACCCCCCACCGCGTCTGACACCTCTAGGCACCTCGACCTCCTGGGCGAAGTGTTTTAGGGCCCCCCACCCTGCAAAAACTCGCGCCAGCACCCCCCACCGCGTCTTCCCCAAGAAATTCAAACGAATATCGAATACACTTCATACCCACAACCCATGCGAAGTAGCGGGATGGGCCGAGGGCCATTTAAAAGAGAGGAGTCCGAGGTGCAACACAGAATCAGGAGTCTCAACTGAACCCTTCCTGCCGTGCTCGGAAAACACCCCGACAACAAAAGAATCAAACATTCGTCATTACGACTATTATTACTCTCATGATTTACTGTACTATCATGATTCTGAACATGAGAATTATCATTATTCTTCCTATTATTACTAGAAAATTAATATTATGATTATTATTATAAAGATTCCTCGGTCCTCGCCCTGCTCCCTTTGGCGCACCGCCGGGTGGCCGGCTTGCCAGCTCGAAGAGCGTGGCGCAGTGCAAGTTTTCGAGCGGCGAGATGTCGTTGTACCGGACGGCAAGCGGGTGTAACCTCCGGGCCCTCTGGCCCAGGGTATCCTCCTCCTCGCCCTCACCCACCATGGGCATCATCCGCATCATCATAAGCATCGTCACCACCATCATCAGCAATGACATGACCATCATCATCATCATCATCATCATCATCATCATCATCATCATCATCATCATCATCATCATCATCATCATCACCATCACCATCATCACCACCACACCCACCCACCATCATCGTCATCATCATCAGCAGCATCAGCAGCATCATCAGCATCAGCATCAGCATCGTCATCATCATGAGCATCGTTGACATCAGCAGTATCGTCATCGTCATCATCATCATCATCATCATCATCAGCAGCAGCAGCAGCAGCCGCAACAGCGTCAACAGCTGAATAAAAATAATCATCACCATCATCACCAAAACTGAAACCATCACCACCACCACCGTCATCATCATCATCATCATCATCATCAGCATCAGTATCAGTATCAGCATCAGCATCATCATCATCATCATCATCATCATCATCATCATCATCATAACGAACATCAGCATCATCATCATCATCATCAGCATCATCATCATCATCGTCATCATCATCATCGTCATCATCATCAGCAGCAGCAGCAGCATTAGCATCATCATCATCATCATCATCATCATCATCAGCATCATCATCACCATCATCCCCTCCCAGCCATCCTCTTCCCCCTTTTCCCACTTCTCGTCCGCCTCCTCATTCTCATCATTCTCCTCCTCCTCCGCATCGTCCTGCTCCTCTCCCTCATCCGCCTCCTCCTCCTCCCTTCCTCCCCCCCTTCCTCCTCCTTTTCCTCCTCCTCCTCCTCTTCCTCCTCCTTGTCCTCCTCCTCCTCCTACACCCCGTGTCCTTATGGAGAACTCCTCAGAGTCGCAGCCCCAGACGTGCCGGTAGGACGGGTCTGGCTTTTCGCATAAGCGCGAGAGGAGGAGAAGGAAGGGAGACGCAGCCGATAGCTGCACAATCCGGTGAATAGAAAGAGGAGAAGGAAGAGGCAACACAAAGGTCGATGCAGTGTGGTCGGGGTCGTCACAGGGCCCTCCACCGCTCCCTGCGGAGGGCCTGCAGTGTCCATGGGGGGAACGACACGCCAGACCGCTGATGGGGAACTGCGCTGTCACTTGCCAAGAGCAGCACAGCCTGGAGAGTGCACGTGGGGTAGCCACGTGACGTGGCACGACGGTCGCGTCCCAGTCCTCCAAACTTGAGATGGCCCGTCGCACTGCAGCGTACCCAGGCGGGGCGCACTTGGACGGGGGCGCAGCAAGGGCCGCGCAAACTGATGAGTGGTAACTTAAGGTGGAGCGCGCGCGAGGTGGGCCTCTGGCCAACATTCTCGGTCATCCAAAGTGGGGGCCCCGGAGGGGGGGGCATAGACGGCCCCCAGCCCCGCGGGCAGTCAGGTCTAAGGGGACGCGGGGGGGGGGGATTATTTCAGCCACCGCCCCGCTGTCCAGGATGGAACCACGAGACCAGCGTGGGCTGTCTAGTTCGCAGCGCAATGGTATTGGTGCACCTCTGCCCCAACAGAGGTAGCACAGGGGTATTAAGGCCTAGGCCTGGCGCTGCGGTGAAACCTGCCCGCAACAAGGTCAGGAGCGACCACGAGGGAGGGGACCTGACACCACACCATGTCCTCAGCCCCCACTCGCTGAATCGTTGTGCAAGGCAAAGGGCCGGTTGAGGACCATGGGGCTGCCAACCCAGCGGGCACCGCCCGGCGCTGCGGGGTCCCAGATGGCCCACAGGGTCAGCGCGACGGAGACCACTTTGTAGAGGTAGGGGGATGTTGTTCCCAGCAGTCCAAGATCATTGTTGTCCAGGAAGCACGCGTTGCGTTCCATGACGGGCAGAGTAGCAACTCTGAGAATCGACGTGTCCTGGTAGAACAGAAGAGGTTTGAGCCACAGACAGGCTGCGTAGACCCTCCTCCACGGGGGGCAGGTAGGGGAGACGGAGGGCGGGGGAGGGGGAAGGGGGTAGCAATCCCAGTGCGAGGTCCCAGTCGAGGCGGGCCGGCATCCCCCGACCGCGGGGAGGGGGTGGGCGCGAAGCGGCTGGGCTATACCGTGATCACTTGGGGTGGAAGTCGCATCCCCGCTAACGCTTGTCCGCGTAGTGGGTTTCACCTCTGGGGGAGGACCTTTTTCCTTTGGCCTTCCAATCAGCGTCGGCCCATGTGTCCTGCTGATGGCCCCGCCCATCCCAGGACTGCCACGTGCGCCAGGGTGCTGCGGATCCCGATGCACCTGTCCGTGCGGCAGCCCCGTCGTCAATGGACCATGGGGGGGTCTTTGCAGCCGCCTTGCCCTCGCCGGCCCATGCGTCGGCATGCCCCTTGCTTCCGATGGGCGCGTCGGCAATGCGTGGTCTGGTGTCGCGCTGCGTGAGTCTGCGCTGCTTTTCCATGGCGCTCGGCCAGTCGACGTGGAGTTGGTATTCTCTGTCCATCCTGTAGGCGTCGTATCCAATTTTGCTCCATGCCTGGAGGAATTCGTCGCATTGCTGCACCGTGTTTCGCCTGGGGTCGGACTTGATGTTGACCCAGGCGCCCCCTTGACTATAGGCCGCCTTTCTGGCCCAGGCGCTCCAGGCCCCATTAAACGCGCCCCCCCAGCGTCTTCTGCATGCGTGTGATCTTATCTGGTGCCGGCTCGTCCCTGGAGACGTCTGCATCGTCGATGGGTCTTAAGGGCATGGGGAGGCCTCCCATGGGGTCGTCAGGGCGCGCTGGTGGGATTGCTGCGGCCCCTGCGTCGTGCCACCGGCTCTGGGTGCTGCGCCGCGGTCTGGGAGCGCTGCGATGCGGTGTGGCCGAGCGCTCTCTGGGGCTGCCTTCGTCGACTGCGGGTGGTCGGCGGCCAGCTTGGCTCCCCGACTGCCTACGTGATCCGCCGTCGCTGACAGCGTTAAAGCTCCAGGTCCGCCCCTCTCTGGGGCGGGCTTCGTCTCTCCTCCATGCGTCACTGGATGCTCCTCGGTCGGTAGCCTGCGCAAATGGGGACCAGGCTTGCGAGTCGGCCCTGCGGGGGGGCTGGGCCCAGAGTGGAGGGGGACTTTGCGCCGGCTTCCGGTCGGTGGGTACTGGGCCGTCGACATCGCCCCCCTGATGCGCAGGGCTGGCCTGCGACCCGGAGTCAGCCGGGGCATCCGTCGGGCTGCCGCGCGCCTAGGCGTCCGGCTCGGATTTATTCTCGGCATCGTCGTCCCAGTCTATCCCTTCCACATCGCCGTCGCCGTTCAAGTGCTCTGCTGAGGACAGCACCTCTTCTGGGGCCCCGTCGGGCTGGCCAGGTGCGCGGGGTCGTTGTGGCAGATCATTTGCGCGGGTCGGGGGGGCGTCGTGATCCCCAGCTAGCTGGTCGGATGGGGGCGTTGCCTTGCCCTGGGGCCTGTTGAGCCAACTGGCGGCAGGAGGCTCATCTTCTGCTGTGCTCTGGTAGTCACATCTTGGGGCTGGGCGGCGAGGAGTTCTATCGTTCCTCTGGTTAGGTCGTTCCCCAGCCTCGTGAGGAACAGCGCGAGGACGTGCGGGCCCTGCCCTTTCTGACTGTCGAGGCTGCTTGTGTAGCGCTCCCAGTCCTCCTGGTACTTCGGGTTGCTCTCCGCCAAGTGTGCGACTACCCTCGCAGCCGCAGCCCTCTGTCCATCCCATGGGATGCAAGGGGGGCGGCCGTTGCACGGGATTTCTTCTCCGTAGATTGAAGCAAGGAAGGGTAGCAGTTGCTCACAGGGCCCTCTCGTTTCGTCGGTTGCATCATCCTCGATGTCCTCCCACTGTTGCTGCGCGAAGGCGGCCCAGAGGGTGTAGGCTGCGTGGCTCCACTCGATCAGGTATTTCACCAGAGCGCGGACAGGGCTTCTCGACTCACTCCCTACCAGACGGAAGGTGGAGTAGGTGGGCAGCAGGGGCGCCGGTGGCGGCTGCAGGTCGGGAAGAGAATAATTGATCTTGGTGGGGGGCCGTGCCGATCGGTCCTCGCGCGGTGGGGCAGGTGCGTCCGCGTCTTCGACTGGTGCCCTGCTCCCTGGGGAGAGGTGCGTGGACATGTCGTAGCTGTAACTGTCCTCGGGAGCTTCTGTTGTGGCCTGCCGCTGAGTAGGGATAGCTGGGCACACCTCGCTGGAGTAGGTGGTCGAGCATGTGGTCGAGGACGCCTGGGGCGATGTTCCAGATGTGAACAAAGCACCTCCTGCAGGCCCATTCCGCGTTCCACTGCTGCTTGATCCATAGGGAGGGCATTACGTCCCACGGCGGGAGGCCCGCATGCTCGTTGCAGTTTGCTTCTGCCTCGGGGCGCCACATGCAGCTTCCGAGGGCAGGGCGGCCCGGCTTCCATTCCAGCAAGGGGGAACCAGGGGGACAGGTGTCACATGTGGCTGAGTACCTTTGGGTGTGGTGCGCTTCTGCACCGAACCTGCCGTCGGTGAGCCTGTGGGGTGGGAAGGCGGCACCGACGCTGGACGGCTGGAAGGGGCGCGGCGCCCGCATGACGAGGCCCCTCAGGGTGGACGGAATCGGGGCATCGTTTGGACGACCAAACCCCAGCCGGAGGTTGGACAGCGAGGGGAGGGCCCGAGCTCTCTTGCGCGCTTGGTTTTCCTCCGCTCTGCGATTATACTCCCGCAGTCGCTGCTGCAAACTCCAGGGACTTGACCCGACACAACTCGCATGGCCATCTGCAGTTTTGTTTCTCTCTTCATGTATGCATGTGCGCGGTTCTGCGCGAGTAACTCCCGGGTGTCGTCATCCTCCCAGGTGCCGGCTGCGCCCTGCAATCCCGCGCTGGTGCAGCCGTCGCAGTTGAAGCGAGCCTCCTTCTGCAGCCTGCAGAATCGCTCGCCCCGCACTACCGGGGGGGATAGCGCCGCGCCGGAAGCCGGCGATGCCGGGAGGTCCTCGTCGAGGCGGCGGTTGGACATCGCGACCCCGCCTCCTATGTACCGCAGGTCTGACATGGTGCGTGGGCTGCCGAGCCAATCTTCTGAACCTGTCAGCGCCCTGTGCAGCTGGCAGATGCAGCATTCTCCACTGCGTAGCTGTTTGACGTCCGCGGGCTGGACTATCACCTCCAGCACGCGCATGGGGGCCTCCAGAGTGAAGCCGTGCTCCTGCATTCCTGCCCATGTCTGAGGGCATTTGTGCGTCGCCGCAGTCTGCTGGTGATGGGCGTAGGCGGCCAGCGTGCTGATATGGCGGATGACTTGCTCCATCTTGGCGTTGAGGGAAGCGAAGTCGGCAAGCTTGAAACCCCAAGTGGTAGCAAACTGGCTGCGGAACTCCTTGTGGGCTTCCTGCCAGGGAAGGCAGAGACCCATCGCCGCTTCTATGATGTCACCTGTGGCCTCTGGATGTGGGAATGGCCAGAGCGTAGCGCGCGGCCCCCGCAGTTGCAGCATCATCACCACGAGGAGGACTCCGAGCGTGGGGGCGTTGAGTGGGCGACCGTCGTTTCCGAGAAGGGCAGGTGCGAGGGCAGATTCGACCTGATCTGGGCGGAGCAATGAGTGTAGGTGTTCCATCCCAGGGTGCACCCTGTGGCGTTTGCAGCAGCATGTGGCTGTGCTCCAGGCTGCGGGGAACTGGGGGAGCGTGCCGACGGGAGTGCACCTGCTTGAGGGCTTGGGGCGGCGGTTGCTACCAACGGCGTGGGGCAGCGGGGGAAGTGAGGTGAGTGGGGCACTCAGCTGTACCGCGTGCCATGATGTGCCCAGTCCTAGGAACCAGACCAGGGCTGCCCACGTCAGGTTGTATACCAGGTTGCTGGTATCGATTCCGACCTCCACGTCCAAACAATACCCCAGGTGGCTCCAGGCCTTCCGATCGAGGCGGCCCGGCTGTCTCGGGGTGGCACCCATGGGCCACTGGTGGGGATGGAGCCCGGCAACCGTGTAGAGGATGACTCCCATTGCAGGGTCGTCGACAAGCTTCTGCATGCTGTCTGCGATGGCTTCGCCGAGCTTGTCCCAGGAGAACAGGGGGTCGAGCGGTGCCGCGATGCGCTCCGCAAAGCTGCTCTCCATGGAAGTCTTGGCTTTCTTCATGGCGTCGTCTAGGCCTTTAACGCTCTCGTCCCCGGTATGGGTGGGGGCGGCAGGAATCCACGTGGTCAGGTCCTTGATGGGGTCGAACTCCTCGTCGGTCTGTAGCCTCATCCTTGTGCCCAGGTCAGCCCTTTCGAAGCGGACCCATAGTTTGGCAAACCTCCCGTACTCTGACAGCTCACGCAAGCGAGCTCCTGTGGCAGTGCCAAACATCCTTCCGTCCCCGAGGATGACCACCTTGGTGGTGGCGCGCGTGATCGCGACGTTCACTCTATTGGGATTGTCCATGAACCCCCAGTCGTGCCAGCTGTTGGAACGGGTGGTCAGGTAAACGACTAGATCTGCCTCTCCGCCCTGACTGGAGTCTATGGTGGAGATGGTGAGCTCGCCGCTGGCAAGGTGCTCCTCTGCTATTTGTCGCAGCCCGGGGAAACGCAGGCCGATCCTGGTGAGGGGGGAACTCCATTGTGCGAAAACGCGCTCATGGTCCTTGGTACCATCGTCGTGTTCGGGGGGGTGTGCTGCGTGACCTCCGCTCTTGGCTGGTCCGCCCTTGCCCTTCCCTTTGTCCTTGGCCTTGGTCTGCCTGAGAGCGCCGCTGATGCTTCGCCCTGTCTGTGGCCAACCGTTCTCAAGGACTGCACATTGTAGCTGGTTGCCTACTACGACGCGCACGGTTGTGCCGTTCCTCATGGCAGGCAAGAGCGCTCGCACGATGTCCACCGTCTGCGCAGCCTCTGGAAGGTTCGCATTTCCTGAGTGAAGGTTGGATATGACCTCGAGGGAGGGGTTATCCACCAGGAAAAAAACGGTGCCTCTCTTCAGGACCCTGAGGTCCCGGTGCGAGGTCCCGAAGCATCTTCTCCAAGTCTCCCGAGGGGGTGGCCGTGGCTTCGGCGAGCTTCTCGAGCCTTTCGCTGTCCCAGGGCAGCAGCTCCCGCCATGGTAGTCCTTCCACCAGTGGCCTTTTCCGCGAGCGGGTCGGTGAGTCCCGACCGCATTGAGTTGTTGTAGAAGGCGACGTTGGGCCAGGACAGGAGTAGGGGGTGCATGCGATATCAGGGGCTGAGCTGCACCACTGCTGATGTGTCATCTCCCCGGGCATTATGCTGCCGATCGAATATGGAGATGCATAGTCCGAGGTCGGCCGCCTTCCTGGAAAGGACGGCGGGGGGAAGTTGTTTGAGGTCGCCCACCAGCACCAGGTGTCCGCCGGAGCGGATGACGCTGTCGAGCGACATGGCGGCCATTAGCTCGCGGGCTTGCCCTGCTTCGTCGATGATGAGCAGGGCTACTGGTGCAGCATGCCTGAGGGCTTCCGCAGATTCGTGAGTCGGGATGATCGTCTTGGCGTCCCTAAGCAGCTGTGCACGGAAAGCGCTGAACTCCTTGGAGGACCCGCCTTGGCGCGGGGGGCGATTGTGCGTTCTGTAGAAGTGCCCCCCCGGAGTGAGCGGGGCGAGTCTTCGCGCCACCGGGAATTCTTTGGCCAGGCGGACGCACCTGTTGGGGAAACTTGTCCTGCGTCCTAGTCTGCCTGCTTCGTGCGCACTCCCGAGGCCGACGGCGGGCTGGTCCGCTGCTGCGTTGGACCCGGCGGTAAGGGCCACTGCCTGCCCTTCGGGGAGCGAGTCGGCCCACGTGTCCATGCTGGCGACTGAAAAGACAGTCTTGCCAGCCCCGGGGGGGCCGTGTACGACCGTCACGTCGCGTTGCCTGGTGGCGGCCAGGGCACGCGCCGCATCGTCGTTAAGTCGGTGGCGCTTGGCGCCTTCGTCATGGGCGAGTGCCGGGGGGAGGTCTCTGACTCGCTGAAATACCTGCCCAGTGGCGTTGTCCACCTCTTCGTCGGAGAAGGGCGCGTCCGACGACTCCTCGTTCTGCTGTTGCGGGCCGGCAGCATTACTGTTCGCCCCTGTCGGGGGTGTGCCAGGCGCCTGGGCCCTGATGGCGGCCCTCGCCCGCGACGGGAGGGAGTTGTCGCGCGCCCTGGCGTTCTCCGCGTCGTTGGCCAGCGCCCTGTTATTTCTGCCGGTGGCGCGGAAGGTGAGGAGGAAAGAAATGGCGTCGAGCGGCGTGCCCGCGAGGTCGTCCGGGGCCTGCTGCCGCTTGTAGATTTCGCTGATGGCGCTGGAGATCCGCCAATACTGCAATCTGGGGGGCGCCGTGTCCAGCCTGCGCCAGCCGTCTCCTACCTTCTCTGGTTTGGGGCACGCGCCGTCGGGGTGGAACTCTCCAAATTTTTCGGTGTCGTATAAGGCCAGGGCTTGGTTGGTGGGGAACTTGGCTCCCTGTCGTAGCCCCATGGCTTCGCAGTCGTGGACGGGGATGGCGCTGCCAAAGTCTGGGGGCCAGAGCAGTTTGAGAGAGGCCACCTGATCCACCGATGGGCTGGTGATGCTGAGAAGCAGCGCGCGAGCTTCCTGGCCACCCTCCTGTCCCCTGAGAAGAATATTGAACTCCCGTGGCCATTGCAGGTGCAGCAGCAGCTTTCCCTCTTGGATTGGATACGCGTTGCGCAGCCTGTACCTGTCTAGGAGTACGCTGGGGGTCTGCTCGCTAATGGGGGTGACCGACACGGCAAGCGCGCAGCTTTGCCTTCGGACCAGGTCTGTTCTGGCCCTGGCAGAGCCGTCCCATACTGTTTCGGTGGCTGCCATGCACTCGGTCCAGGCCAGCCTGTCCAGGTTGTTCCCTCTCTGTCGTAGATCCTGCTCCCAGTGCTTCGGGAGGTTCACTCCGGAGCGGACCGGGCCCGCGGATTTGGGCACCCGGGCTGCTGGTGGGGGCGGCGTATAGTCGGGTGATAGCGTCTGCTGCTGCGGCTGCTGATGACTCCATTATCGCCTGATTGCTCAGGGGGGGGAGGTCGTCCGGCCAGTCGCCTTCACCTTCGCGTGAGGGCCTTGTACGATCTATTGAGTCCTGAGAGGAGGCTCGGCTGGACGCATTGGCCCGTCTCTCCCTCGGGAGCAGTGACGTGGGTGGCCATCCCAGTGAGGCGGGGGCGCGTCTGCGGGGGGCGGTGGCGGCGGTGCTGAGCCCCCCCAAGCACTGGCCGTGCTCGAGGATGTCACATCCCAACCCCCTCGGTATAGGCCGGGCGGTCGTACGTCTGTCGAGTGAACGGCGCCAGTGGAAATTGACTGGTAGAATGGGTCGCTGCGGAAGGGGAAGTGGACAGGTACGTAGTCCCAGTCTTCCGGGAAGGTCCCTCCTGGCAGATGCGGCAGTGGGCCCGCCTTCACCGGGTCTGGCAGCTCCCAGCTGGGCCACGAGTGCCTGTCGATGGTGCGTTTGGTCACCCAGTCGACGTTGTGTCCCAAGGTCCTGGTCCAGAGATTGCCTTGGTCGGTGTAATGCCCGGGGTCTGGCCACCCTGTGTCTTGTTGTTTCGCTCCCTCCTTGGCGTGGTCCCCACCCAGGCGGTGTTCTTTGCCTTCGCAGCTGGCACACCTCGCACCACCAGCACCACTCGTGGTTGAAGTGCGCCCACCTGAGCCATGGGCATTTTCGCGCACGGAAAGGAGATAGGCCGTCAACCTTGCCCGGGCCATCTACACAGGGTTCGGTGGGGGAAGGCCATCGGGCCAGTGGCCCGTTTTTGCTCTTCTTCGTCATCCTGAAGAAAGAGTGTGGGGGAATGCAGCCGAGAGCCGCAGAACAGGAAAATGTGAGTGGTGGAGGGCGAACTTGAGCCGCGGCAGCAGGGACCTCAGTGGTCGCGGGGATCGGTCGATCGGCGATCCGATCGGGGCGGAGCAGGGGGGAAAGAAGAGGGGGGGGTCCAACCGGAAAGCGGCCTCAGCCGCTTCCACGGGGTCACACATAGGTTGGTCTCCAGTAGGTCGATACCGGGAAAATGCTCTGGCTGGGTGGGGGCGTCCCACGCCCAGTGTAGTGTGAGGTGACAGCGGGCACGCCTTCCTTGCGGGGGGCATCGGCCCAGTAGACCCCAATGGTGGCAAGGCTGTCAGCAGCCTTGTTTAGCCTCCGCCTGACTGCTTGCCACGTGAGCACCCAGCCAGCCCCTTCTGCCTGCCCAAGGGCGCCCTCCATCGGCCGGGCCAGGTGAGTCGAATTCGGTACCTGGCGGCACCGGCGCCGTATCGGACCGCAGCGAGGTTGTCGCCGACAATCGGGGCTGCCCGGACTGGGCCCTTGAAGTGGGGGAGCAGCGCCAGCCCGGCTCGGCAGCCTGCCACTTCCGCCATCTGTGCGTTGTCGCAGTCGGGGAGTGCGACGATGGCAATGGCCAGGGCCCGAGGGGAGCCAGTGCTGGGATTGTGATGCCACAGGATGGTCCCAGCGCCGGAGACCCTGTCCGCGCCTTCGATGGACCTTGCGCCACCGTCAAAGGTGACCTCATAGGGCCAGCGGGTAGAGTTGGAGTCGGGGAAGGGGGAGCTGCGGACAGTGACTTCGTCGCCCGGCCCCAGGCGCGCGTTGGCGACCAGCGTGGCGGTGTGGAGCCCGCACTCCCGACAAAAAGCTGAAGACCAACTGGCGGAGGGAGAGTCGTCGGTCCTAGGGCAGGGGAACCATCCGTTCCCTGGGGGCATCCATGCGGCCCGCGTCTGGGGCGCTTGCAGGACCACGATTCTATCCCCCGGGTTGTGGTGTCTGGTGACAATTGGGAGTCTGCGGATCTCGCCTCCTGCCCTGCATGCATGTCGATGTAAGTGGGGCCTAGCGGCTCCACAGATCGATCTTTCGGGGGTGGTGCGCGGGTTGCAAGTACGGCAGGTGTCGCGCAGGACGGCCCAGACGGCTGTCTCATCTGGGTTGCTGCTCCTGGGGGGCTCGTCCACCCCGTGCCCCTCCTCCTCGCTGTCACCTTGCTGATCGATGTCGGTGGTCACTATGCCGTGCAGAATGAGTCTGGCGGCTTCGACGGCCTCAAGGGGGGAGGCTTGGTGCAGCACTTTCGCGAGCAAGGGTTAGTGTACGCCGCTGCTGATGATTGCTTGGGCGAGGGTAGGTGGGTCGTCGGGGCCCCGTATGGTGCACCAGGCTAGTGCCGCGGCTGGGCACCAATGCCAGACGTGTTCCGTGGACGCTTCTCCGAGCCCACAGAGTGGGCACCGCCCGTGTGGTCCGCTTCTGCTGGGAGGTTGCAGGTGCCCCTGCGTGCGAGCGCAGGTCTCGGCTTGGTTCCTTCGGGAGGGGGGGGAATTTCAAGGGGCAGTGTCTGCCAGAGAGCGGATGCATGCGGGCCTGGGCCGGTGCATCTCGCGCACCAGGCAGCGCCCTCGTCGTCGGGGCCGGCGGTGATCCACGCGTTTCTGGCTGGTGCCCCGCATGGGCACACGCGTGGTCTTCTTTCGTCGTCGCCCCTTCGTCTTGCCGAGCAAGGTAGTCCGTTGCTGAGGACTCTAATCACGTGGTGCGCTTCAATGAAGGAGGTGCAGTGGCGCAGCAAATGCCATTCCTCCCCGTTGGAGGGTTGCCATCTCCTCCCTTGGCTGGTGTCCAGGAGCCATCTTGTGAGGCTGCGGCTTTGCATCTGGACCCATGCGGCCGCGTAGGAGATCCTGCCGAAATGCTTGCCTTCAAGGAGGTCGGGTTGCCGTTTGCACGCTGCAGGGCCCGAGCGGCTTTCCGCTCGGAGATCATCTTGGGTCTGGGGGGGCACGCCTCGGGCTCCTGAGCTGCCTGGTTTGCCCATCTAAGCAATTTGTTCCACCTGATGCTAGCGCGCTTCCTGGCGGGCTTGGGTCCCCAGAAATCGTCGAGTGCGCGTGCTCTGGCAGCGACCGCGGGCAGTCGCGACCGGGCACCTGGGGGCGCCCTGTGCCTGGAAGCGAATGCCCACTCCCGCGAGGACAAGGTCGGGGGCCCAGGAGGACCCGGCCAGACCGAGGGCGGTCCTTAGTTGGGCACGTAGTTCGCGCTCCTGCACGACGTCGGGGAGAGCGCGGTGGGCAGCGCAAGGCGCCAGTGAGACCAGGTGCGCATTCCAGGCGGCGGCCGCGCGCGAGGGGGGCATCTTTGCCAGGTGCAGAGCCATGGCCCTTTCTCTGATCTTGGGAAGGGGGCGGTCCCATGCGCCTTTGCATAGGGCTTCTTCCTGCCCTTTAGTGAGTCCTCCGTTCGGGGGGGGGGCTCATCGCCTTCTGCGGCGCGGGAAACCACCGCTGCCCCCAGGTAGGGCCACTGGTCCCGCACTGAGGAGCCTCCGAAAGGAGCGTGCCCCATGAGGGCCCGCCACCACTCGTGATTGCCAGCAGGGACAAGGGCTGTCTTGAAAGCGCAGTTGCAGTTGCGTTGATAGGGGGTGCACCAGTTGGGTCGGCACTGCCCTGTGCTGCTTACCACGGTTGCCTGGATGAGCTCGCTGGGGAGCCCAGAAATAAGCACGTTGTCGCCGTCCTGTTCGTAATGGACGGGTGCCTCTTCCAGCGCGGCTCTGAGCGCTGTGGAGTCCTCGGTGCGGATTCCTCTGCAGCGGTGGGCCTCGACCAGGAGCCCGGCAGCCCTGGCAGCCCAGGGGGGGGGCGATGGCCGCGCGTAGCGCCCGCTTCGTTGTGCTGAGTAGAGCGGCGAGGTCGTCGACGTAGGTGGGATCGTCGTCACCAGTATTGGAGGAGATCGCAGAGATGAGGGGGTCGTACCCCATGCCCCAGAGGAGTGGGGAGGCTGCGCCCCCCATCCCAACCGACCTCAGCAAGCGCCGCTCAGGGCCTTTGTACTTTTCCCTGCATATCTGCACCCTTCGCTCGTCGACCAACGAGCTGAGGGTTTGTAGCAACCACGACGGGAGCTTCCATCTACGTAGGAGGCTGTTCACCAATTGAAGTGATATTCTCTCAAAGGCCTTATTTTAGTCACAGAAGATGACAGCCGCGCCAGGGGCGCTGCCCAGGTGTGGCAGCGGCGCGGTTGACAAACACATCGACGGCGGCGGCGCGCCGGCCCAGGAGCGCGGCCCAGGCAGGGCCCGGTTCAGATGGGGGCTTGGGGGGAGAGCCCAGATGCAGGGTCACCTTTGTGATGTTGGGGCCGCGCTGTCCTCCTCGCTCGGCGGCCTGGTTGGGGTCGAGGAGCGGTTCAACGGCCGGGCCTATTAGGTCGGCAAGAGAGGCGCCATAATGCAGGTGGGCAGCTGCAGAGGTCTCATGTCGTTGGGGGCTTCAGCACCGGGCTTCTTCCCGATCCACACCAGCAGGTCGACAGATGGCCCTGGCACCTCCTCGATGAGTGACGGGTTGAGGTCAGCGGCGTGCCACGCCTGCGCGATGAGGCAGGCTACGAATCTGGCGCCGGGATGATATGCTTCGCACGGCACCCCGTCAACCCCTGGGGCGCCCCCGCTGGGAGTGAGGACGAGGGCAGCTAGTCTTGCCCAACTTGGCCTGGGCCTGTCCGTGACCACGATACCGGGGTGTTGCTGGAAGTAAAGGTAAAGTAGTCTCTTGGCAGTGTCGGGGAGAGGAAGGGCATAATGCCATATCGCACTGCGGCTGTCCCAGAGGGCGTTGCCGATCTGGTTGGGCCTGTCGTGCCGCGTGCCGCTGTGGTCACGCACGCCTAGGATGGCGTGGGTTTTCTTGTATATCTCCCGCCATGTCCTGTAGTGGGCTGCCAGGGGTGCACGCTCCGCCCCAACACCTCTTTGTGTGGGGGGCAGGCGCGCTGCTCTTCTCTGTGTGACCTCGGCGCCCCACGTCTTGAGCCACCGGCCAGCCTGTTCTGGGGTGAGATCTTGTCCATCCCAGCCGTACTCACGAAGCCAAGCCGCCAGTGTTCCGACAGGGCGTGTTGTCTCACTCTTCTGACTAGCTGCTGCGAGCAGGAGGCCTGGAGAGGCCCGCGTCCAGTGCGCGTTTCCATTTTTTCCCACCAGTCCAGCAGTGCTGAGGAGAGGGCGTGTCTGCCGAACCTCGTGAGGGAGGACGGGCGGGGTGGGGTTGTCGCCAATTGGCCCCCCCCCGGCGCTCGGCTGCGCGCTGCGGGGGCTGTCGAGAGAGGCGTCGCCGTCGTCGTTGTCAGGGTGCCGGTCGGGGAACCCACCCGGGCAAGCTGGTCTGACCCAGTCGATCGGTTGCAGGAGGCCGCTTAGGCTGACAGAAGGGACACCGAAGGAGATCTCTAGGTGGGCGTAGACCTGGCCGAGCTCTGCGTGCGCAGCGGTGGGGAGATTCCTGAGGTCTGCAGCCTTCATGGCATCATCCCTTCCGGCCCTCCTCGCCCCTTGCGGTTCGAGTGTGATGAGGGCGTGGTCCGACAGAGTGAGTCTCCGCAGTTTACGGGGCTCGTATGCATAGATCTGCCGGACTGGGCATGCAAACATGTCGATATGCGATTCGCTCTCCTTGTCGATTCTGGTGGGACCGGGCATGTGCACGGCGGCTGACCCGGAGCTGGTTAGAAGGTCCCTCAGGAGGGCTGCGGCCTCTACTTCCCCGTCTCTTGGGCGTTCGAGTTGCAGGTTGACGTCCCCGCCCCAGTATGTGTCGAGCGGCTCCCAATGCTCCGCCGCCACGGCGATTCCTGCAAGGGCGTCCTCCTTTCTGGTGGGAGGGAGGTACACTGAAACCAATCGAACTCTCTTTTCGCGTCGCTGGACGATCGCGGCAATGGCGCAGCCTGGGGCCAGGACCTGTTGCTCCAAGAGGGGCATACCGCGGGGGAGGAGAATGCCGACACCTCCTGCGAGTCCTCGGGTCGGCCCGAGGTATCCAGGGGAGGCCACCAGAGTCCTTGCTGGAAACATGGTTCTCCAAACCTCAGCTTCATGCTCAGACCAGTGCGTCTCTTGGATCAGAGCGATCCTGCTATTCATCGTGACCTGGGTCAGCAGCGCGTGCTTAATATGATTATTGTCGGCTGTGCAGCTTCTGAGATATCTCACGCTCCAGCAGCTGATCCTGGGCAGACTGTTAGGGGGGGTGGCGCCAAGAGCTTGTATCGCGTCTTCTAAGGTGAGGCTACCGCACATGGTGTCCCATGTGGGCTGCCCCCAATCCTTAAGGGTCGGCGTGTAAGAGGGGCCAGAGGCTTCTCGGCCCGCGAACCTTGCAGTGGCAAAAGGCTCGGAGTGCACTGTTGAGCGCGCGCCGCGCCTGCGCCCAGGCGAGCGCGCGTGTCCCCGGCACCAGGGCGTGGCGGGGGGGGGGGCCCAGCGCTTGGTGGAGCGCGCTGGGGTCCTCGTCCGAATCTAAGGGCTTGCTAGCTCGGACAGGAGGGCTTCTTCGCGCCGGAGCTGTTCCGCGATGTCGTCTGGGAAGGGGCGGTTTCTGAGCTGCGCCCGCGGGCATTGTCTTCCTGCGTGCGCCCGTGCTGCGGTCCATGCGCGCGCTATCTGGCCGCCCGTCGGGGCGGGGGTGTAGGTCGGCGCTTCCGAGCGCCCTGCGGTCCAGGCACGCGTCGCAGAGACGATCCTGCGTTGAAGGCAGCGCGGGTCGAAGTGCATGCCAACCTCGTCGTAGGGCGTCCCGTCGCTTACTCTGAGTCCGCGGCAGCGCCCGGCCAAGCCTATAGCTCTCGCTCTCTCGTCTGCGCTGGGGAGCCTGGGCCCGTGAGTTCTGCCCTCCTTCACTAACCGTCTTCCCCGGGCTCTGACCTTGTCTTCGGTGGCCAGGCTCTCCCTTTCCCTCCCGGCCATGACTAGTCCGAGACCTTCGGTGCACCCTGGAAATCGGTGCTCTGCACGACAGTCAATAAGTATCTGCCTTGCCCCCTGCTTCAGCTCCGTTGGGTTCCGAAGGAACCACCTGTAGCTACTGTCTTCATTGTATAGGAGACATAGGAGGTGGGTCTTGTAGCTGCTGGGGAGGATGGCGTCTGGGTCGTCATGGGCGGTCCTGGACCGCGTCCACGTCGGGATGTTTCCATCTGGCCTGCATGCCCATCTAGGCCCCCAAGGGCTGGGGAGACGGGCGCATGCTATCGTGCTGGTGGGGGGAGGGAAGTTAGCGATCCATAGTCGCTCTCTGGGGCTGGCCACATGTTCACCCGCGTTCATTTTGACTGCTCATTCGGGGTTGAGCTCCCCCATGGCCCTTCTCATGGCGTCTCGGTGGGCCAGTGGCATGGAAGCCGCGTTCTCCACGAGGACCAGGTCGGAGACGTCTGGCCTTCTCTTGTTTGCGAGGTACCAAGCTGATGGGACAGCAGAGAAGTGGGAGGACTGAGCGCCCGCCAGACCATCCCTGCCAGCGTGAGCGCCTGCCGCTGATAGGTTGTTACAGGGGGGCCCTGCCACTATCAGAAGGGTGCTGCCCTGGTCCAGGGAGCCCAGATGCTTTTCCCAGGGGGTTCTGTTGTCGTGGGGGTCTTTACGTCTGAAGAGATCCCATACGTCTGCCGCTATGTGTCTATGCGGCGGGCCCCCGTCTTGCGGGTCTGGGGCGTTTGCCCATCTGCGCGCCGCAGCCTCCGCCGCGGTCCTGTTGTGCCCCGCGAAGGCCGAGGATCGAAAACTGCTGGTGGCTCCAAGCTTGCTGACAAGGTCGCCCACCGCGAGTCTGGCGATTCCCCAGCCGTCGAATAATGACACAAGGTGTAGGGGGGAGCATTCGCTCGTGGGGCAGTGTTGCGCTGCAGGTCCGCCCCCCCCTGCCCCTTGCTCCTGCTGCGTGAAATCCCGTTCTGCAGCTTCCTGTATTCGGAGCCTGCCCGCTATATCGTCGACCGCCTGGTCGGGTCCTAGACGGATGGTGCCCTGCTCGCGCGGGGACTGTAGCGCGTCTAGGATGGTGTTGTTGTCCAAGACTGCTACCTGGTAGGCGGCGAGCACCTGGTCGGGAGGGGCGACTGGTGAGAGCCCGGAATCGCGATCCTGTGTTGTGTCCATACCTGCTGGAGGACGTCCATTGGTTGCGGGGCTGCGGTGGGTTCGGTGGGCGCAAGGGGGTTCGTCCTGGGCCTTGCCCTCCTCGTTCCTTCTCCCGGCCCTTGCAGCTCAGTTGAGGCGCGTGCGAGGCCCCCTCTCGGTCTACTCTGCACCGGTACTGTTGGTTGAGATTCCCACATCGTTACCAGGGTCCGGGAGTTGTTCTCTGCCGGCCTCGCGGTCCTCAGCCTTGCCCTAGGTCGCGTCCTCGTTCCCAGGGGGCCTGTCTGCCGGGCCCTCCTGCTGCGACTCCTGTCTTGCCGTCGCGCGGGGCCCGTCGGCGTCCTGTCCCTGTTCTGCTGGTTTGCCTGCTGCTGGTGCTGATGCTGGGCTGCGGTCACCTCTGCAGCGCCTGCCCCTAGGGGCTGGCCCTCTGAGTTGGGGCTCCTCTGCGTGGGGTTCGGAGGAAGCCCTGCCTCAGCCCCCTGTGGTGGTCGCTCAGTGGGGCTGCCGTAAGGTGGGTCTCCCCTGAGATTGAACCAGGTGGGATCGACCGCCTTAAGCCTGCTGGTATTGGGGCCGGGAGCGCCACCCACGGCGACGGAGAGGATCCGCTCGAGGATCTCTTCGGTCAAGGGCGAGAAAAGGCATGCCGGTCCTCCCGCGCCGGGGATTCCGGTTGCTGCAGTTTGTAGGTGCGCGCACGCGTCGCCCGCGGTTAGTGCCGCGTTCTTGGACAGGATGTTTCTGCCAGCAGAGCTCCTTGTGCGAATCGGCGGGTGTTGTGCCCAGTATGCCTTGAAGGGGGTGATCAGTCTGAGAGATAAGTGGGCTCTGGTAAATATCTGTCTGATCTGCTTTACGAGTTGAAGCATGGAGGTGCCCCAGACTATGGCGCTGAGAACTGTCCTCCACTCTGCTCTGTCCGTGCAGCCGAGCCCCTCCCACTGCGTAGGGGGTCCGAGAGCGCGGAGCGTCCCTGCTGCGCTGCTGAGGAGGTGACTCCATTTGTGCCTCATACAGGGTGGCAGATGCAGGCTTGCCCTGGGGGAGTCGCCTCTTCCCAGCGGGTCACCTGGCAGGCTACGGGCGACGCTGTCCGGAGGGGGTCTTGTTCTACAGGTGCGGACCTGTGGTGCGTCCTCTGCTCGTGCCCCACCTCCTGGCTCGTTGGATTTGTCTGCCCTCTCCACCGCTGTCCATCCGTTCGTCTCTTTCCACCTGGGGTGTCGGCGCCGTGGGATGTGCCGCACCTCGCTCCTCCCGCTGTGGGGGCGGGTGTGCCGTGCACTGCCTTGTGCGCGAATCGGTAGGCTGTCGCGCCTGTTGGTGAAGCGTCCCGCCTGGTGTCTGCGGTTGTGCCGGGGACTGCGCCTGTGGGTCCTGCGTTTCCCCGCGGTCCGCACTGCTGCGTTCCTCCCCGCGCTCCTGGCTGGGGGCGCTTGCCGCCCCAATAGTCGGGGTGTTGCTAGTGCGGTCACTGCCTGGGGATGCCAAGGGTGTGGCGTTTCCTCTGCTGTTGCTCTCGCCGACACCCCGTATCGGGTTGCGCGATGGGGGGCTGGTGGCCTGGTTGTGCGGGCTTGGCGGTTGTGGTGTGGCCGCCCGCGTCTGTGGGGGGGGGGGCTTGAGGGCGCGGAGGGCTATTGGCCGGAGTCTGCGGGCCCTCAGCAGTCTCCTGCTCCACTGCTGGCTGTTCGTCCTGAGTTCTGTTGCGCGTCGCCTGAGGCTGCTCCTGCCTTGCCCGTGTGGGACGTGTTCTGACTCCGTCAGGGGGTTCTCCGTGGTTGCCCCTGGGGGCCCTTCGCGGCCTGGGGGCTCTTCCTGGGTCGTGACGAAGCCTGTCCTCCTGGGCGGCCCCCCTCACTCTTTCATCTAATATTTGGAGCCCCTCGTGTGTGCCAGGAGCCACGCCCATCACCACTGCGAGCCTCCTCGCCTCGACCCTCAGCGCCTCGATGTCCTCGTCGTTCCGGACGCTGAACGCGTATACCTGCCCGCGGACTCGCGCTGGGAAGGCCGACGCACGCCGCAGCGGCACGACCAGGTGGCCGCTGAGGTCCAGCACGAGGATCTCGCCATCGGGAGTGGCGGCCACCAAGTTGCAAGGGCGGCGATGCCAACGGATGTTGTCGTCGTCGCACACCTGAGACTCCGGCGCGTCCAGTGTCTGCTGCCCCGCCATGGCGGCAACTGGCTGGGTCAGGCCCGCACCGCCAAGAAGCGCCCGCGCGCACTCCGTGCCAGCGCAGCGCCCACGGAGGAGTCGTCGACGTCCGCGCCGTCCTCCACGAGGATCTCGACGGGCCTAGCGGCCTCCCCCGAGCGGCCTCCCAGCCCCGCGGCGCGCGCTGCAAGCCAGCCGACCGCCTCGAGCAGCGAGCGGCAACCTCCGCCGACCAGAAACACGCCCAGCCCGCTGCCGCAGGCCAGGCTGCCTGTCGGGCAGCTCGGGCAGCCTGGGCAGGCCCCGCAGGTGGCCGCCGCCTGGGACGGGCACGCGGGGCGGGAGCCGCGCGACACCCGGGCCTCCGGGCAGGGCGGGCACTGGGCGAGCCAGGTGGGCGCGACCGAGGCAGCTCACGGCCCGACCGCGGCCCACGGAGCGACGATCGGCGCCCATGGGGCCCTGAGGATTAGAGCTTGAGCAGGGGCGGTTTCGGAGCGAAGAAGTAGGACGCGGCTCCACTGCTCAGAAACTCCCGAAGACACTCGCACTTAAGAAAAAGAGTCAGAGACTGTCGGAGTTCCGTGCGAGTTGCTTGGGTCGGCGCTGGACCCCCCTCCACACACCTCTTCACTGACGCGCGGAGCGCACCATGTGCAAGGCCAGAGGCGCCGCCAGGGTGTGGGGAGGATGGGCCCAGGCCGACCAAAGAGAACTCCACGGGCATCCGAAAGTTTACGTCTGCTGGTGCTGTTTTCGGGGGGGAGGCGACGTTGCCCGCATGCCTTATTGTGTGGGACAAGTACCAAGCTGCCGGCATCCGTCGTGGCGGGCATTGCTCGCGGGCGATTGTCAGTGGCTCGGGCCATCTCGCCGGCCCTGGAAAAGTTCGACAGTTCAAACGATCCGCGGCGAGAAACTGATGCTGGGAATGGTGTCGATCAGGAAGTGGGGACCGACTCCCCCGATCGAGGCTGGCTGAGCGTGCGACGTCTGGATGAGGAACTGGTTGTTCATGCCAGGGTGGCCAATGTCATGGCAGACGGCGGCCACGGCGAGGGCGAACCGCTCGTAGGCCGTGAAGTAGAAGCCCGTGACGCAGAGCTCGAGCATCACATTCATCGACAGAGTGGCATCCACGGCGTGCATCCTTCGTGGCGCGCGCAAGCGAGTGGCGTGAGGGGGGCGCGCCTTCTCAGAAGGCGGGGGAGGGTTCTACGAAGGCAGCTGGCTTCTGAGAAGCCCTCCCAGCTTCTGAGGAGCCTCCCTGGAAGCCTCTCAGAAGGCCACTGCCGTATACGGGCGTCCCACAAAAGACGTACGCGCCCAACCACATGCATGAACACGGCCTCCCAGTCCGCGAGACCAGCCGCGTGATACAAACGTTCGCGCACTGCGTACTTTCGAAACCAACGTGGATTCATGAACGTGTACGTCCTTCGTTCGCTCCTGCGATATGAAGCCCCACCTCAAACCTTCTTAGAAGCCCCAGGCAACCCTTCTAAGAAAGATTCCCCTCCCCGTCTTCTCGGGAGCCCCGCGACTTCTCTCAGAGGCCGCCCCCCCCTCGCGCCACCCCCCTTTGCGCACACCTCCAGGCGTCCAGTTGTGGTACGGCACCTCGACTGGGCTGGTATAGCCATTCAGCACACCATCGACGAAGCACGCGCAGGTGCTGGCCCATTCGCCCAGGAAGGAGCCCTCGGAGATATGCTCGTGCCGCATCACGATGACAGCCCCCACTGCTGCGCGCCTCTGGGCGTCGCTGAGCTTGAACGCGTCGAAGTCCCAGTCGTCGAGCGCCCTCCAGGAGACGTCCGCGTCGCTGAGCTGTTGCTGGATGGTCCGCATGGCTGGCAGGTCCGCCATGGACGCTACGTCCTCGGCCTCCATGTACTCGTCCCTGTACTTGTCCCCGTGGTCTGGGACCGTGTAGCTCTTGAGCATCTCGGCGTCCGCCTCCCCCAGGCGCTCCATGGCCTCGCTGTCGAGCGGAGACTTCTTCACCGTGATCTCGCTGAGCGCCGTGAGCTTCTTGAGCACGCGGTCGAGGAGCTCCGTCTCCGCACCGAGCCCACCGCCACCGGCTTCGGCATCCTGGTCTTGGTCCTTCGACTTCTTCCTCCCCTTCTCCATCGACGCGACGGAGGTAAAAATCTTGGAGGCTATCTTCTTGACGTTCTCAAGCAGCTCCTCCAGCGGCGTTAGCACTATGGAGGACACCGTGTTGGAGAGCACCAGGCCAGATCCCAGCATCAAGACCAGAATGGTGAGGATGAGCAGCACGTTGCATATAGAGTCGACCTTGTGAACCCCTCTGAAATTGAACATCGCGTAAGTGCTCCCAGCCTCCCCCTTTACCTTGATTTCGCTCCGGCGGTGGTTTGGGGGGCCTCCGGACAGCGCGAGTGACGGTGTGGTGCCGTTCTGGTAGTCCCACACTATCTCGAACGGGAAGTAGGACCTATCGCGGTAGAAGGCCTCAAAATCTCCAACAACCTCAAGCACTTCGTCTGGATACATGTGGGCAGTGTCGTGGATAAGGTCCAGCCACATCGCCATAGAGAAATCGTATTGTGGGTACGCAGCCAATTCAAATAAGGGAAGCACGATTACCATCAACACTATTAGACACGACACCCTGGTCGAAAGAGACATATTTAGAGACCGTGAAATCACTTTGGCGGTACCAGCATTGGCCGTCTCCTTCATCCCCGGAAGGAACCGGAGAAACTTGACTAACTTCGTGAACCTACTAGCCCGTGCCCCCAGCTTCGCCATGCGCGCCGCACGTAGCACTACAGCGTTGTCAAGGGACGTGGGAAGCGCGTTGACAACGAGGGAATGGTCCATGGGCACAGAGAAGAGGCCGATCAAGTCCATCCAAAAGAAAAAAGAGAACGTGTATGTGTCTGGGTATCCAATCATCTGAACCAGCAGTTCCATTAAGAAAGCGGCCATGATGACAGTCAGGCATGTGTCTAAGGCCTGATCGCTGTTGATGTCCAACAACACCCAGACATCTGGCAGGAAGAGGGCAACAATCAAGACCACGAACATCGAGAGCTCAAACACCTTGTTCGTCTGGAGGCGGCGGCAAAATGGTTGCACCCGCTCCGTGTGGTACCTCTGGACGACGTCAGCCGTGTGCCAGACCAGCTCAATACGCGCCGCCGCTCGCACCAGCAAGCGCAAAAGCGTGCATCGAGCTGGCCTGGTACACAAGTGCCCATGGTCCTCGGGACTTGTCAGCGCCAACGCGTGCTTGTCCACCTCGGCCTTTCCATCTGACGCAGGCGGTGCAATGAGGGCCGACACAGGCTGCTTGCGATCGGTGCAGGTGCTGAGCGGGATAAGCACACACTGAGCTAAGACGTCCTGAGGATCATCGAGCTTGGCGCCACCCGAATACCTGGCGAAACGGCGGCCGCAGATCCGGCTGCACCTGCCGAGATCCTGCTCTGACGTCTTCGCGTTCGCCGTCCGCGAGCGCCTCAGGTTGCCCTCGTACTTCCCCGTCTCGTGGCCCTTCCCGAAGTCCACGCTGTTCGCCTGCTTGGCGGCGCGCCCGAGGGGGGTGAGAGGGAACGTTAGCGGGGCACCAGCCAAGAGGGGGGGGGAACATCGAGCCGGAATCGTCGATGCGTCGCCGACAGATCGGCGATGGGGCCCCGATGGCGAATCCGCACGTTCCTGGGCGGATTGGGTTATCGGGCCCCTATCGGCGATCAGTGGGCCACTGGGGGTCGATGCATCCCCCCTGAGCCTATCCCACCCTCACGTTGCCCCTGAGGGGGCAGCGCAGGGGGGGGGGCATGCTGACGCTGGCCCCCTTCCAGGGCGGCGCCACCAGCGCTGGCCGAAAAGATCCGCACGGACCTCCGAAAGTAGATATGTCTTGACGTTTTTCTGCTCCTCGACCATGGGGAGGGGCAAGGCAAGATCAATCAACGTCGAGTCTGGACATCAGAGCGAATCGAAGTGTGCGTCGAGCCGGGCTGCTCAGCACGGAGACGAAATCGAATCGGAGCGGCGGCGCCAGGATGCGCAACAGCACCGTGCAAGCATCGGGCGGCATGAGATCGCTGGAAATTCGGAACTGGATCGGATCGAGCGGGGCGGAAGCGATGTCGAATCAGATGGATCTGGTCGACAGGGATCCTGCAGGGCCCGCCTCGAGGAGGCCCTGCCTCCTCGAAGGCCAGGCCCCCTCGCCCTGTCTCCCCCTGCTCTGCCGTGACCTGCTGCGTCTTGCAGTGCGGGTGGTTATTCCTCTGCAGATCCCCGATGAAGTTGCGGAGCATGGTCGTGATCTCCTCGTCGCCTCGAGCGGCGGGGCAGAAGACGAAGACGGGAGACCGCGCGCCCATATCAATGATCCTCAGGACGAGTGTCAGTGCCAACGTGTGCTTCTCCACAGCGGCGACACTTGCTGCGCGCCACTGCTGGAGCCGAACGAGGAAAACACACAGCGAGCTAACAAACGTCCCGAGGATAATCGACCAAAAGGCTTGAGGAACATTGGAAGCGCCCGGATACGGCTGAGGGGATGCGCGAAAGAGGCTGCCCACGCGGTTGTAGAGCGTTTTAAACGTTGACGCCGTAGAGGCGGACAGGAGAGCGTGGAGGGTAGGGGAAGATTGAACAGCTCGCACAGGGGCGCGAAGGAAGGGGAGAGGTGACATGGGTGGAGGGGGCGAAGGAGGGAGAGAGGGGGGAAGGAGGGGGAGCGGTACAAGAGAAGAAGAGGCTGAACATGGAGCAAAACGGGTGTTGGCGGACGGGCGCAGGAGAGAAAGGGAGAAGGAAAGAGAAAGGGGGCAAGTAGGAAGGTGCGAAGTAGCATGATGCGCGGGGGAGGGGGGAGGACAGCCGGCACGAACAAGGCGAAGGCGAAGGCGTGAGCCAGGACGAGGGCGAGAGGCAGCGGGGGGGGGGAACGGGCAAGGGTTGGGAGCAGGAGGGTGGGGAAGAGTGCGAGAGGGGGGAAGGGGGCGGAGGACGACGACTGCAGGGACGAGGTGGGGGAAGAGGACGAACGGGAAAAGGCGGAAAACGGGACGACGATGACGACAACGACGACGACGACAACCACGAATACGACGACCACCGCGACGACGACGACAACGACGACGGCGAAGACGACAACGACGACGACGACGACGACAAAGACGAAAAAGACGACGAAGACGAAGACGACGACGACGACAATGACAACGACGACGACGACGACGACGACGACGAGCAAATGCGTGAGCGGGAGCGGAAATAGGAGTAGGACGACGGGAAGGGGGAAAAAGGGGCCAGCGATTGCGTACAGGGGAAGAAGAGGAGGGGGAAGGATGAGGAGGGGGAGGAGGGGGGGAGGACGGGGAGGGGGAGGGGGAGGAGGAGGAGGAGGAGGAAGAGGAGGACGAAGAGGAGGAGGATAATGAAGAGGATGGCGAGGAGGTGGGGGAGGAAGAGGATGACACAACACTCGTCATACGAATCGACTCCCAAGTGCTAGCCTGGCCGCGATGCCGACATCAATCAAGAAATACAGTCACGCACGACGTTGGCAGTAAACCTCGCCTCAACATACTGAGCGCTTCCTGGCGAAAGAGAGGAATAAGAAATGATGACATATGTTAAGAAGCAGTGTTTTCCGCATGCGGATGTACATCGAACAAAGCAAATATGTTCTTGTACAGCGCTGTAGAGCGAGCGCGGCAAACGATCCTTGAGATCCAATGCGGCAACGGCAAGGACAGGGTGAGAAGCCGGCAAGCTGGCAAGGCAGGAAGAACGACTGTTCCAGCCTGGTGTTCCAACAAATCCGACATGCCTTGTACAGGCTGGCAGACAGCGGAAGAAAGGGCACTACTGACCGCCCTTCTCATAAAAAGTTGCCTGGCCACGAGGGGAGAATGAGTTCGGCAGGTCCTTGGGTTGGTGGACTTCGATCCATCCCAAAAGCACTTTGACCGCCACGGCGCCCACTGCAAAAACACTTCGCCGCGCAAGCGGATGGGATAAAGGCATTCCCGCCAGAACTCGGTGGACTAGCCGAAGCAGGCCAATCGATCTCCCACACTTGTAAAAATACAGAAAAAACTGGACGATCAAAGAGCACTGCCAAATGCAACCGCGGGCTGCCCGGACATAGTCCGAACAAGCCCGTTCACTCGAGTGCTTCCCTCGTTATTTCTTTCGCGGATGCCCGCGCACGTTGGAGCACGAATCCCATCCCCAGTGGGCCAATGCGGCTCTTGGATATATACATATATATATATATGTATATATACACATATATATACATACATTTGTGTGTGCACGTACCTAGAAATATACATTTACACACATGCACGCACCCACATGCATCTACATATACATGTACATATACGTAGACAAATACATGTATATAAATCTATACATGTATACATATAAACATACACTTAACCATGTACATAAACATGTACATAACCATATACATATACATATGCGTATACATATACATATACATGGGTGAGTGAGTTTGTGAACGTTGATTTTCAGATAGGTTAGCGAAGGGGCCAAAGGATGGGATATGTCTTGTTGTTTCGGGCGCTGTCTCCAGGTCTCGCCTGCGCCCGAAACCGTTTCAAGTTCAAGGCACCATGACTCACTGATCAGAGTTTCGAGGTGCCTCCGCGGGCACCCTCTTGCAGGTCTCTCCGCGGCACCCGAGGGGTGCCGCTGTGTTCCACCAGACGGGCCCGCCATGACGCTGGGGGGCGATGCGGCTGCGGCGGCCGCGCCGCCCGGGCTGCACGCCGCCCCAGGAGGCGAGCCGCCGCCGCCCGCCCCAGAGGGCCCCGCAGCCGACGCGAGCCAGGGCAGCTGGTGGCTCGCAGCGGCGTAGGGACTCCTTGCCCTGACGGGCGGAGGAGGAGCCCTTGCCGCCCAGCTGGGCTCGACGGGGCGGGCCCGCCTCGCGGGCCTCACCGTCTGCGGGCTGGTGGGCCTCCTCGCCACGGCGCGGGTCGCGCGCCAGGCTTGGTGGCTCTACTGTGACCAGAGGGCGACGAAGGCGCAGATGGCCTCCCTCACGGCCCAGATGCAGCAGCTGGCCCTGTCGGGCGCGATGGGCATGCCAGGCGGAGGATTCCCAGGCGGCGGCCCGCCCGACGGTGCTATGCACGGGTGAGCCGACGTTGGAGCGCCTCCGCCGGGGATCCCGCAGGTGCCGGGCGTGACGATGGCGGGGCCAGCCACGGGACCCGTCGGGCCCCCCGTGGGTCTGGCCGCCCAGGCGCCCGCGGGTGCCGCGAGCCTGGACGCGCTGGGGGCGTGGGCGGGCCTAGCCGCCCCGTCCGTCCCAGAGGCGGGTGCCGCAGCCGCTGCAGGGAGCCCGCCAGGCGTCCCGCAGTATAGGCCGCCCGAGCTAGACAACAAGGTCCGGCAGCAGGCCAAGCAGGTGAAGGAGCTGCTGACGGCACTCGCGAATGCCAGGGGCCAGGACTATATGTGGGGTCGTCGCTTCTGGTCTAACATCCACACGTTGGACTCGAGCGGGCAGCTACTGCCCGAGGTGAAGCGTCTCCTGGCGGGGTTCGGCTACGTAGGCGAGCAGACGGTGACGGCCCCCCGGTGACGGCCCCCCGCCACGAGGAGCTCGGTGCCCCGCTGGACCGCCTCGCGTCGGAGGCCGCGCTGGCCGCTGGCGCAGGCATCTGGCAGGCCAGCCTCAGCCAGGGCCTGGCCGCCGCGGCGGGAGGCTCGGAGGAGACGCGATGGGGCTCTTCGCTACTGGCGGACCTCCAGCGAGCGGCCCCTGAGATCTACAGGGCGATGAGAGGCGAGGGATCGACGAGTGCACGTGACTGGATCGCTCAGCGCTACCAGGGGAGTCGGACCAGCCCAATTTGGGTCGACCTGTGGACTCTCGCCACGTCGGCCGACTTCCGCCTCCGCGACTGCAGCAGCGACCTGGAGATCATGCAGGTGCTGGCCAAGGACGACACGATGGAGATCGGACTCCGCCGCCTCGCGGCATACGTGTACGAGCAGCGGAGCGGCGACCGCGTCGGGGCCCAGCACATGTTGGGCATCGCGCCGCCTGGCGGCTCAGCCGACGCGGCTCCGACATGGCTGGTGGACTCAGCGACGATGCGCTCGAAGATCGAGCACCAGCGCAGGGAGAGAGTCGAGGCTGAGGCACGCCACAGGCGCAAGAACGACAAGGGCGGCGGTCGAGGCGACGGTCGCGGAGGAGGTCGAGGTGGAGGCCGTGGCGGCAAGTCCGCCGACTCCAAGCATGAGTAGGGGCTCGCGGCGCGCCCCGACGAGCCTGCCGTCGGGGCGCGGAGCCCATCAGCGGTGTGGGTGCCTAGAGTGCGCGACGATCTACACCCCTCGCTGCAGCGGGTGCTCTCGGCACAGCCGGGACAGGAGGCGTTATTTCCCATCACGCTGGTGGATCGCCCGACCCAGATGACGAGTCGATCTAATCGAATTCGGCATCGATTCAAGCGGAAGCGCACCCTGTGGGCTCTCGCCAACGAGTTCGTGCAGGGGATCAACTCCATGGACACGGGCTCGTGCAAGGACCTCACCCGCCCCCGCCGCAAGGAGAGCTTGTCTGAGAACATGCGGGGGCTGCACGGCCAGGCGCATAGGGTAGCTCTACGAGAAGCTAAACGGCTGGCAGAGGCGCGCCGGGACTGCGGTCTGACAGGCGCCCCCGCGGTGCTGGAGCTAGCTTGTGCGGAGGAGGTGGGCTATGGCAAGCCTACCCGCCTGTCGACCCATGAGGCCCTGAGAGCGGAGGACATTGATGAGCCGCAGGTAGCGAAGCGTGTGAACATGCTCGAGGCGCTCGAGCCGGAGGAGGCCGGGTACTACAGTGACGAGGGGCTTGTGGTCGCCCCGACGGAGTTGCGCAGCCGCGTGACCTTCGAGGAGCTGCAGGCCAAGTTCGGTTTCGCTGGCGGAACTCAGGAGGAGTACGAGAAGTACTTCAGCCGCGCGGACATGCCGCCCAACCTGTGGCACTTCGGGGGCCCGCAGGAGGTGAAGGCCATCGCGGGCTTCAGTACGGTGGGCAAGAAGACCAGCGGGCGGCAGCGCAAGACCAGCAGCGGCAGCAGGCAAGAAGACCAGGTGGCGGCTAACTATATGTTTCAGGACGTGGGGGGTCGAGCCGAACACGGACTACACGGAGGAGGCGCGTTGGCCAGCCTGCACGCCCCGTCGGGCGACTGGGCGGCCGCGGCGTTCGACGAGAGCAACGCCTTCTCTTTCGTAGAGGTTCCGAGCTGGATGTGAGGTTGGCAGTGCGTGCCGCCCGCGAGGGCGTCCGCCGTCTGGCGGCGCCTGACACCCAGCCAGCGAGATTCTCTGGATCCTGAGAGTTAGGTTTACCCGATGTGGCGCCGTTTAGTCATAGGCAGCTCCCACAGCGTGCACATCCTGATGTCAATCAACGCGAGGATCTGCTTTATGACGCTGAGGCGCAGCCTGGTGGACCCACAGCACGAGCACACTCTGGCGTGGCAGGCCGGATACCAGATGCTGAAGGACGACGACTGGGCCGAGCGCCAACGACTTCGACGAGATGGCACCCCCCCCGAGCGGGTTTTCCGTGGCGAGCTGGTTCGAAGCAGTACGCCACGCACGTCGTCAGGAGACCCGCGTCTTCGTGGTCATGCACTTGTTCGCGGGGGCCCGGAAGGGGGCAGGACGTGCGGCACTTCGTCGAGGCGATGATGGCCGACCTGGAGCTGAAGGTGCTCATGATCTCGGTGGACCTGGCCGAGGACTCGCGGTGGGACCTCGGGCGCGTCGACACAATTGAGCTGCTCTGGTCCCTGGTGGCCGAGGGCCTGGTGGACGTGATCCTGGGTGGCCCCCCCTGCTCGACCTGGAGCCGCGCGAGGTTCAGGCCTGGAGGCCCACGACCCTTGCGCCGCCGAGGGAAGTACGCATGGGGGCTACCCCGGGAGAGACTACGGCCTTCCGAGGTGGAACGACTGGACGAGGGCAACCGCCTGATGGTCAATCACCTGGCGCTGCGCGGCGGGGCGGGGGACCGCGGGGGAGCTTGGGCACTCGAGCATCCAGGCGACCCTGGGGGGGATCCGCATCCGTCCATCTTCGACACCGAGATCTTGAAGGGCCTGGAGTCCAGGACGGGAGCGCGGCACATCTCTTTTGACCAATGCATGATGGGCGGGCCCTCGCAGAAGCCCACGAGGGTCACAGGTACGGCACGACTGGCGGCCACCGAAGCACTACGGTGCGACGGCGCCCACGCACACGAGCTGAGCTACGGCGAGGTTAACGGAAACTTTCGGACGACCAAGCTGGCCACCTACCCACCTCGACTGCGCAGGTGGATAGCAGAGGGCATCGTGGCCACGCTGTCGGAGACGGCGCAGACCGGCGGCGGGCAAACTGGACACGTACGAGACGGAGTGAAGTGTCAGAGAATCACGTGCTGTTCGGGGCCCCTGGACCACGGCGCTTTTCATTTCTTGAACGAAACGTCCTCGCGAGGCCGCGGGGCAGCGCTGGGCGCGAGGGGCACGAGCTTCTACCTCCACATCGACGACGGCCTGATCGCAGCGGACGGCGGGTCCCAGCAGTCAGGCGAGAAGAAGGTCAACAAGCTGGTTCACCAAGTGGCGGACGCGCTGGAGGACGTGGGCTTCGTCGTGAAGGATCGGAGGGAGCACGGCATGGTGGATCGCATCGTGGGCTACGAGGTGGAGGCTAGCCCCGCGCGAGCGCGGGTCCCGAAGCGCAAGGCGGCGCTCATGTACGAGGCGCCGCTGCTGCTCACGAGCCGGGACTGGGTGCACCTGGACCACCTGGCGTCGGTCATCGGGGTCTGGATCTGGGCGGCGCTGCTGGCCAGGCACTGGCTGTCGGCGCCTCAGCACCTGTTCCAGTTCGCACGCCAGGAGGGCCCGCGCTGGAGACGGCGGTGGCCGTCGGCCCGTCGCGAGGCTGTAGCCATGCGGCGGGGTATCATGGGGCCCCACGCTGACCTGGGGGCCCCGCTGCTGCCGATGGTCTTCGCCTCGGACGCCGAGGGCGCGCAGGACTTCGACGCGGGCGGCTACGGCATCGTCGTGGCCGCGGCGAACTCGAATTCGTGGAGGAGCTGTGGAACGCCGGTGCTCGCCCTGGCGTGGCCGTCGCCAAGCCTGGACAACTACAGAAGGTGCTGGAGCGAGGCCCTGAGACGCTACAGCCTTTCCTGCCAGTGAGCTCAGTCGAGAGGGGTTGGATCGACGGAGAGGCCTCCTGGATTCCAGTCGAGTCGGGCCGCTGGAAGGTGCCTGACCACATCGTGCTGGGAGAAGGGCGGGCCGCGCTGAAGGTCCTGACGCGTCTGGCGCTCGTGCCAGAGGCTCGCCGCTCGAAGGTCCTCAGCCTCGAAGACAACATGGCTTTCGCGGGCGCTGCGGCTAAAGGCCGATCGGCCGCCGGCCCCGTGAACTACTTACTCAGGCGGAGGTGCGCGTTGTCGAGCGCCACGGAGATCAGGGTGCACCTCCCCTGGGTGGAGACCGAAAGGATGCCCGCGGACGGCTTCTCACGCATGAGAGGATGTGGTCAGGATTCAGAGGGGCACAACGCCCCGGTGCCGAGAGTGGACGCGCGCAGCGTGCGCATCATCCAGAACTGACTTTTTCGAGCCCGAGGGTGCCGGACGACAAGCACCTGGGGGGCCGTGTGCAGCCTGAGACATTGCTAACCTATCGCAAGCGAGCGGCGGAGTTTTACCAATGGTGCGTGGCCGAGGGGGCCCACCCCTGGAGCCCTGACGAGTGGGGCGACACGATCATGGAGTACAAGGCCTCAGTGGACTTGCTCAAAAGTCATTTCACCTCCCTGCTCGCCGCTATCGAAGTCAAGTTTCCGCGGCTGAAGGGCCGCCTTTGCAGATGCCACGCCGCCTTGCGTGGATGGGAGTTAGAGCACCAGACCAAGCACGCAGTGCCGATGGTGAGCACCGCCCAGACTTTCGTCAGCGTGCGGCTCAGCGCACTCGGAGAGCCTCGCCTGGCCATCGGCCTCATGTTGCAGGGAAAAGTGGGGATGCGGCCCAGCGAGATGCTGGGCATCGTCGCGTCCGATCTCGTCTACCCGAGGAGTCTGGGCACGGTCGAGGTCGAGGGCCCTTGATAGTAGGCTTGGGTATCAAGGCGAACACCACAGCGAAGCGCCCCCAGTCGAACGCCATCCTGGAGGCCTCCAGCCCTGTATTGGTGGATCTCCTGAGGACCCTGAAGGCCCACGCGCCCCCAGGGGGCCGCATGTTCCCCTACACCCTCGAGAAGTACCGCAATTTGCTCGCTCGCATCCAGTCGGAGTGTAACCTACGAATGGGATGGACCCCCCACAGTGCCCGAGCTGGTTTCGCTTCAGAGGCCACAGCGTGGGGTATGTCCTTCGAGCAGATTCGAGAAACAGGCCGTTGGAAGGTGGACCCTTCGATTATACATCGACATGGTCCAGGCCGCCCACATAGCCGTGGGGCTCAAGTCGGCTGGGTGGGGTCCAGCCTTCGATTGGGCCGGCCAACGCTGGGCCTGGTGTGCGCTACGGGCGTTACATGGCGCCGAAGGGCTCCAGACGCTTGGCTGACGGGTCGTGGGCTACACCAGAGACGCTACCGACAGCCAGATCGAGTACGCCACCGCCATCACCATGCACTCGTCCTGGGTACTACCGAGCTACCCACCTACTCCGACCAGTTTGGTTTCACCCTTTGGGCTGACGCCGACGCCACCGCCGACGGGTATGGCGACACCGCCGATGACCAAGGCGGCGCCTGGAGTGCCGACCTCCTGGGCGACCCCCAGGCCACAGCCGACCCGCCGACGAGTTTCCTCAGTGTGGTACCTGTGGAAGTTGTTTAAGATGTCTTCCAGCTGCAGCGGCAGCTGCAGCTGTGCTGTGCTCATCATGGCGGCGCTACTGACTACAGCGCGGAGCCCCCTGTTCGCACGCTCCATGAGCATCGCCTCGGATGTGGCCGAGGAGGTCGGAGGGGCTGCAGGCCGCATGATGGGCGCAGGCGCGAACTTGTCGTCGAGTGCGGCACGGATCTTCAGCGCCCTCACCGACAACACCCTCAGCCTCGCCGAGACTGCATGGGAAGGTATCGACCTCACGAATGTTACGGTCAACAGCTCCGCCGGCCGCATCTTTTTCGATGGAAACGAGTGCGCCGAGGACGTACTGACTACGCCAGAGGCTCGAGCGGTGATGGGACTGCCCGACCACTGGCTCCAGGCGTTGGCGGATATTTTGATTTTTGCATCACCTTCTCGTCCGCTGGTGGAGGTACATAAGCATCTCTTCATCAGCGACTCATCCTATACCTCCCTGGACCTCTGGATGGCCTGGTTCGATACGGGCCATGTGGGCTTGGCCTGGAGGACTGCAGCTGTCACCTACAACGTACGCTGGGCCAATCCCCTATGGTCGCTGACCGAGGACGCTACCACTCAGACGATTCGGATCTCAGAGCTGCTGCAAGAAGCTATCCAGGCGACTATCGACAAGCCAGACCTCGCTCTGTCCAAGACGGCGCTACTGCACGCTCCAGCCATCACACCGCCCTCAGTGCCGATGAGGATCTGGAGGTGGAGCAAGCGCCTAGCCACCTGGGCTTGGCCGCGAGACGGGAACGGGGCCTTTCGCTCGTCATCGGCGCCTGGCGCCGAGGACGAGTCCTTCGCCGCCGACGGGGCCGCCGCCGACGAGGGCTCCCCGGACACAAGGACGGGCGAGGGCGACAGCCACAGCGTGCCTGCCGAGCCCTCAGCATAGGCCGCAAGCGAGTACGGGTTTGGAGGAGCGAGGACCTAGCGAAGATCAAGGTCGACCGAGTTTTTTTCTTTCAACGCAGGCTATCATCAATCAGATTTCACGTTCATTGCAGTCTGCCGGGGAGGTGTGCGCTGACCGCACACAGATGTGAATATTTCTCAGCAGTGAATGATAACAAATTATCTCTCGAGGTCCGTGCAGGAAAACGTTGAGTGAGTTTCGTATTCAGTAGCGCCACGCGCTGGCACGTCCCGGCCTCTAGGGCCCAAGTGCCCAGAGCCTCTAGGGTGTGGCGTCTAGGGCTGTAGGCTAAGGCTCTCTTAGGTCCTCTTAAGGTTCCCTTGGGTGGGGCCCCGTTCTTTGGGATCGCACCTGAAATGGGTGAGTGAGTTTGTGAACGTTGATTTTCAGATAGGTTAGCGAAGGGGCCAAAGGGTGGGATATTTCTTGTTGTTTCGGGCGTTGTCTCCAGGTCTCGCCTGCGCCCGAAACCGTTTCAAGTTCAAAGCACCCTCCCAGCCCTCGGTCCTCGGTGCAGGTCTCACTTGCTGCCCGTTCGTTCTGCCGTCCCCCCGACCCGTGGTCAGCGCCACGCAGCGGGGTTCCTACCGTTTCCCTTCAGGCATCCCTCCCCCTCGCTCGGACCTAGCGAAGATCAAGGTCGACCGAGTTCTTTTCTTTCAACGCAGGCTATCATCAATCAGATTTCACGTTCATTGCAGTCTGCCGGGGAGGTGTGCGCTGACCGCACACAGATGTGAATATTTCTCAGCAGTGAATGATAACAAGTTATCTCTCGAGGTCCGTGCAGGAAAACGTTGAGTGAGTTTCGTATTCAGTAGCGCCACGCGCTGGCACGTCCCGGCCTCTAGGGCCCAAGTGCCCAGAGCCTCTAGGGTGTGGCGTCTAGGGCTGTAGGCTAAGGCTCTCTCAGGTCCTCTTAAGGTTCCCTTGGGTGGGGCCCCGTTCTTTGGGATCGCACCTGAAATACACAAATACATATACATCTACATATACATATACATACACATATACATATACATCTACATATACACATACATATACGTATATATATATATATATGTGCATATGCATACATATATACACACGTACATATACATATACATGCACTTATGCAGATACCCATCCGCGGGTGGCCAGCCGCGCCGTTCTCGGTCGGCGGCCGGGCCGCGCCCGCGAGCAGGGCAAGGAAGACGAACGCGCGGTCCACGGCGAGGTCTGCCAGGGCGGGGCTAAGCACCGCCTCGCGCAGCGCAAAGACGCACACCTGCAGACCGTCCGCCGCGCCGCATGTTGCGCGCAGCTCTGAGCCGATTGAGGAGGATCTGCACGCGAACTCGCGCGATCGGACCACTGCGTCCAGCAAGTGGCACGCCAGCCTGCTGGCGCGGCGGCCCTTGTCGAGACGCACGCACGCGGCCGCTCCAATGCCGCGCCCTGACCCCCCCCCCACCCCCACGCACACCTGAATGACCCGTCGCTGCGCGCGCTGAATCGCCCCGCGCACCCCATTGATGGAAATGCGACGCGCGCCTTGATCTCGGGCGCGGCCAGCGCAAGAGGGGCTGAGCTGCACCGCGCGTCGGATGGGCAGCCTGTTCTTGGCTCTCTGCAGGGCGACGACGCACGCTGCGACGCGGCGCCGGCCGAGCCGGGCGGGCGCAGCGCAGGCCGCTGCCCGCTGCCCCCATTAGGGAGACGAAGAGGTCAGGAAGCCGACCGCTGGCTGGCTCGACGGCCTCGGCCTCGACTACGTAGATCGACGTGCCCGATCGGCATCAGAGCGATGTATTCGCGCTGGTAGAGCATCACGGTGCCATCGGCGCAGCGGCGCCGGTGCGCTCCGCAGTCGGCGAAGTCGTCGCAATCGCCGTTAATCTTGCCGCAGACGCCCGCGAAGTGGCCGATCAGCGGGTCGACGCGCGCCGCGCGCCCAGCGATCCCCAGGTCGTCAACGTGCGCAGCGGGCACCAGCCCCGAGACGCAGGCAGCGCAGCTGCCGGACGTCACGCGCTGGACCTCAAACCCCGGGCGCGCGCGTGACCCGGGCGAGCTTCATGGAGAAGTCAGGGCGAATCCTTGCAGCCCGTGCCTGGCTTGACGCAGCGCAGGCTCGGTCCGCTCGTCGAATCACTCGAGGCTGGGCACGTGCCCGAGGATGGCCGCGCTGCCGGGCGGCAGGGCGAAGCCCTCCTCCCTAGACCCCCAGGAGTCGTGATTTTTTTCACGACGCCTGGTCTTGTCTTGGTTTTAAATAACGACGTCATGGAAAAAACAATTTTGCGAGAACAAACAAGACACGAGAAAATCGGAAATAGCTCAATTCAGCAAGACTTCGAACGTTGATGAATAGGCCTACTGCCCACGCGCTGCGCCATGGCCTACAGGCCGAGCCAACAGCGAGGAGGAGGAGGAGGAAGAAGAGAGGGAGGGGAAAGAGGAGGAGGAGGAGGAGGAGGAGGAGGAGGAGGAGGAGGAGGAGGGGAGGACTAACGATCAGGAAGGGAGGAATTAACGAGGAGGACGAGGGGCAGGGCAAAGAGGACGGGCAGGAACATGAACATGGGGAGTCCTCAATACAATTGTCGTGATATTTGGGCGCCACGGTCTCGCCTGGGGCACGCTGTCCTATATCGTTTCGGGGTCGTTGCTCCCGAGGGGCTTCTGTGTTAGAGCTCAGCGGCGATATCGAAAATCGATCGGTCGATCATCGCCGCTCGGCTCTGGGATGGGGCCCCGCGGGGGCCGTTGCGGCGGCGGCGGCGGCGGCCCTTGCCATCGCGCGTGAATCCTCGGCTCCTCTAGCCACGCCCATGTGGGCCATCTGTCAACGAACAAACTGCACGTCGATATATCGCTGTCGGGCCGAGGGGTATAGTTGGAGGAGGAGGAAGAGGAGGAGGAGGAGCAGGAGGAGGAGGAGCAGGAGGAGGAGGAGCAGGAGGAGGAGGAGGAGGAGTTGTCCCTGCTCCTGTTTGTTGGGCCCTGCTCCTGGTCGGAATCCGTTCCCCAGGCGGGCGGAAAACAAAACCCTCGGGGTGTGGGGGGGGGGGGAGAAAGAGAAGGAGGAGGAGGAGGATGAGGGGGAGGAAAAAAGGAAAGGAGCAAGAAGGCGAAAGACGACTAGGATGAGGACGACGAGGAAGAGGACGAGCAAGCGGACGAGGAGCCCGAAACCTGGCTTCGGAGCTGCGCCCTGTGCTTGTGCCCTGCTGCATGCCGACCCCGCTCCCACGCTCACGTGTTTTGCAGCCGATCGACAAGGTTTCTGTCGCTCAGCCGCAGCAGGCGCTCGAAAAGGGAAACCCTCATCCAAGTAACGTCCTCAGTACCAGTTAACGTCACCATCGATGATCATCAATAGCACTGCCATCATCATCATCATCATCATCATCATCATCATCATCATCATCATCATCATCATCATCATCATCATCATCATCAGCATCATAAACACCAACATCACCATCATCATCACCATCCTCATCACCATCCTATAATTCAAAACATAAGCGTCATCGCATCATGTCCCTCAAGACGCCTGGACAACCCCGAAAAAGCAGGAATCGGTCAACGCAGAAAGCGGCCGAGCCCCCCCTTTTCTCCAGCGGTCGATATTTATTGTGCGTAGTCCGATCCGGCCCCCCGATATCAGATCTCAGGGAGGACCTTCTCGAAAAACGCAGAATAAAAAGTCGAACCGCCATGGAGGGACTTGGCAATTTTCTGCATCAATCGATTGTCTGCTTCGTCGGGGTATGTCCAGCACGCCTTTGGGCTGCCCTTCTCGGCGACTTGCTGGGCAAGGTGAACAGCGAAGTGAAACTTGAACACTTCGCGCCCTCTGTGCTCCTTCCATGCACGCAAAAATGCAAGCATGCTCGTCTGCAGCGAAAAGGAAACATGCATGTGTGCCCGCCCAACATGCGAAACCCAAGCAGACTTGACCCGAATCCAGCAAACACGTGGCAACACAGGCGAAACCCAAGCCGACAAAAACCGAATCCAGCAAGAACGTGGCAACAGAGGATTCAAGACGAATCCAGCAAGAACGTGGCAACTGAGGGTTCAAGACGAATCCAACAAGAACGTGGCAACAGAGGGTTCAAGGCGAATCCAACAAGAACGTGGCAACAGAGGGTTCAAGACGAATACAACAAGAACGCGGCAACAGAGGGTTCAAGGCGAATCCAATATGAACGTGGCGCACGAGGGATCGAAGTCCCATCCATGACGTGGCATGCGCCCCATGCGCGGTCCCATCTCGCTTATGAAGGGCATGCGCAGCCGTGGCCTGCATATGGCGACCCTCTGCCCTGATGCACTTGTACACAGTGGCCAGGTGCCCGCATGCAACTACAAGAGACGCCTTGCGCGGGCCGAGACACCCAAGGAATTCAGAGACAAAGCATGGGGAGCAGCGGCACCAAGGTTCTCGTCTCGGCCGCTTTGGCCTTGAGCCGTGGAACCTTCCCCTGCGTGGCAGGCATGAACATTTTTAAAGTCAATATGCCGATCATGCTCCTTGCCCCTTTCTTTTTGTTTGCTCCAATGAAAACATAGAACGACCGTATTCTGCGCCGAAGTGCAAGCACGTTGTCGCGCCACCTTTGCGCTTTTCTGCCATTGCCAGACTGAGCAATATTGTTCTTGATCAATAAATAAAATACCTTGGCACTCACATACTGCGTCACTCCTAAATCCAGAATGTGCATGCGATCAAACATCAATGTATGGATAGACACGCCTTTGATTTGAAACAGAGCGCACACGCGATCCAGACCTTGATCATTCACTGCGTTAAAGAAGATCAGATCCGCCGGTGTTTGGACCTCGCTCAGGCGATGGATGTCAGGCGCGTCGTCGTTCTCAATTAAACGACACCCCTTCGGTAAGTTGAATTCAGAGAGCACGCGCTGCGTGACCAGTCCTCCAGCCTTCTCATCGATTTTCAAATTCCTGAGTAAACGATTGAGGGCTTCTTCTGTTGCTACATGGACTTCCTTGACCGAATTATCCAGCATCAGTTGGTATGTTGCCTTGTCTCGCAGGTTCCATGGGAGCTGATGCATAGCCACTGGATGCTGAAATAAATTTTCTTTGCGCACGTCACAGCAGAAACGCGGGTTGCGAGGGTTCTGCCAGGTGTTGAAACCCAGCGCGCCTGACACTTCGAGGAGATCCATCCGGATCTCAGTCAGGGCCCCCCTCCACCCTTGGGCGAGGTCAAATCCACGCCAGAGCTCCCTGTCACAGCTACAGGGCATGTTTTTGTGATATCGTCCTGGGAATTTTCCTTCGGCCACCGCTTGAAAAGACCACTTCAGGACACGCTGGACCAAACCGAAATTACAATTCCCACCACGGCCACACTTGCACAAGTCCTGCTTGCGCAAGGTGCAGAGCAGGTACCGTGTCTGGCTAAGACCTGAGCTCATGTAACACCAGTAAAAACGATCACGCTTTGCATGGGGCACCGCGTCAGATAATAACCTAAAGGCGTCGACTTTCCTTGGCACTCTCGGACCACATCGTGGTTCGCCCAACCTACTGGCAACATGTCCACATCGTAACCCAAAAGATCTGATTGCCCGGGATTTTTATTCACATGGTAAGCAAACGAATCGCGCGGCAAAACAAACGGAAAATCAACGTCGCATCTAGCATCGCATTCTTTGTCCCACGAGGGCATCTTCACTGTATACAACTGAACTGCAGGGCGTTCGTTGGGCACTTGTCGCACGCGCTCGGCTGCATGCCTCGATCTCGCGGGATCCAGCGCGAGATCTCCAACCCCTGTCCCCCCTGCTCTCATGCAGTGGTAACTGATAGTTGCCGCGTCGACCCCCGTGAGCGCGCCTGCCCTGTACCCTTCTAGAAGGTACTAGCGAAGACCCGCACCTTGATCATTATCCCAAGTGACATCGCCATCCTCCTGAAGAATCGACCGAGCGACACCCGCCCTGGCACTCGTGAGATGTACGCGGCAAACGAACACAACAAAAGCAACCCTCATATCTACTTGATAGAAGTGAGTGCTACGGACCCCTCACTGCAACTTCAAAAAATGCAATGCAAGTGTACGCACATCCACCCCTCAATGCACAACTCATGGTACACTCAAGTACACCCTGCTCAATTGGCAAGTCCGCCATCATAACGACGCAGCACAGTACCACTGTCCTGCATCGGGCATATTATTGTCAACATTGACAATATGATGCCCGAGTGCCCCCCCCCCCCCCCCCTCGGACGAACTAAACTTCCACCACCACCCCTCCCATCAGGACCACATTATATATACATATATGTGTGATCTATATCATATACGATAGCGGCGCGAAACCAATCACGACTCCAAGGGGTCTGGGTCTGATAGCGTGCCACGCAGTAGCGACGGAAACTTGGAGGCACAGTTGGAAGGTCGAAGTTCGAAGACGCTTGTATGCGCAGTTATGGGGTCCAATCATTCTGTCGAGTGCCCATTCTGGCATGGCGTCGTCACCAATCACCCCACGACATCTGACACCGAGTGCCCCTTCCCCCGCAAACAGTGCAAGCGTGCAACCCCAACGCATTTGGAACACATGCTCTGACACACAGGCCATCCCCGCCACCATCAACAGCAATGTAACCCCGATGCTCGGGCATCAATCGAAAGGGGGACGGTGTCACATGCAGAGCAGCAACGTGTTTCCTTTGTCCCGAGCGCCATCGCACTCTCACTCGGGTGTCTTTCGCGCTATCCCGACACAGGTCGGGCCCGCAAGCAACTGAAACCGATTGCACATCGTCGGCGGGAGGGCCCCTGAATTTCGCAGATCCGCGCGGCCAGGAGCGAAGGGAACGGACTCGATCTGTCTGGCTTCCACCGAGCGCGCTGGCAATGCAATAACGCCAATCGCGCTTCCAAGGCCACAGTGGCCAACCAATAATTGCGAACCGAAGCCGTGTTTGCATTTCCAGAGCACACAACACATATACAAACATGATACTTGCGCGCGGCAGCCGCGGTTGCATTGCCAGAGCACATATATGACGCAATAGACGAAATATTGCTCACAACCACCGTGCTATAGGCAGAACGCACATGCACACACATCACGAATAACGAGAAGGAGAGGCGGCTGGATCTAGAACTGCCGACGGCAACAGTATGCAGTCTTCTCGGCCTGGGCCTGCGCTACCGATGCCATGATCGGCGAAATGAGACCCCACGTGCGCTTCGCGTCGCTAAGGGCGCCATCGATTACACTCTTCTCAGTCGGGCTCATCGTGGACCTACCCCATGCCCTCCACGATCATCTCCTTCCTCATCTCCTGACCTCCTCCTCCTCCTTATCCTTTCCCTCACACCCCAGGCCATTTCGCAATCCATCCTGAATCAATCTCTTGATGTCACCAAGTGCGTTCGCCACAAGCTGATCTCGCATCTGCCCTGCAGTGACTTTCCCTGGATAGCGTTCTTGATGGTCGCGGTAGCCTTCCTGAGCTCGCTCGGGCTCGTGGTGATCTGCGCTGCGAAGGGTGCCAACCAGGGGTGAGCTTTGACCTGCCCTCGCATACTCTCGCAAACCATCGATCCTCATGTGGTCCTGCCCCTATCACTCACTCACTCGCTCACTCAACCTCGTCACCCTAACGCCTCCTCCCTCTATTCCCCCTTCCTCCCCCTCCTCCTGCTTTGCGCCACCTCATTGTGGTTTGCCTGCCTTTAGGGGCGCAGTCGGTCGTTCTGTCGATCGGTCGAGGTCGAAAAAACACGCGGCATCGATGAGCTAGCTCGGATATCCGTTACGACGGCCTAAGGGAACTAGAGACGGTCAGGACGAGGGGAGAGTGAAGAGGATGTTAAGAGGAGGGGTGGACGAGGGCGAGGCCGATCGACCCCTCGATCGAGGCGACAGAACTTCGACTCTCGAGTCGAACCCTACCTCGACGCCTATGCCCTACGCCTGCCAGCTAGGATACAAGGGATGTGACGTCATCTGCTTTGGATTGCTGGTCCTGAGTCTCCGAACAGTCATCGCTCGAGTACTCGCAGCTGGAGCCGGACTCCTCAGCCTCAAATGCGATGCGATTAGATGGCGATCGCCTCTATCGGAGCCATCCCTCGACTCATCAATCTCCATGTTCCTTCTCCCCGCTCTTCCCTCTCTCCCTCCGTCACCCTGTATACTTCGTTTCCCCCCTCCCCCGTCCCTCGTACCACCGTCCTCTGTTAACGCAGCCTTGACACGAGGTGCCTTGGCGGCCCGAATCAGCTCGGGGTCCAGGGCCTTCTTGGATGTGCCGAAGGTCGTCTGCAACATCTGCTCCTTGTCCTGCGCTGGCAGCTTGGGGCCCCATTCAACTCCTCATGCTTTCGATTGGCATCGATTGATTGGCATCGATGCCAATCGATTGGCCAATCGATTGGCATCGATTGGCAATCGATTGGCATCGATGCCAATCAATTGGCATGCGTTCCGCCGCATGCCGAGGAGTTCATTGGGCAAGAGGGGGGGGGGGGCTAGCGGCGCAGCAATAACCCTTCCACGACCGAAGACTGCGAGGGTCCTCGTTCTCGACGTCCTCCAAGTTGATCCTGCGGCACAGCGTTTCTCCAGTCTGCTCGTCGATCTGCCCAGCCCCATCTGTAAGGCAGGCCGACCGCTTGCATCGGTATTCCCCTACTTCCTGCTCTACATCCCTTCCCTCATCTGTCCATCCTTCCCGCCCCCTCCCGACCTTGAGTATCCATCCCTCTCCATCGCTCCGCCTTTATGCTCGTCCCTCCTCCCCCAATCCCCTTTCCCACCTTGATGTGCGTCTTCTTCAAAGCTTTGCAGTGCTTCATCGCGTTCTGAGCCCTCATCCAAGCCCTGGGGCCGCGATGGCGCAACAGTGGATTGCGAGAGAGATTGGAGAGCTCGACTGCCCATCAAATTATCCACCTTTCCCTCCTAGTCCTCATGCCTCCTCGAAGCCCCCCCCCATCTCATTGCTCGATGGGGCGCCGCCGCAAGCGCCGTAAGTTTATCACGGCCGTCGGAAAACATACGATCGACAGGCAAAAGCTCCTGCAAGTCACCACTAATCTGCCCCGAAAGTGGAGGTCAATTGCCCGTGAGCTGTGTCTTTGTTCTGCTCGGTCCACGAGAACATAGCCAAGAGGTCGTCGGCGGAGGCCCAGTGCCCCCGCTTGGAGTCTCTCACCATCCGCGACTCCCGCTCGACCATCAGCGACTCGGCCCATTCAAAGTCACCTCCCTCCAGCGCTACTTGACTGAGCTGAGGGCGAGAAAAAGGGAGAAGAACGGGCGGGGGATCCCCCTCCTCCTTTGGTCCGGTCGTGGTCGTCGCCTCGGGGCGGACACCACGACGAAAAGGCGAGGACGGAACGAGGGGGGCTGAAGGGAGAAATACTGGAGGAGTAGGAATCGACGAGAGGGGTGAGGAAGAAATAGGAGGCATGGAAGGTTGAAATAATAGTCATAAGCATTGGACATGCACTGCCCCCCCCCTGCCAACTCCAGCGCCCTCGGCGGCCTGTCTCCTGGAAAAAATGAACACAAAAAAAAAAAAAAAAAAAAAAAAAAAAAAAAAAAAAAAAAAAAAAAAAAAAATAAAAACAAAAAAAAGAAAAGAAAAAAAAACAAACAAAAAAAAAAAAAACAAAAAAAAGAAAAATAAAAAACAATACGGTAAAAAAAAAAAAAAAAAAAAAAAACAGAAAAAAAAAAAAAAAAAAAACAAAAAAAAGGAAAAAAGAAAAAAAAAAAAAAAAAAGAAGAGAAAAAAAAAAAAAAAAAAAAGAAAAAAAAAAAAAAAAAAAAAACACAAAAACAATCAAAAAAAAAAAAAAGAAAACAAAAAAAAATAAAAAAAAAAAACAAAAAAAAGCGCCTGAGCCAGAGCATCTGGCCGTCGCGGCCCAGGCGCTTGTACTCCTGCTTCGCGCATTCCTTCTCCTTGTCCAAGTGCGTCCTGCTCCACATCACACGGCTGTCCCCCGCGCCTCCTCCATGCCAAGAGCTCTCTTGCACGCAGCAATATCCTGCATGCACCCCTTCTCTCTCCCCCTGTCCCCTCACCCCGTCAACGCACTCAGGGTGTCGGAGCAACCTCGACATACATTCATTGCGCGAACGAACAAGAGCACACGCAGGGCAACGTCGGTCCGCAGACGCTGCATCGCGGTCTCGTGGTCTTTGTTATGCCCCCGTAGTTCTTTGGCACGATGTTTCTTTGAGTTCTTGTCCGCCGACGGCTTTCCTTTTGCTTTCGGGGCCATCGCCTCCGCCGCCCTCGCAAACACATGGGAGCGGGTTCGGAAAAAGAGCGGAGGGGCCAACGCCGAGTATAGCAGCGGCATAGGCTCGAGCCCTACCACGGGCCATTGGGTGAAAGTCTGGAAGAATCGATCGGCGCCTGCAATGTCCACATCTGTCTGCCCATGGAGTTCCTCTTCCCTTTGAACTGTATATACATATATATATATATATATATACATGCACATATGTATACTACGCGTGCGTGCTTAACACGCGTCTGTACAGTGGTATTTTGTTATTGAAACGTACAGATTCGTAAATAAATGTAATGCATACATGCATCTGCCACTGTGTACACATAGAACTGCGTATACACTGTCGCGCGCGTGCCCACATGCGCATCCTTCCAAGTTGCCACAGACGCACGCACCCCGTGAATTGGCGAGCGCCCAAACGGTCATGTAGGCGCGAGCGTCTGTGCGTGTGCGTGTGTGTGCGTGTGCGCGTGTACACGTGTGTGCGCGTGTGCGTGCGTGTGTGCGTGTGCGCGTGCGTGCGTGTGTGCGCGTGTGTGCGTGTGTGCGTGTGTGTGTGTGTGCCGCGCGTGCGCGTTCAATGTGTGCGCGTGCGTGCGTGCGTGTGTGTGTGTGTGTGTGCGTGTGTGTGCGTGTGTGTGTGTGTGCGTGTGCTTATGCGCGTGTGTGTGTGTGTGCGCGTGTGTGTGTGCGTGTGTGTCCGTGTGCGTGCGCGCGTGCGCGCGTGCGCGCGCGCGTGCGATTGCGCGCGCTTGTGCGCGCGCGCCCCGCGCCGCCTGCGCAGGTCCGCGCGCACTAGCCCTATGTCGCCACGGGGCCTGGCCGCCGAGCGCGGCGCGGTGCGAGTGCGCGCGCGGCCAATGTAATGAAAGCGCGCGCGAGTGCGGTCACGCGAGCGCACGCGCGTGCGATCGTGGTTCGCTATCAATACGCGAGCGGGCGCGCACAAATGCGCGCGCGGCGCGCGTGCCCGCGCGCGCGGCACATGGCGCGCGCACGCGCAACTTTTTTTTGTGCTTGCAATATTCACATCGGGCAGCGCGGGCCTCCCCTTTCGCCTGCGCAGCGGCGCAGATGCGACCGCGGCGCGCAGGTGGGATCATATGAAGATCCCGCGCCGCGGATAGACTGGCCCGAGAGGATCGAGGGGGCGCGGGGGGGGGGGGTGCCGATGGGCCCGCGGGGGGGAATTGGGGGCCCTTCGGGGGCCCTGGTCATGGCCGCAGCGCAGATTCCGACCAAAAATCTATCAAAAAAAGGAATGCGACATTTTGATGAAACGACATGAAAAAAAAAAAAAAAAGAAAAAACAAAAAAAAAAAAAAAAAAAAATGATGAAAAACGAATGAAAAATAGGAAAAATACAAAAAAAAAAAAAAAAAAAAAAAACGTAGGACAACCTAAAAACTATTAAAAACATGTAAAAACCATAGAAAAAATGAAAAACATGAAGACATGTTAAAACCATACTATATATATAATAGAAACACATGTAAAAAACACTATGCAAACATGAAAACATTAAAAACATGAAAAACATGAAAAATAAAAAAAACAACCTGAAGAAACATGAAAAAAACATAGAAAAAAACATGAAACACACATTAAGCACATGAAAAAATCACATAAAGAAAACATGAAAGAAGCATAGAAAGACACAAAAAAAACATTAGCACCATGAAAAACATGAAAAAACTATGAAAATCATAGAAACACATGAAAAACATTAAAAGCATATATATATATATATATATATATATAACACATAGAAACACATGGAAAACACATAAAAACATGACAAGCATTACAAACATTAAAAACATGAAACACGTGTAGAAACGATTAAAAAAATAGGAAAACCGAACGCACATAGAAAAACCTGAGAAACGTTAAAAACATGAAAAACATGGAAACATTAAAAGCATGAAGAAACATGAAACACATAGAAAGAGCATGAAAAACAAAAAACAGCAAAAACATGCAACACATGAAAACACATGAAGAAAACATTAAAAACACAGAAACACATAAAAAACATTGAAAGCATGAAAAACATGAAAAAAAAACATGAAAAACATCAAAAACATAAGACAACGTTAAACAACATAGAAAAACATTAAACAACACCAAAAACATGAGAAACATGAGAAACATGAAAAACTGCTAAAAAACATTAAAAACATGAAGGAAACATTGAAAAAACATAGAAAACATGAAAAAAAAACATTAAAAACCTGAAACACATCCGCAAACGTTTCCACCTTCCCAAAGAAAAGACATGGCCGCGCTCGGCAACCCCCCTGTGGCCCAGCAGGGCCTCTACCAAGGTGCAGTAGTAAAAAAAGCCAATAGAAAGCCGCCAGCGTATGCAGAGCCGCGCGATTTGTCCGTCTGAAGGATGCCCAGGCGCACCTGGGCGGCACTCTCTCTTTGCACGCGCCCCCCCTTCCCATGAATCGGCCGATCGGTTGGTCGCTCGGTCGGTCACGTCGGTCGGTCGTCACGGTCGGTGGGTCGGTCGGTCGGTCGGTCAGCCGATCGGTCGGTCATTCGTGCGCGTGCACGCGTGCGCCAGCGTGCACGCGTGCGCACCTGCTTCATGTATCACGCGCCTGCACGTGCTACGGGCTGCCCACACGTATGCATATGGCGCGTGCGTGCCTATACATGTACACGTGTGTACCATGTTTACACGTGCAGGTGTGAAATGACTGCCTGCATTCACGTGCCCGTGTACACTTGGGAAGACGGTTGCACGTGTATACGTGCACAAGTGGGTTACAGCCGCATGCGCGCGTATCTGTGTATATTTATTTGCACAAGCATACACCTGTATGTTATGTGTATATATATATATATGCAGGTGTCCGTCCATGTATGTATGTAATGTAATAGAATGGAATGGAATGGGATGTAATGTAATGTAATGTAATGTAATGTAGTGTAATGTAATGTAGTGTAATGTATGTATGCATGTATGCATGTATGTATGTATGTGTGTATGTAAGTATGCATGTATACTACGTATATGTGTGTATGTGTGTTTGTTTGTTTGTTTGTATGTATGTCTGTATGTATATATGTATGTATGTATGTATGTATGTATGTATGTATCTACGCACACATCTATGCATATATGCACGTTCGCACGCACGCATGCGCCCGAGACCCCAAGTGCAATGTCGCACTGGGTTGGAAGTAGGAGATGTCTGTTGCACGTGGCTGGGGTTAGAAAGTGACCGCCGCACTATTCGAAGATGACTGCCGCACAGGGCTGATATTATAATCAGTTCGAAAGGTCAGCTGGCGCGCGAGCTCCTGGCAAAGAATGACAAGGGAAAGAGGGAAGAGTGAGGGAGGACGAGGCGGAGTAGGAGGAGGAGGGGGACGAGGGAGGAGTAGGTGCACATCGCTAAGACAACCCCCTCTGGCATGCAAGTATGGGCTGGCATGTACATGTACAATATACACATGTGTGTATAACATATATATATATATATATATACAGGTGTGCGCGTGCGTGTGTCATGGGCTGGACTCTCTCGATGTCCCTTGCCATGCCGAGTTCGGGCCACTCGTGCTCCGTAAAATCCGACCCCACTCATGTATTGCGTTCGCCTTGCCCAAGCTCCCCTTTCGCCTGCGCTGCTGGTCAGAAAGGGCTCGGGCCCAGGGTCGCGCGGGGGTTCCCTGCTGAAGCTGCTCTCGAATGCGGGAGGCAACAAACGCACAAGTAGATCACATGAGAGATTGAACGAGATCCGTCAGTGGGCACTGGCATGACTCGAACGCCAATGGTCACTGGGCAATACACATGCGTGCACGTACATGTGTATACATGTCCGCTCAGCGCGTGCACGATATGTTAACCATGCAGTGCGGGAGGCAGGGGTGGAGGCGGGGCCCACGGTGACAGGGGGAAACAGGGGTGGAGGCGGGGCCCACGGACGCGGATCCTCAGTCTGTCTGGCCAGCACGCTCAACCACGCTATATCACTGAGACTCGCGGACGCCATCTTACTGGATGGCCTGCAGGGCCTACTATTTCTTTCTTGCAGGCTGCGAGCGCCCCTGTCTGTCTGATTGCATGGCTGCCATGCTGTAGATGGCACAGAGCAAACGATCATGCAGCATCCTCGCCCGCGTCCTTCTGAAGACGGATCCCACCCCACTCATCCTCGTGCTCTTATCTAAGGCGCTTATATTATCGCATTCTTATCTTATCACACATATAGTACGATCGTGATCTTATCCCACTCTTGTATGGATAAGTATACACGCCCACTCTTATATTATGATCGTGCCCTCCTTCCTTAAGTTCCTCACCATCATAGAGCACCGCGGCCATCCTCATCCTCATCCTCAGTTCCTTAAGGTCCTTAAGTTCTCTCATCCGTGGCTCCTTTGCTCCACTTCCCCCTTTAGCCCTGACTCCTCCCGCCCCTCCGCATCCCGTGGGCTCACGTTCCCATCCCTCCATATACTGCTAGCACGCTAGCTCATGCGGGGCACAAGCCAATGAGCCCTGGCCGCAGCTCCCATCATTCTGAAGAAGCTCGCGCGGGCGAAGTGGTCGTCGGCCCTGCCCCATCATTGTCCGCATCGGGGCTCGACTCGAGATTGGCGAATCGGAAGGTGGCGTCTGCATTCCGCATCCCGAAACCAGGCCAAGGGTGGGCCCGTCGGTCTCGATCGATCGTCGATTTCACATCGATCGAGGGTGAGATTACCACCATCGATCGGCAGGGATGTCGAGGGGGATCGAACATGGGGCGGGCTGCAGGGCGATTGCGTTTGTCTTACCCTCCGTCCGTTTCGTTTCCACCGAGCGTCTCCTTTTCCACATCCGTCCTGCGTGGGAGTCTCACTGATGCCATCTATACTGCCTCGATCCTCCAATGCAAATCCTAACTGATAGCATGCATGCTCCATCCCACGCGCCATCCAAACTACCTGCACCCCCCCCATCCCCGACCCTGGCGAGGCAGTACATAGCTGCTCCGTTGAAGAAGACCACCACATATACCCACCAGCACCTCCCCAGGGGGGCAGACGATATCGGATTGACTCGGCACGCTGCGAATCCGCGGAACTTCTGCGTCGAAAGTCGGACAGATGATGGGATAAGGGTGAGGAGAGATCAGATGAGGAGAATTGCCACGTCGTTCGAGCATCGATGCATACCTCGAGTTCCTGAGGGCCGACTTCGGCCCTCAGGAACTCGAGGTATCCCCATCTCCAAATCCCTCAGGCTGTCTGGGGGCAACGTGTGGGGTGCAATGCCACCGAGACGCCTCGAATCGCATGCCCTGGCACGCGATTTCTCGCCTTGTCCTGATCCTTGTCCTCCTCCTCCTCCTCCTCCTCCTCCTCCTCCTCCCCCTCCTCCTCCTCTTCCTCCTCCTCCTCCTCCTTATCCTGGCCCTCCTCCTCTCTTTGTCACTATCTCACGTGCCCTCCCCACTGTATCACTCCGCGTCGGCGATGCCCAGCGCGGACAGCACCTCCTGCTTGACTATCTTGCCCTCGGCCTTGGAGCCACGGCCCGTCTTCACCATGACCTTCATGCACTCTGTGATGACGATCTCCGCCGCCCGTGACGCTGAGGGCCGTACTCCTAGATGGCCTTGCACGGCCTCGGGACACATGCTGTCCTGATGCTGGAGCAACTGCGTCCAGCCCGTCCAGCCGCCCTCCGTCATACTGCGAACGAAGACCGTGCTGATCTTCTCCATCTCGCGCCTCTTTTTCTTGACCTGGTACAGCTTGCCGGCCTCCGTGGAGCTCTGAACTCGTACACGGTGCTGCGAGTGCCCTTCACAGGCAACTCGCAGGTCTCATCATCAACGTTGGGCTGCCCAGGCAGCGGAACGTACTCCACGTGGCAGCCCTCCTCGACTATGGGATCGACCTCCTTCGGTACCTCCTCCTCCGCTTCCTCAATGCCGTCCTTCTCCTCTTCATCTTCACCACCCTCCTCGGCCTCGACCACGACCTCCGCCACTTCCTCATCCTCCTGTTCCTTTTCCTCCTCGGGCTCGGGTGCCTTCTTTGCCTTCTTGGTGCCGCAACCTTTCCTCGCTGCTGCGGGCCTCTTCTTGGATGCTGCTGCTGCTGCTGCCGTTGTTGCCATTGCTGGCTTTCCTCTCTTCATGGTCGGGGCTGCTGGTGACGCTGCTGGTTTTCCCTTGCTAGGGGCATGTGGTGCTGCGAATGCAGGTGGGATAGCACCCAAGTTGACGCGAGTCGGATCAGGGGCTCTCTTCTCGGACGAGAACGGTACAGCGCGAGCCTCATCCTTGTCGTGTTTCTTAGATTTATGTTTTCTGTTTGTGTGATTTTGTCCTTCCCCTTCCTCCTGCTGCGGGTCACCGCCGTGCCAGTCATGCTACCGTAGAAAGGTAAATCCTCCGCTCCAGTGCCGTGCTGAGCCAGAGAACCATCCCGCATCTCCCAGCCAGTCGAAGACGCTGGCGGCCCCGCATCGGCCCCCCTCGCCCTCCACCGAGCCTAGCAGACAGAGTAAAGACTGGAGGAGAAACGAGGAGGAGGCAAGGAGGGAGGGATAATGGTCGAGGGAGACTCCGATGGGAGGGAACGCAGGGGTTGGAGAGGAAGGGATGAGACCAACGCAACGTGGGACGGACGACGCGCTAGTAGCAGGCAAGACCTCGCTACATCGATCTGGCCTACCTCCTGGCTCGTGGCAAAAGTAAGACGGGCAATGCGTCGATCCGAATTGCAGTGGCCCCGCTCTTGGCGTCAACATATTATCAGAATCACGGTGTGAATTTTGTCGGGTGACGGGGCAGGGCGGGCAAGGGGGCGATCAGGGTTAAAGTGGTCCATCGGTTCCCCCCAGGCTCACTTGAGGAAGACGCGGCCCCCGAAATTGTGGATCAGCGCCGGGTGGGAGGGGGTGCCGAAAGACGCACCCTCGATCGAGGTCGAGTGGTTCAGCGGTGAGTCGTTCGGTCCCTCCTCCCCCCTGCACTGCAAACTCCAAGATCCAACATAAACTGCACTTGGACACGGCAGGTCCGCGTCGCGTCGACCCGCTGCGGCCCCGCCGCGAGCGTTCAAGGTTGGGCGACGTAAGTGGCCCAGAATCGGCCATTTTGGGGCGATCTGGCGATCGGGAAGCCGCCGATCGTTCAAGGTTGAACGATCCAACGCGGTGTCAGAAACCATAGTCGAGGTCGTCACGACACGGACCTGCCGCAAAGGATCACTGACACAGGCGACGCACATGCGAAGCCAAAGAGGCGCGTGCACACTCGAAGATGCGTCATACCCCACCCCATGGCTTGCGGAACGCTCTCCTGCGCCCTCTGGATGTACATCCGCAAGGTGTGCTCGGGCAACTCCTCGATGTCGTCGTCCTCGTCGCAGCCCTGTCAGCCCGATCGCATGCTGCAGATCTCTCGATTGCCCTTCTTCTGTTCCTATTCCCTCCTCCCCATGCGTGCGTGCTTCTCCTCCTCCAGAATCCTCCTCGAGTTATTTCTCTCCCTCATCTCTGCTAGAGGCCCCTCTCGTTCTCATACATCATACAAGAACGAAGCGCTTAGGGTCAAAGGTTTGATTCACATGCCCAACCATATGCAAATGCAATCAGCGGCCCTCTCATACTACACGTGGGAGGGCGGATATGGACCAGCTGGGGGCGAGGGCTCAGACTGACGATCGCGATGAGATTCACCACCAGGGCGCGCCATCGGGATCACTGATGCTGCACAAAGCATAGGCGCGTCTGGCAGTGAGACGCGAGGGGAGGAGGAGATAGATAGATCGAGAGGTGAGGGGCAACGAGAGAGAGAGGGAGAGAGAGAGAGAGAGAGAGAGAGAGAGAGAGAGAGGACGCGATCGAAAGATCGCGCCCTCTCTCTCGAGTGGAGAGCCGCCTCATCAGCTAGCTGGGTGTCCATCGCCTCCTCCTGGATCTTGCGGCGCTGCCAGTGCGCGCGCATGACGCGGAGGGACCTGCACAGCAGGAACCTCGCGCCAGGGAGACCATGACTATACACCGCAACTAGTTCATGGTGTCACATATATGCTACACGCTCCGCCGCACGTCAGACCACAATGCCAACAATAAGAATCAAGATATCACATGCTGCACAGGCACCGCGTCGACTCGCGCGCCTCCCTGAAATAGCCCCCCCCCCCCTCTCTGTCCGCGAAGCCTCCCTCGAGATCCCTCACGAAAAAAAAAAAAAAAAAAAAAAAAAAAAAAAAAAAAAAAAAAAAAAATAAAAAAAAAAAACTGCTGATAGCAATGGCGCGTTTCAAGCGTGATCTGTCCACGCACACGCACGCACCTCAAGCTCAACATGCTGATACGTGATGGGACCTGCTCCCACTGCCCTCTCTCCCCCCCCCTTCGCTGCCATTGCCCAACCCTCCCCTTTCCCACCCCCTCGTACCTCCACTCACACCCTCTTATACACCAAGGCGTAGCCTCCCTCCTCATTGCCTTCGCTATTCGCCCCCTGCCCCCAGCAACGCGATCCAGCCTCCATGTTCTTCTGTGAGATGCGCGTGCCCTCCATCTCGAGCGTCATCGCGATGAGCGTGCTGTCGAATACCTCCCCTGATCCTCGCTTCATGCACTTTCCCCCGTGCCCTCGCTCACCGCCTCCGAGTCTTTCCTTACCCGTGCCCTTGCTGCTCTCCGTCTTTCCTTTGCTCGAGTGGGCGACAAGATCTTGTCGCTCCCTGTCCCCGCTTACCTCCCTCCCCTTACCCTCGGCCCTCTCGGTCCAACCTCGCCTCCAGGCCTGCACCCTGCTATAGCAGCAGGTCCCTCGACCCCTCCATGCATCCCTCCACGCCCTCGCTCCCCTTCCTAACCCTGCACTTCCCTCCATACCCTCGAGTCTTCGCATCTTATCCTGACCCCCCCCGTCCCACCTGCCAGGATTCTGGCTGAGGCCGACAGGAAGAGGACTTCGCTGGATAGCTCGACCAGTCGGGGATGTCGTCATAGCCTACGGCCGCGGAGGGCGGTCGGGCCCTGAGCCTCATCATCACCCTCGCCCTCAGACTCACCCGCGCCCTCGATCCACATCCTCATCCTCGCCCTCGATCAGCTTCACTCGCAGCGATGGGGGCGAGGCAGAAGGTCCGCGAGAGTGAGGGTGATGATGAAAACGCCTCCCCCCCTCCCTCCCCTAACCTCCCGTCCCCGAGAGCGAGGGTGATGATGAAGCCCTCGATCCGCTTTACTCGCAGCGACGGGGACGAGGTCAGCGAGAGTGAGGGTGATGATGATCATGCTCCTCTATCCTCCCGTCCTCGAGTGCGGTCCCCCCGTCCCCGAGAGCGAGGGCGGCGATGAAGCCCTCGATCCGCTCTGCTCGCAGCGACGGGGACGAGGTCGGCGAGAGCGAGGGTGATGATGATCATGCTCCTCTATCCTCCCGTCCTCGAATGCGGTCGCATTCCCCTAACCTCGGATCCCCTCCTCTATCCTCCCCTCCCTCCCCTAACCTCCCGTCCTCGAGTGCGGTCTCATTCCTCCCGTCACCTGTTCCTCAATCCTTATCCGTATCCATGCCCTTCTTCGATTCCCTTCTTACCCTTCCCTCTCCCACCTCCTTCACCCCTCTCTCCTGGCAGGCAGCGGCCTGGCAACTTCGGGTGGGTCGCGTCCACAGTGGTTCCGATCGCCTCGCAGGCGGGCGGAGGCAACCGATCGACGACAACAACACGACCGCTAACGGGGCTACACATGACCGCCTGTTGCCCCCCCTTCTCCCTGGAAGTATCTTCACCTCTATGCTCCTCGACGTGCTCGTGATCCCCCTGATCCCCTCGTCCCTCTCGATCTCTACCCCTCCTTCCTCTTCTGCCCCTTCTCCCCCCCCCCCCCCCCTGCGTCCTCTATTCCTCCTTTTCTTTCTTTTCCAATCGAGAACGCCCCCATCGCAAATGCGGCGGCCTCTGCCATGAGGGCGAGGTCGATGTCAGCCGTCTTCTTGTTCCTCAGCTTTTCCATCGCGGCTGCAGCCCGGCGATGGAAGATCGATCGGGACAAAGAAAGATGATTCGGACGAAGACTCGAGGTGGAGAGAGAAGCGGAGGAGAAGGAGAAGGACGAGGACGAAAACGGCCTCGGCTCCGGCCTTGACCAACGCCATGTGCGAGCGATATCGTCGCACGAACTGGCCTCGCGCCCATCTGCACCATCGCATCGGGATGGTGCGGCCCGGGCACCGTCGAGGAATCGATCTGACAAGACCCACGGCTTCGGGGCGCCCTGGGGCCCGGAGGAGCAGGGGGAGGAGGAGGAGGAAGATCTCCAGGAGCGGCGCTCAGAGGAGGCGCAAGCTTAGGAAGGACGGGGTGGGTGGAGGAGGGGGGAAAGGCGAGGATCCCAAGAAGGATGGATCGAGGAAGGATGGAGGAGAGAGGATGAGTCCTCGGGGCGCCACTCTGGCACCCCAGCGGCGTCGCACGCCATGTCCACCAGCCGCGGCACCGCCTCGAGCGATGGGCCGCCATCGCCCATGGCGCCTCGGGACGGCCGAAATTGATGGATCGACCGTTCGGCATGACCGCGCTGGTGGACATGGCGGTCGGCCGCATGGTCCCCTCTCCCCCGGCACGGCCTCCAGGGCGGGCGACGCCGCGCGGCCGCGGCCGCGGGCGGCGCGCGCGCGTCGCCGCGCGGCGACGCGCGCGAGGGCGCTCCCGCGCGGGCGCGCCCTTGAGCAGGGGCGACGGCAGAGCGCGCCGCGAGCGCGCGAGCAAGGCAGGAGGGTCGAGGTGGAAGAAGGAGGAGGAGAAGAATAATGATAATCTAGTTTATTATTCTATATATATATATATAAAGGATAGACTCTCACGATCGAGTGCGCATTCTGGTGGGTGCCAGCATGGTAAGCCAAGACATCATTGCCTACTACCAAAAAGCACGACATCCAAAAAAAAAAAAAAAAAAAAAAAAAAAAAAAAAAAAAAAAAAAAAAAAAACAAGACATCCACGAAAAAACAAAACATACCAATATATATATATATATATATATAAAGACGCGTCGGAATCGAATCTAAATCAAGCCAATTCCCAAAACAACTAATCAAACCGTCGTCGTGAAAAAATTGCGACTCCCAGAGGTCTGGGTCTCGGGGTGCTTCGACTTGCCCCTGCGTCTCTGCACTTCGCCGCGCAGGAGCGCCTTCTCGACGTCGACCGCGACATGGCCCCTGTCGGGGCGACGCGCCGCCCCCGAGGATGGCAGGCGCCGGGGCGCCCGCTTCGCTGCCCCAACCAACGCCCCTGGGTCTCTGGCGCCCACGTCGCGGAAGCCCCTCAGCGCCACACGGCACCCGATGACCACGACAGTCTTGCCGCCCCATCCCTGCCGGCACTTCCACTTGAAGACGCAAGCGTCTGGAACCCATTACGTTTCGGGCGCCTTTGAGCGGCCGCCCCTCGAAACATTTGCACTTAGCCCCGATGGTGAGCTCCTCGAGGATGGCTGCCGCGACCTCCATCGACAGCCTCGACGCTGCCTCGTCGAACAGAAAGTCGACGCCGCGCTCGAAGACCGCGGTCTCGATGGCGGAATCAGCGTTGCGCCCGCGCGTCTGATGGGCACCGGCGACGCTGTCGCCAGTCGCAGACTCGTTGAAGCTCGGGCATATACAACTCCACGCGTCCACCTCCGTCGCCACCCTCCTCCTCCAGCACGGCGCGGTCGCCCATGGGGGCCCCGCGCAAGCAATGGCGACGCTGCGCGCGGATGCTCCGACGCAGGCGCTGGGCCCGGAGGCGCGAAGGCCACTCGCGCGGCCCGCGGCCTCGGTCGGCCGCGACGCGCTCGACGGCAGCGGAGATCTCATTCTGGCCGCCGGCGCTCTCCAGCCCCCCTGGCCCCTGGGCCAAATCTTCTGGCCCCTCGACTTCGCGCCATGCTGCCAACATCACTTGTTGCATGTGGTCGGAGAAGCCCCGCCGGTCTCCTCTGGCATGCCGACCGGGCCCATGGCGATCCACCAGCGGCGGCGCTGGCGGTGTCCTCGGGAACGGCAGTGACAAAAACATCGAGCGTTCCGCCCGCGCCCTGTCCGGCGTCCGTCAACAAGAACGGCCGATCACCCAAGCTACACTGGATGGCGCGAGCTCCCTTCCAATGCTCGCCGATGAGCTGGCGGGCGTCGAACGCGACGCCGTGGAGGTGGATCGGAAGGGCGTCGGCTGGCTTCCGAGGGAAGCGCCGGGCGGCCAGGCTGCAGGCGCACCCCCGGCCACCTGCCCACAGATTCCCGCCCGTCCATGAGCCGCGCAGCGTGAACGCCAAGTACTTGCAAGCATCTGCAAGACAAATGGCGCAGGGTATCAAGGACGCATGGGCGCCGTCGTGCCCGCCGTGAGCTGCGCGCCCTTGGCGCCCTCCCAGTGGCCGAAGGCCCCGGCCCCCGAGCCTGGCGCCACGTGCCCCAGGTAGTCCTCCCAGGCCAGCGCCGCGCGCCCCGCGCGGTCCCAGACCCAGCCTGCTCGCGCCATGCCGGTGCCCATCTCGGCGAAGACGGCGCCGATGGTGGCCCGGGCGCCAAACAGTCTGCAGACCACCTCGGCTCGGCGGCACTTGACCGCCACCTCGCCTCGAGCCGGGCCTGCAGACATGACTTCCCCAGGGCCCGCCCAGCCCGCCACATCCCTGGCGCTTGGCGGCCTGTGGATCTCCTCCTGGTCGCCCACGGCCCTTCGCGGGCTCGGTGGCGCGGGCCCTGCGGACGCGGCTCACGCGCGCGATCGATGCGCCTTCGATCGCGCGTTGCAGAGCGATGAGCGATCTCTCGGACGCGGCACTGCCGTCGGTTGGGCTGTACTTCCCCACCAGCAAGAGACTCGGCACAGGGCCCCGCAAACCCGGATACGCCAGACACGGACGCGCAACATCCCTCGAAACCAATTGTTCCAGACGGCGGCACGAACAATATACCGCACTGCAACACTTCCCGAATAAATCCAGACACGGGCCCTACAATCCTGGAAGACCCCCTAAACCCGGACCGAATCCTGCAGCGCAGCAAACAAAAAATGCACGGGCGCTGAAAGCTGTGGCATTGCTAGAGACGCCGTCGTTTCCTTCGTGTTCCGTCTCCTGGTTAATCTGCGTCCTGGTCTCCGGGGGCCTGATAGGTGCCGGCGACGCAGTCGCCGGATGCCCAACTCCGTTCTTCTGCTTCGAGCGGCGGCAGCATGGACGGCTGCCGCCCGGAGACGACGTCTCACGGCGCGACGCCGCCCACGCGGACGAGGCCGTTGCCAGCATAGATGGCACGTGCTAGTCTGGAGGCCAAGATCGCCGCGATGCCTGCGCGCCCCAGCTGCTCCTCCGCGGCGCGAAGTGCTCGTCGCAGCAGGGCCCCGCGCCGCTCGACGAAGCGAGCATGCTCTCGCGGGGCACACGCGTCAACATGCACTCGCATCCTCTTCGTCGACAGGCGGAATGCAGGGATGGTCCGGCGCGTTGGCGGCGGCCACATACGACGCCCACTGCAATTGTTGACCACCGTGGAGAGGAAGTTGAGGATGTTCTGCGGTGCGTTCGCTGCTCGCAGTGCTCACGATCTCTCCTCCGCGGCGGCGTGCCGCCACCAGAAAAGAAGCTTGCAAAGCTCCCGCGTGCGCATTTCGCGCGAGTCGCTGAAGCGCCCGTGGGCTGCGAGCGTTGGGGCGCCTGCAGCTGCGTCGGCAACTCGCGGCGTTGCTCGACGAGGCGCCGCGCCCGATGCTGGACTAGCTCGGACCCCCGGTCGAAAGACGCAGTCGCCCGAACCAGCACCCTGAGCTCCGGCGCTGGACGACGGGCTGGCTCCTGACCCTCCTGCAGACGCGGGCGGTAGCGCAGCCTCGCCAGCTGCACCAAGGTCTGCGCCGCTGGGTAGCTGCACTTGCTGATTGCAGGAGTGGCGCAATCCCCCAGGTCGCGCCGGGGCCCGCGGGCGCTGGCTGGCGCGCGAGCGCGGCCGGACGCGGGGGCCCGCGGGCCTGCACTTGCCGAACTCGCGAACGTGCGCGGGATTATCGCGTTCCTTCTCCTCTTGGCAGCTGGGGCACTCCCAGTGGCTCGGCGCGCTGCGAGGGTAGCGGCACGCTGCTGGATTCCCGAAGTGCACGGGCATGTCCGCCCGCGCGTTGCGCTCGCATGCCTCGCACGTGTAGCGCGCGCGCTCGGCTGCAACTTCGCGCCTGGTCTCTTCCTCGGCGGCCCCGGAAGCCACGGCTGGGGAGGCCGCTGATCGGACGCCGCATTCGCGAACGCAGTTCGCGAGATGCGGACGCAGAAAACGGCGACGCAAGTCCACTATGCCCTGGGCGATTCGCTCGGCCATCTTCCACGGCCAAATCTGGGCGTCGACCCCGTCGACCCTCGACGCGGACGCGGGCGCTTGCATGGGCAGCGGAGATCGGAGAACTGCAGGAGGATCTCTGGGGCGTTGGAGACCAGCCCGACAGTCATTTCAAGATGCCTCCGTGGCGATCCCAAAGCCCCAGCTGACACTAATCAAAGACGACCCGCTCGGCACTGCCAGCACCTCTGCCCAGGGCGGCTCGGAATGCAGCCAAGATGGTTCGGGCTGCTCGTTGACGAAGTGGCCGCCCAGCTCGGTCTGCAGCCGCGCTAGGTAGCCGCAGAATTGGCCGCGCGGGGCCGCGCCCATCGCACGAGCGCAGCCAGACGCCGCGGAAACTGTCGTAGTTGAACGCAGCCCAGCGACCAGAGGGCAGGCAGGCAGGAGCCGCGACGGCGTCGCAAGGGGCCGACGTTGGCGAACGCACCGTTCCACGGATCGCTGCTGGCTCTCGTCGCTGAGGTCACAGCCAGTAGCCAAGTCGAAGTTATCCCCAACGCTGGGGCGGCGGCGAATGCCCTGTCTGCCGGTCCGCGCCCCCCCACCGCATGCCCCCGCGATGTCGGCGCCGTAGTTGCGCCGGGCGAGGTGGGCGAGGAGCTGGTGGATGGCGTCGAGCTCGGTGAACCGCGATGTCCGGGCACTCGCCAATTGGCGATCGGATGACCGGGCCGACGAGCCCTGGAACAACCAGGTGGGCAAGCCTGACGCGAGGCTGCCCTGGGCGTCGCGGTCGTCGCTCTCGTCGGTTTGACCCGGCTCGCCAGCGGCTGGGAAGCCCGGGAGATACGCGGCCAGACCCGCGAAGTCGGCGCCGCGATCGTCGCAAAGGTCCTCTGCGACATGCTCGCGTACTTCGGGCGCGCAGCCCTCGTTCACATTTGCATTCTGGCGCGCGCGCTCTGCTGCGGGCCACGCGCCGGCAACGCAAATGCCATAAGGAAATGTTCCTACCCGCAAAATGAGCGGGCCGGGATGTCTGCTCCAAGCGTTCCCTCGTCGTTCTCGGCGCGCCGCCCGACGTCGCCCGGGCGCGCCGCAGGGCGGGCGCTGGCGACGCAGTCGCCGGAAGCCTCCTGTAGCCCTTCTGTCTGTTTACCTGTGCTTGAGTGGTGCACGAGGTCGGCGCGCGCGCGCTCCAGGGCGTCGCGCCCGCGGCACTTGCGGCTGCCAGTTGGACCGGGCGAGGCGCCCGAGTCCGGCGAGATCGTGCTCCGCCGCAACCGCAACTTTCAAGTCACGCCTCTGATAACGCAACAGGATTTGCCGCCCAATAGGCAAGTCGGAAGTCGAGAGAGCGGGCGGCGCATCAAGGCCGCGCATGCACTCGCCCGTGGCTGATCGCCCCGTCGTCGACGCGCTCCTCAAGCATCGACACAGCAGTTGCCGATGGGCGCCCTGGCAGGAACCGTCGAGACGGCGCAATTGCGTTTGGCCTCTGGGGCCAAAGGCTTGCGGCAAGCTCGACGCTGGCTCAAGTGGAGCATTTGCTTGTCGACCATCCGCCGCGCTGCCCGTCGTTTCCACTGCGGGCCTCGCCAGCCAAAGACCACTAGCCTGGCGCCGGCGCCCGCGACTCTGGCGCGCCAGTGGGAGAGGGAGTCGAGGGTGGCGAGAAACCTGCCCGCGTTGTATATAAGCCGCAGCACGAAGTAGCTGGCGCCGGGGAACGCGCCGTCGGGCGGCGACCCCATGGCACCAACGATGTCTGTCGCGCGGGCAACGTCGGACCGCGATCTTGCAACGTTTGCGCAGCGCCCCCTTCCCGCGCATGGACCCAAGCGGGGCGCCATAGGACTGCTGCCCATTTCTGCCGGGCCAGGTCGGCGGGGCTGGCCCTTCGGACCGGCCAGGCCTCATCCTATCCGAGGCAGCTCCTCGGAGTCTTCGATGGCGCAGTCACCGGGTGACCCCGCGGAGGCGATGCCATGCTCTATCGCGGCGGAGTCTTGACCGGAGAACCAACGTGTCCGAGGGCTCCAGACCCTCGAGATGTCGATGGAAGGTTGGGAACGACAACGACCCCTGCTTCGCTGGCGACGCGCTCCAAAATTAGATGGGCGATGCGATGGCCCTGCTCGACCAAGTACGTTCGCGGGCCTGCGCTGGACATGACCACCTCGACCTCGCCGAGGAAGTCAGGGCCCATCGCGCCGCCCGCGACGCCGACCCCCTTGAGCGCGACTCCTGAGCGGGGGGCGACGCGCAGGCAGGTGCCCGGCGGCGCGGGGGGCGCCGTGCCCGTCGACGCCAGCCAACGACAACAGGCCGCGATAATGACGTCCGCGCAAGCGTGCAGGTCGAAGCCCGCGGCCCCAGGCGCGCCCCGCGAGCGCGCCCGTGCGTCGGGGCCGAGGAACTGGACCGTCGGCTTCTGGAGGAACTCGCGGCCGTCGGCGGCGTCGGAGCCCTGGCCGGCGTCGCCCACCGCCGGCAGCGCGAGCGGATTGGGCGGCAGGCCCCTGGAGTGCGGCTCGAGCTCGTCGAAGTCGTCGACCGGGATGCTCGAATGGCCACTCGGCGCCGACGAACGGTCGAAATGGACGGCGCCGGGGCGCCATGGGATCTCGCGGCCGCCCAGCCCGGAAAACGCGAGGCGCTCGTGGCCCACGCCTGTCTCCACCACCCCGTAGTTGGACTGCATGGACTGCAGACCTAGCAGGACAGGGGGGTCAGCTCCTGTCGCGCGGTCGGAGGAAGTCGTTGCGATGGAGCAATGAACTTCGTAGTTCGCATCATGCGAGCCGTCGCCGACCTCGGTGGGACGCAGCTTGGCTCGCAGACATCGCGCGCCAGATGCACTGCGAAACGTGGCCCCCAAAGGTCGGCCCAGGCGCGGGCGTCGACAACGACGCCCAATCGGCCACCAGGCAGGTCGGCGCTCGCCCCGCAGCGCGGCGAGTCGCTCGATGCACTCGGGCGCGTGCCCGACGAAGTCGGCCACGGTGGGAACGTCGGCCTGCAGGGCGGCGCGCGCATGTCCAGCCGGGCGTCGCAAGGCGCCGCCGCGCCCGCTGCGGGCGAGAAGAAGGACGCACTGACTCGTGGCCCGGCGCCACGGGCGCTGGAAACGTCGGTGCACGATTCGCGCCAACGAGGCGGAACTCGGCCATGGCGTCGGCTAGTCCGCAGCACACCAGACGGCGCACCACGCGGGCGTCTGCGCGCTGCAAAAACGGCCGGCAGCCTGATTGACGCAGGATGCGGCGGCACTGCAGGCGCGAGGCCTCCAGGTAGATAGGGTAGCCCCTGCCTTCGCCGCTGAACGTCGTCGCCGGGGGGGGGCGGGGCAGTCGGCGCGGCGGCCGGCGCGGGAGGAGGATGAAGAGGTGTCTCGTTCAACGCCGCGCGGCCTGGCGCCGTTGCTCGTCTTGCCGCCGCGCGAGTTCAAGCGCCCGCTGCGCGCTGCGGAGCTCGCTGAGGCGCCGTCGTCGCGAGCGGTCGACGGCGGCGCGCGCGTCGCGCTCGGATTGGCCGACGCTGGGCGCCCAGGCATCGCGGCTGGCGAACTGCATGGCCACTCCCTCTGAATTGCCTCGCGACAACGGGGCCGGGGCCGCCGGCCCCTATCTAAGTTGACCAACGGTCGCGGCCAATTGGTTGCCGCGAGCCGTCCGACGGAGATCTCGGAGGGGCCGCCGGCGCCGGCGGCTGCGGCGCCGGCGCCGCTGGAGTCGGCCGTTCGCCGTTCCAGGGGCCAGCGCCATCGCCGTTCCCGGCGCCCCCGGCCACGGTCCGAGGAGCCCCGGCGGCGCCGCTGGCCGCTCAAGCGAACCCCCCGGCACGCAAGGGCGACGGCGCTGAGGGCGGCGCGGGGGCGGTCGGCGCCGAGGAACGGAGCGCGCCCTTGTCGGCGGCGCCGGGGGCAGACGCGCAAGAGGCGCTCCTCCTCGGAGTCGCACTCGCGGCATTTCTAGACGGACCCCGCCGGGGCCCACGGGGTTGCCACGGCGGCCCGAACCCGCGCCCGCGGTCCCGAACTTCCCATGCCCCCTTACCACTGCCCTCCACGAAGCCCGCGAAGGCCACCCAGAAATTGTTATCGGACAGGGTGGCCTGGGAAACGCCGTAGCTGTTACCATTGCCCTACCTCTTCCGCCCGATGACCCTCCGCTAACGTGGCGCGCAGGCCCGCGGCCGTTGAGGCTGCGCCGGCGCGCTGCGGCAAGCCCAGAAGAGTCGCGCACCCGCGCTCCTCCGCGGGAATATCGCGCAGCTCGGGGTCGTCGGCGGCCCCCCTCGCCGAACGAGCAGCGCGGCCGGGCCCGCGCCGCCCCAGCTCTGCCCCCGCGCGGGCGCGCCCGAAGATGCGCGCGCCCGCGGGCAGAGCGGGCCGCCAAAGCGAGGGCGCCAGGCGACCCCTCTATCACGCGCCCGAAACACCTCAGCTGGCCCGTCACACGGGCGAGCTGCCAAGCGCTCGCGGGGTAGGCAACGTTGCAGCGCCGCGGGGGCACGGTGTGTTCAGCCTTCGACACGCTAGCGGCGCGCTGCCGGGGGAAGCTGAGCCCTTCGTAGCCGATCGCGAAGTGAACAGATTGCTGCACCTGGTTACGGAGGGCGTCGAACCTCGCTGGGAAGTTGTCGATGCGCCCCCGCGGCCGCCAGTTGAAGTTGACCAGAGCCGACGCCGCCAGAGCGCGCTCCGCGTCGCCCAGATGGCCCCATCTCTCGGCAAAGCCGCGCACGAGGTCATCGGCGGCACTGGGTTGCCGTTGATGGGGCCACCCTGGATCAGGAAAGCCGGCGGCCGTTCGTCCACGAACCCGCGCGCCATGCCAGCAAGGCGCGACGTGGCGCAGGCCGCCCGGCGAAACTCGTCGAGGTCGGAGTTCGCCACCGACCAAAACGCCCCCTCGCGCGCTCATTTCCCTTGGGCGCCCGACATGGGCACGGAAAAGATGGGTACAATGCCCAACGACAAATGTTGTCCCAAACCAACAGCGGCCGCTGTGGGGCAGGGGGCCTTCTGTCTCAAATGGAGCCAGGCCGCCGCGGCGCGGACAGCGAGTCCTGTTCAAAATGAACAGGAACTGCTGTTGGGCATTGTATGAATTCTTTCTGTACCGATACCGCGCGCGCGCCGGTTTTCTCGAAAGGCACGCGAGCCTGGCGCTCGCGCCCACGGGCGCGGAGGCGGCGCGCGTCGCCGCTGCCACCGCTTGCGCGCGCGCAGGCGACGCAGCTTGCGATAGTGAACACGCCGACTGCGATGCCCCCCCGTCCAGAGCGCAGCTCCATCCACATGTCGCGGAAGTGCAAGTGGCTGGGGATCCTCGAGCGGCGCTGCATGAGACGCCGAGGGCATATGCCCCAGATGCGTTCGTCGTCAGCGCATTGGGCGTCGGCTTGTCAGCTTCTGTCGCGTCACTCCATTTTCACGGCACTCGGAGCATCTCGCGACACCGTCACGGGAGTGCTCTTCGCACGTCCTGTGGCCACTGCGCTGGGCACCACCAATTGCGCGACCGCCGAGAGGAGCGCATCGGGACCCCGCCCTGCCCCGCTGGCGGGCCTGAGTAAATAAAGCGAAGGGTCGGGCCCGAAGCGCAGTGCCTCGGAGCGATGGCGCCCCAAGTCGCCACACCCTCCAGCGCATTACCTCGGGGGGGTGAGAGCGCAGGCCCCGCGCCCCCCACAGCATCCCCGCTCGGTACCAGCGACGCAGACGCCGGATGCCTCCCCTGTGCGTGTTCCGCCCAGGGTTCCCGAGACTCACTCCCGAGAAGCTCGGGACCTTGTTCGGATACCGCAAATGTGAAAGTTATGTCGAACAACTGTCTCACACCCGAAGCAACCCCCACGGGCGGGGACAGTGACAGTTTGGGGTCCGCAGGCTGCGCGGTCACAGTCGGAGCATGCCCAGGATGGGTCGCACAACGGTTTTTGTAAACATTGGCGGTGGTGTCATTGATGAAATACTGGTTGCGTCTGTTCCAAATCGCGGGCCTTGGCGGATGAGCTGGCACAGCCCCGACGGACCCCAAAGTCGCGTTTCCTGCCAGAACGGAAGAGAGGAAGTGCACGAAGGCGGCGATGTTGAAGGTGATTGACCGATGTCGACTGCGGCGGAGAATGAACCATTGCGGTCAACGCGAAGCGAAACATGGCGGTCGTGGTGGGAGCTGGGGCGAAGCTGCTCCATCACCATTTCGAAATGAAGATGTGAGATGAAAGGAGATGTGTTCCGTGAGAGGATTTATTATAACTACATAGCGACGGCAAGGCAACGATGCCGACGAAGAGCAACAACAACGAGGAAGTCTCTCCGCGGAGAGTACGGCGACCGTACACGACCATGGTGCCGCTTCTCCAGGCCAGGCGGGGGGCAGGCGGGGCGACGACGACGAGAGGAGGACGACGGCGAAGGGAAAAGGACGAGTGATGAGGGCGAGGAGGGCGAGAAGCAGGACGAGAGGAACAGGAGGAGGACGAGGACGACGACGAAAACGAGCACGAGAAGAACGAGGAGGAGGACGAGGAGGACTAATTACGAGAACGATGAGGCCGACATCGACGAGAGGAGGACAACGACGAAGAGGAGGCGTCGGTGCCCGCCGCCTCGGGCCAGCGCCACCTCCATGACGGACTTCCCGTCCCTGTCCTTCTTGAAGG